>JARQOC010000002.1:732870517-732950585 GCA_033576535.1 Allobates femoralis
AATAATTAACATGTCAATTTTTTCCCATCCGCACCAAAAATGCAGGTATTTGACAGTTCTTGACACTTGCAAAACCAATGTGTGTGCACAGCATTTCTGTAAAACACATTGGTTTTGCTGGGAATCAAAACCGCAGGAACAAATTAGCATAAATTACCATAAAACCAATGGTAAACTGCAGGCAGAAAACGCAGGAAAAACGCAGCAAAAACTTCCTGTTGGCACATACCCTAAAAGTGCAAAAATGTGTCTGCTTATTGGTCTGGGGATGATAGCTGGAGCCACATCCAGGGAATTATCCATAATTTCATGCAAAGACCTTCAGGACCTGACTTCAGTATGAGACTATAAAATTAAGAACATTTCCTTAACCCCTTCACCCCCGGGCGATTGTTTCCGTTTTTCCTCCACTTCTGCCCCTTCCATCAATCCAACATATGAGGCTTGTTGTTTTTTGCGAGACAAGATGTACTTTCAGATGAAATAATTCATTTTACCATATAGTGTACAGGAAAATGGGAAAAATATTACAAGTGTGGTTAAATTGCAAAAATAGTGAAATTACACGTTTGTTTTTTGGGTTTTTTTTTTCACCATGTTCACTATATGGTAACACTGATGTGTCGGTATGATATCTGGGGTCAGTACTATATGGTAACACTGACATGTCGGTATGATGTCTCGGGTCAGTACTATATGGTAACACTGATGTGTCATATGATGTCTCGGGTCAGTACTATATGGTAACACTGAGGTGTCGGTATGATGTCTGGGGTCAGTACTATATGGTAACACTGAGGTGTCGGTATGATGTCTCGGGTCAGTACTATATGGTAACACTGACATGTCGGTATGATGTCTGGGGTCAGTACTATATGGTAACACTGAGGTGTCGGTATGATGTCTGGGGTCAGTACTATATGGTAACACTGATGTGTCGGTATGATATCTGGGGTCAGTACTATATGGTAACACTGACATGTCGGTATGATGTCTCGGGTCAGTACTATATGGTAACACTGATGTGTCATATGATGTCTCGGGTCAGTACTATATGGTAACACTGAGGTGTCAGTATGATGTCTGGGGTCAGTACTATATGGTAACACTGAGGTGTCGGTATGATGTCTGGGGTCAGTACTATATGGTAACACTGAGGTGTCGGTATGATGTCTGGGGTCAGTACTATATGGTAACACTGAGGTGTCGGTATGATGTCTGGGGTCAGTACTATATGGTAACACTGAGGTGTCGGTATGATGTCTGGGGTCAGTACTATATGGTAACACTGACGTGTCGGTATGATGCCTCGGGTCAGTACTATATGGTAACACTGATGTGTCGGTATGATGCCTCGGGTCAGTACTATATGGTAACACTGAGGTGTCGGTATGATGCCTCGGGTCAGTACTATATGGTGACACTGAGGTGTCGGTATGATGTCTGGGGTCAGTACTATATGGTGACACTGAGATGTCGGTATGATGTCTCAGGTCAGTACTATATGGTAACACTGAGGTGTCGGTATGATGCCTCGGGTCAGTACTATATGGTGACACTGAGGTGTCGGTATGATGTCTGGGGTCAGTACTATATGGTAACACTGATGTGTCAGTATGATGTCTGGGGTCAGTACTATATGGTAACACTGACATGTCGGCATGATGTCTCAGGTCAGTACTATATGGTAACAGTGAGGTGTCGGTATAATGCCTCGGGTCAGTACTATATGGTAACACTGAGGTGTCGGTATGATGTCTGGGGTCAGTACTATATGGTAACACTGAGGTGTCGGTATGATGTCTCGGGTCAGTACTATATGGTAACACTGACGTGTCGGTATGATGTCTGGGGTCAGTACTATATGGTAACACTGAGGTGTCGGTATGATGTCTGGGGTCACGAGTTCATAGATACCAAACATGTTACTTTTATTGTTATCTAAGTGATGAAAAAAATGTAGAAGTTTTTAAAGAAAAAGAATTGCACTTTTTACGCCATTTTTCTGCACCCCGTAGTGTTCTCATTTTTCGGAATCTGATGCTGTGTGACGGCTTCTTATTTGTGTCTTGAGCTTATGTATCTAATGATACCATCTTTGGGAAGATGTGATGTTTTGATCGCCTGTTATTACATTTTATTGCAGTGTTGCGGTGACCAAAAAAACATAATTTAGGCGTTTGGACTATTTTTCCATTTCGCAGTTTACTGATCTGATTAATTGATTTTATATCTTGATAGATTGGGCATTTCTGAACATGGCAATACCAAATAAGTGTATTTTAAAAAATGTTTTAATAGTTTTATTATCAATGGCGCAAAAGGGGGATTTGAACATTTGTGGTTTTTTTTCAGTTTTTTAAAAACCTTTTAATTTTTTCTTTATTTTACAGTGCCCCTAGAGGACCTCACTGCTGCACACTGCAATTACTTGTCCAATGTACTGATGAGCTGCAGCACTTCAGTACATAGGGGAAGTGATCACTTTATGTGGATGCCGATGCTCGCCAGGCTTCCACAGGAAGTGAATTAGGACAGCTTCCAGGGTCATCACAGAACCCCAGCATGTCCAGGTAACAGTGCAGGTCCCGTGATCGCTTCACGGGACCTCCGACCACGACAGAGAGCAGCGCCATCCCCTCAGTGGGGTTTTGAATGACAGAGCGATCCAAAGGGTTAACAGCCGATCAGATTGCAAATCTGATTGCTGCTGTTAGCTACACATCTAAGATGATGAGATCAGCTGAGATGTGCAGGGGATGATCTCACATCAAAGGATGGGAGGCGACCTATGGCGACCTTTGACGTACATGGACGTCATAGTTCATGAAGGGGTTAAAACATAAATATCAAAGGGTGAATATAATATTGATGTTTATGGCTTACAAGCAGTGAAAACCCAAAGGTCATTATCTCAGAAAATTAAAGTAGGGAGGATGAAGGGTCTGAGAGAAGAAATATGACCTAAATAGGTATTAGAGGCTTCACCTTGTGTGTTTGTGAGAGTCACAACCACTATAAAAGCAGATCATGGCTGCTGCAGTCCCCAGCATGGTGCATATAGAGTAGGGAGGATGAAGGGTTAAAAACCACGCTGCTGCAGGGGCGTGTCCAGCAGCTCATGGCGCCGGTCGCAGTTTAGCTGAGCTCCGCGGGCTTTTCCACAACAACGGCACCCGATCGACTTGCCTCTGATTTACCGGCATCTACTCATCACTAGACACCCCTGAGAAGGAGCGGAGATGCCTAAGCCGGCACAAGCCAAACGCCGGACCGAACACAGACTCACAGACTACTTCGGGTCTGAGCGGCAATGTGATTCCCCAGTCAAAATGGCGCCGGGACTGGTTCCACCGGAGCAGCCCCCTCATGACCTGCGCTCCCACCGGCCCTCAGACAGACGAGAGCCGGGGCCGAGCGGTGACTCCCCGGTTACCCAAACAATCCTCCAAGACTGTCTGGCAGCCTTTAAAACCTCTCTCATGGGGGACATGGCAGCACTAATCGGAAACATGAAAGAGGATCTGGGGGCACTCACAGCTCAGACCACGCAGCTGGAAGGTAAGCTAGCGGAGGTCGCAAAGGCTCACAACGCTCTCGCTGATAACTACACGGACTTGGACCGCGAGATGGGCTCACATGCAGGGGCCCTGAACCACATTGAAGACCGGCTCCGACGCAACAACTTTAAAATACGGGGCATGACAGAGGAAAACAACAACACACCCGACGCACGGGTCACTGCCGCCGACTTTCTATCGGCGGTTTTTCCTGATCTATCTCCAGCTGAGCTCGTGGTGGATAGGGCTTTCAGAATACCTAAGCCTCGCAGCCTCCCCCCCTCAGTCCCAAGAGACATACTGGTGAGCATGAGATTCCCGGGAATTACTGACGCCCTGTTCAGACGAATGAGAAGGGGACCGCCGCTCCCTGGCCCATATGAGCACATCTCCATCTACCAAGACTTGTCCCCAGGGACGCTCGCACGGCGCCGAGAGTTCGCTTCCAGCTGTAGAGTGCTGAGGGACAGGGAGATCCCTTATGCCTGGGGCTCCCCTGTGTCCCTCAATTTTCGGTTTGATGGCAGGAGGCAGTCGTTTGATTCACCAACCCTTCTGAGGAAGACGCTGAGGGCATGGAAATTGACCTCTGTCCCTTCACCGCAGCGCCCGGATGCGGCAAGAGAGGTCCCGGCGAGAGAACTTCAGCAGGAAGACCCCGCTCCTGAGTAGAACTGCACGACACTTCTGAATATTAGGCAATTTCTATTATTGTTTTTTTTTTCTCAGCTATATTAGTGGATTGCTGGCAGAAGTCTCTAAGGGCAGTGTCCTATAAGGTATTGTTCTTTTTTCTTTCTACAATTCCCGGTGGCTACCAGCCTCCCCCTGAGTTGTAAATTGTGGTAGGTGGAGGAGGCTGGAATCCTGAGAGGAATTCCCCCGCAAGAACTTGACTCCAAATATAGGGGTACCTTACAATTGTATGTTTATGCAATACTTAATTTGACTTGTTATTTGTATGCATTTCCCTTTCTTTCCGCCCCACTGTGTTTGTTGGTTCATTTACCTCTAGTTGGTGCCTACCCGACCCCGGAGAGCAACCCCCCTCCTATCTTTAATTTCTTATTAATTTCTCACCCCAAGCTCCTTTACTTGACCCCTAACCCGTTCTTCCTCTTCCTTTTCTAACTTCCTCTCATTCTTTTTTCTTTTCCCTTTCTAACCCCTTCTTTCTACCTGGTCCTCCCTAGGCCCCGTGATGCAGTTGAAAATACTGTCACTAAATGTGAATGGCCTCAATTCCCCTCCCAAGAGATCTTCTCTATGGAGGGAGGCCAGGTCCTCTGGGGCTGACATATTATGCTTCCAGGAGACACATCTTCTGGAGGCTGACAATGTGAGACTCCGACATCCGAACTACCCGCATTGCTTCTTCGCAAATGCTCCCCAAAAAAAGGCAGGGGTCTGTATTTTTTTCAGTCGCAAGTTGCAGTTCTCTCTCATTTCCTCATTCTCTGATGACGTGGGCAGATTTGTGGGGGTGCGTTGTGAGATAGGGGGAACCCGGTACACGATTGTAACGATCTATAGCCCAAATGTGGGTCAGGCGAAATTTCTGAGACACCTATTCGGCCGCATAAGGGAAGAAGTAGACGGTAGACTTATCGTTTGCGGTGACTTCAATGCAGTCATGGAGCCCCGCATAGACTCCTCCTCCTCTGGGCTCAGAGGTAGAAGTTCATTGGGAGACCTGTGCCGGGAGTTCCACTTCCATGATGTCTGGAGGTACCAGCACGCGGAGGAGAGGGACTATTCCTACTTCTCCCCGGCGCACAAATCCTATTCCAGAATAGACTTGTTTCTGCTTAATGACACAGCCCTGGATAGGTGCAATTCATCGAGGATTGGTCTGATCACGTGGTCGGATCATGCCCCGATAGAATTGGAAATGGACCTAGATACTGGAGGTGGAGCTTCAAAGTCTTGGAGGCTTCATGCGGATCTCCTGACTGACCCGAAGACTGCTGATGATTTGGGGATGTCTCTCAGAGAATACTTTGAATTGAACGATGTGGCTCAGACCCCTGATGATGTGATTTGGTATGCTCACAAGGCGGTGATTCGTGGACTCTGCATTCAAAAAGCATCAATTGCAAAACGCCGTAGAGAACGTCTCGTTAAGGACTGGACGGCGGAATTGTCTCGCTTAGAGACACTTAATAAGACATCGCCGTCCTGTACGCTTATATCAAAGATAGGGCAACTTCGCAATGACTTACGGGCGCTGTTTCTTAAACGACATGAGACTGGTCTTAGAAGGCTCCGCACTAAATACTACGAATCGGGGGATCGGGCAGGCAAACTATTGGCCCGAAGGCTAAGGAAAAAAACCACAAATGGGATGGTGACGGCCATACGAGATAAACAGGGAAGGATGGTAAGAAACCCCTCGGACATAGTGGAGGTTTTCGCCTCATACTATGAGCAGCTATACAACCTCCACTCTGATCCACAGACACCGCAACCCACTACGGAAACCATATGTAAGTTCTTGGAGACGCTCGACATTCCTTCTATCCCGGCTGACTTGCTCGCCTCGCTCAATCTCCCCTTTACTGAGCTTGAAATCACTGGGTCCTGAAAGGTCTGAAGCACGGCAAAGCTCCAGGCCCAGATGGGCTGATTAATGAATACTATGGGCTCTACGGCCAGATCCTTACGCCCTACCTCCTTAGACTTTTCAATACGTGGCAAGTGCAGGGTTTTATTCCCGATTTGGCGCTGGAAGCCACGATATCGACTATTCCCAAGGTAGGAAAGGTACAGGATCGACCGGAGAATTTCAGACCCATATCGCTATTAAACACGGATTTGAAGATCTACGCCAAACTCTTAGCTACGCGCCTGAGCAGTGTGATTCCCCTTCTGGTGCATCAAGACCAGGTGGGATTTGTGCAGGGTAGGCAAACAAATGACGGGACGAGGAGAATGCTAGACTTGATAGAGGTGGCGGAGAGGAGGGTGTCCCCAGTGTGTTCCTGTCATTGGACGCTGAAAAGGCGTTTGATAGGGTGCACTGGGGATACCTCAGGGAAGTTCTCTCGGCCTTCGGCATTACGGGCCCTGTCATGTCGGCTATTCTCAGCCTTTACTCAAATCCGTGCGCAAGAGTTTTATCTTGTGGATACAAGTCCAGGCTCTTTCGTATCACCAATGGCACTCGACAAGGATGCCCCCTGTCGCCTTTGGTCTTTGCTCTGGTCATGGAGCCATTGGCAATATCACTGAGAGCAGACCAAACGATAGCTGGAATTCCGGTGGGCAGTCACAGACATGTGGTTGGTTTATATGCCGATGATGTCATTGTGGTTACGGAGGAGCCCCTTTCCTCCCTCCCTGGAATTGTACAGAAACTTGATTGCTTTGCACAAATATCATACTATAAGCTCAATGCGACCAAATCTGTGATGCTTCCTATTGGCCTTTCGGGGGGGGCCGTGGCTACCCTCACCGCCAGGTTTCCCTTCGCATGCTCGCCAAAGGGCATTCCCTACCTGGGGATTTATCTGTGCTCCTCCAAATCTGTAGCGAGGGAAAACATAGATCGACTTTTGACCGATCTGGGCAGAGCCCTGACCGATTTTCCGTTGGGTTCGATGTCCTGGATTGCCAGGATCCAGGCGGTGAGGATGTTATGGCTCCCTAAAATTCTGTATCTTTTCAGATGCATCCCAGTCCACTTTCCCAAAAAATTGATCGTACGCCTTCAACGAATGATCTCCAGATGTGTTTGGGGAACGGCCCCGGCTAGAGTTAGAGGATCACTACTATACCGACATTTGACGAGAGGTGGAATGGGGGTACCGGAGGTGGAAAAATACCCGAAAGGCGGTGGTCTTGGAGGCGGCGGGGAAATGGTGGCATGAGGAGGACTCCCAGGGATGGAAGCAGATAGAACAGGGCTCGCTGGGAAGAGGCTCATTGCGCTCTCTTCTTGCGGCGAACTCAGTGGCCCCCATACTGGACAGTGACTTCCTTCAAACTACCTCTGAATTATTGACAGTACACCGTTCGGTACATGGAGACTGGACCGGGATCCCTCCGGGGGATTTTCCCTTAGAGGCGTTCTGCTGGTTGATCTCTACCTTCTCCATAACCCCATGGAGACGCAGGGGGCCCAAGACCCTGGCCGATCTCCTTGAGGGTACCAGAAGGCTCACGTTTGAGGAACTTCTGCCCAGATTTCCAGACCTCAGGGCCACCTTCCTACATTTCCACCAGATCGCACATTTTATGCGCTCCCCCGCTTTCTCCTATGACCCGGGCGCCCCTGGAACACCTTCGGCGTTGCGACGATCTCTACTGACGGTGCCAAGACCACAGAAATCATTATCAGCTCTGTATTCAGATCTGATAGACAGAGATGCCCCTAAAAAATTATCGTACACAATCAAATGGGAACAAGACCTAGCTTTTAGGGCGACGGAAGAGGACTGGGAAGACGCCATACATTGTGTGAAGGAAGCTTCCAGGTGCTTAAACCATATTGAATTGCTAAAGAAAATTCATCTACGATGGTACACTACCCCGACAAAACTGGCAAGCTTCGGCAGAGGGGCTTCCCCGCTATGCTGGAAGCAGTGTGGTATGCGGGGAGACTTGTCCCATATGTGGTGGACCTGCACCGAGGTGGCTCGGTTCTGGCAGTTAGTCTCGGGGCTCCTGGACTCAGTTACTGAGACAGGGATCCCCTTGGAGCCATGGGTCGCCGTGCTACACATCGGAGTTATCTCATACCCTCCGGTGATACGCCGGGTGATGACATACATCCTGACGGCTGCCAGGGTTTGTATAGCCTCTAAGTGGAAACAACCCTCCCTTCCGACGCTGTGTGATCTCGCGGACAAAATAAATTCGATCTTTTGCCACGAATATTACCTGGCGTTGGACCAAGGTGTACGGCGATATGTGTCCGAGGCATGGGATTTGTGGGAGGCGCACCCATTGGCCCGAAAACCTCCGATGTAGGCCTGACGGGAGTGCTTTTGGAACCCTCTGTCGGACAAAAGGGGGTGTGGGTCTGGGGACGGACCAGTCTATTCTTTAATTCTTTTTCTCTTTACTCTTCAACTCTCCTGTTTCTCTCTCCTTCTAATTATCTAATCCTACTCCCCTCCACACTTGATTAATTGATCTCTTATCCTCTCTACCCCTTCTTTCTCTCATCCTCTTATATTCGTTACTTCAACCTAGTTCCTTTCTCCTTTCTTTCCTCAATTATTCCCTGCTTCTTTTTATCTCTCCCTCTTCTTCCCAATACCCTAACTTCCCTGCAGTTACCCAGGAATATGTAGTTTAGTTTCAATCCACATGTTGAACAGAAAAATATTGTGCCTATACCTCCTCTTGGACACACACACAGCTTGGATGATTATGTGTTGAACTATAAGGTCTCGGCTTATCAGTCCTTACCGTCGATCCACTCTTACGAAGATCTCGACACGACATGAGTGGGAGAAACTGGAACCCTCACAAGCCAACACTTCAGGATCACAAAAACGAAATCAAATAAACTGCATTTGCTTTTTTCAAACCGGTATATCTGAACTCTATATTACGTGGAATTACCTGTAACAGACACGATATATTGCCAACAACGAACAACCTTAGCTGATACTAGTAAATCGTTTCTGGGAATATTTTCTTCCACTACCCCTCCTTCCTCCCCCCCCTCCTCTTTCTGTCCCTTTTCTCAATCCTCTATGGCATACTATGCTTTTGTTCTTGTTGTACTACTATGTTGCAAACCAAAAAATTGTTAATAAAAATCATTTATGACAAAAAAAAAAAACCACGCTGCCGTATTCCACCAGACAAAGTCTGAATATAATATTGATTTATTAGACAACACGTTTCAGGGCTCCCTGGCCCCTTCCTCAAGACAAATGAATATCATATTGCCATGTTTCAGGGGTTCCTGTGAGCCCTGAAACGCACTGACTAATAAATTCATATTATAGTCACTCTTTGATGTCTGGTGGAATACGGCAGCGCAGTTTATAACCCTCCATCCTCACTACTTTAATATTCTGAGATAATAACCTTTGGGTTTTTATTGGCTGTAAGCTATAATCATCAACATTAACAGAAATAAACACATGAAATAGATCCCTCTGTGTGTAATGACTCTATATAATATATGTGTGTCACTTTATGTATTGAATTATTGAAATAAATGAACTTTTTGATGATATTCTAATTCCTTGAGAAGTACCTGTACTTTACTGTACAAATCAGTAGATGGGCTTAAAAGTACGGTATATATCCATGTGTCATTTTGAGTATTATGCCAATATTTCTTCTTAAAAAAGCAGTTTCTTTACTGTTGAATGGAGTTAAAAAAAATGACCGTGAAAATGTCAGTAACAAAAACATGCCCCCAAAACACTGGATAAACACTAAGAAAAAGATTGAACAAAAACATTAACACGGTCAGGAAAATTTAGCACAAAAAGGCTATTAAAGAAGCAGAAAAAAACACGCCGGCGTTTCCAGGAGCGTCTTAAAAAAACTTGTCAGGTTAATCTGGAAAGAAAGTTGTGTGCAATTAGAGTTTCCTGAATATGTCGATTCTGGCCTGGATAGGAATGGGTAATGGCTGCAGATGTCATCAGTGTGCATAGTCCTGATGTCATCTCCCAGGGACCTGGGGTCAGGAGGTCTTAGGGTACCTTTAAACGCGGCTACATTTCTAGGGTGGCTACAGGTAACTTACTGGTTGCAGTGAAATCATGGAGAGATTATTCCATTTGTACACAGCAACAAGATAGAACCTTGTATCCATGATTTCACTGCAACCAGTAAGTTACCTGTAGCCACCCTAGAAATGTAGCCGCGTGTAAAGGTACCCTTAGTGTTTACTAGATCGCAGGCCTACTGTAGCGCTTACTTAGTGTTGTTGTGCTGCATCTTCTAAGTTGAAGGAGTTTAGGACCTCTTCCCTGCGGACTGAGTATTCTCTTAGCCTTCATTCCAGCTGTAGCTTGGATTGTCTCCCCCTTCCACTATATCTAGCTTCCCCTGGCCTCACTGCACGCCTTATATAGAATTTTTGTATTCCGCCGGCAGTGGTTGAGCTTGTTTCTGTGTAGAAAATGTTTTGTTCATTTTGCAGCAGCAAAGCTAGTTTTTTGGAGAAGTCCCTGGAGGTCTTTATATACCTGTTGCCTTGCCTGTGTTCCCTGTTGGTTTCCTTGCTCTCCTGCTCCTTTACTCCCTTGGTGGGGAGGGGGGGGGGGGGGACATCTAGTTGGGTTGAATCCAGGAGCTTAGCAAGGGACAATACCTAGTTATCTCCACCTTCAAGCTTAGTCTTGGGGACAGGGACTATCTTAGGAACCCCTAGCTTGAGGGACAGTTCAGGTGCACACTGTCCTTATTATCTAACCATCACTGGCATGATAGCAGAAAACCATAGTGCACCAGGACCAGAATACTTGACTTGGACACAAGTGGAAATGGCTGAAATAAAGTTCTTGTCGTTCATCCCCAATGGGACTATAGTATAATCTTGTGAGGAGATACACGGCGTGTAACGTCACTGGGTAACCAAGAAAAAGTGGACGGAATAATACCACGTTCAGCAGGTGGAACAAAAGTCAAACTGTTTTGTTTTCTCTGGAAACAGGATATCCAGGGGATAAGTCATCTAGTTATCCATCCTAAAGTGATCTTGTGCATATAGAGCTGAGCCATGCCCAACCAGACTGTATCAGAGCAGACAGTATCGGCACGGGAAATAAAAGCGCTGGTCAGCACTGCCCCACAGCATTACCCTAGTCCGCGTGCTATTCAATAGAACATCTGATAACCTATGTCAGTGTTATACGCTAGTGTGACAGGACCCCAACAGAGATATGCAACTTTATGTCCAACACTTAGACCTAGGCGTTCTCTTTCACTCTTGACAATAAAAGTTTCAGCAGGATAGAAAACATTACAAGCAATGAAAATCACAAGAACAAGTTTTCTTACCTTATGAGTAGGCCCACCTGTCAAGCTTAGGTTTTATATGGGTTGTCAGGTTTCGGAAAACCCCTCTACCTCGATTGGCTGCAGTTTTTAAAAAGCTTCAATTCATAAATCTGTCTTAATCCATATCTAGAACTAATTACACCAGTAGTGTAACTAGAGTTAGTTTTTCACAGGGGTCTCCAACAGCATGGTAGTCTACATGCATGGGCCCCTGTCATCATTTCCCCCATCCTGGGCCCCTTCTTTTAATAATAGCCCCTGTCCTGGGCCTTCCATTTAATAACGTACCTCATCATGGTCATTTCCATGTAGACCCATAGAAGCCCTGTCTCATGAAATAGGCCGTAGTCCTAGCGGCTCCCTGCCACACCCTCTCCACCCGCACTGTGCACTAATTGGAAGTTTTTAACTTTGCATTTATAAAGAAGATACCTTGGATGACTGGAGTACCTCATCAAGAGACCTTTCCTTTAATAATGTTCCCCATCCTGTCCTCTTCAATTAATAATGGATCATGTCCTGGGCCTTTTATTTAATAATGCCCCCCATTCTGAGCCCTTTCCTTTAATTATTTTCCCATCCTGGCCCCTTCCTTTAAAAATTGCTCCTGTCCTAGGTCCTTCATTTGATAATGTCCCTCTTCCCGAGCCCCTTCTTTTAATAATGCCCCACATCCTAAGCCCTTTCCTTTAATAATTTTCCCCATCCTGGACCCTTTCTTTAATAAAGACTCTTGCTCATGGTCCTTTATTTGATAAAGGAGCCCTTTCCTTCATTAATGTCCCCCATCCTAAAACCTTTCCTTTAATAATCAAGAATGGTGGATCCAGCGCTCAAAAAAGCAAGCGTTTTTTTAAATTTCAAAAAATTTATTGAATACATATTAAAAAATTCTAGTGTGCAGACAGCCAGAACTAAACATTAGTTAGCCGCATGTAGCACAGACGATCCTACGCGTTTCAGCATAGAGCCTTACTCATAATAAGGCCATTTAATAATATTCCCCGTCCTAACCCCTTCCTTTAATAGTATTCCACATCCTGGCCCCTTCCTTTAACAGTATTACCCATCCGGGCCCCTTCCTTTAATAATGGCACCTGACCAGGGCCTCATCATGCTTTAGTGTTTCCAATCCTGGCGCTCTCCTCAAACACTTTAAACCAAAAAATGTTTGATTCTTCTCACCTTTCCTTCCTCCTGCTGCGAGAAGTGCCCTCTTCCTGCATAGTCAGCGCAGGGAGTGGTGCATAGCAGTAACATCATGCGCCGCCTAAGACGGGCACGCCGATGCCAGCTGCCAGCCTCTAATCGTGGTGCAAGGAGCTGGTGGCTCTCTGCGCCACAATACAATTCAATTAAATGTCCATGGAAGGAGGAAAATGGGGCTGTTGTCAGAGACTCCATGTGCCCAGTCGCATACTCAGAAGTCCATTGAGCTCTGTTGGTAAACCAGGGCTGTGGAGTCAGCAGCCCAAATATCTGACTCCGACTCCTCAATTTCAGGAAAAGTGACCAGGACAAGAGCATGGCTGTCAGTGGAAACTGCAGATTCATGGAAATTCAACATAAAAACTACTAGCAAGTGCTGAAGTATATCTGAAAGGTTCATGGCTGCTCAGACACAGAACATGAAGGTCAAAGAGCTAAGAAGCAAGAATGAAAGGAGATGAAAGTTGGGTCAACATTAAATCCCCCTAATACTTTTCCCCTCTAATCCCCTAAAGCTTTGTGCTGTGGAAGGACAATGCCACACAAGGTGAAGGCGCTCTTTAATTAGCCTCACATATTAATCTTCTGCTAACAGGAGTTACTCGTAGGCCTCGAGGTGTGACAATAAGTATTCATAAATGATCTCATGGGGCAAGTAGTGATATACGTTTACATCAAACGGCTGTAATTCTCCCAAGAGGAAGTACTAGAGATGCTAAATCCTTCTTCAGTACTTAGGAGCAGTATTATAGTCGTTATATTGTTGTATATAGCAGCAGTATTACAATAGTTAAATTCTTGTACATAGGGGCAGTATTATAGTGGTTAATGTATATTCTTGTACATAGGTGCAGTATTATAGTAGTTATATTCTTGTACATAGGAGCAGTATTATAGTAGTTATATTCTTGTACATAGGAGCAGTATTATAGTAGTTATATTCTTGTATATAGGAGCAGTATTATAGTAGTTATATTCTTGTATATAGGAGCAGTATTATAGTAGTTATATTCTTGTACATAGAGGACAGTATTATAGTAGTTATATTCTTGTACATAGGAACAGTATTATAGTAGTTATATTCTTGTATATAGCAGCAGTATTATAGTAGTTATATTCTTGTACATAGGAGCAGTATTATAGTAGTTATAATCAGTGGCGCACCCAAGGGGGACCTACGTGTCTGGACACCCCCTTTGGACGGCCCTGAGAAGCTGGAGGGGCCACCGCCACCCACCCCGGTATTATTATGTCTAGGCCTGTACGCGGCGCGGTACGGTGCTTATTCTTTATTACTTTCAGTCCCTGACTCTGCCGCCACTTCCGCCGCCCTGTGTGCGTTCCACACACTAGGAATGCATAGCAGAGAGGGTCCTCGCTACTCCGCCCCCTCACATCCTCTTCCTGCGGCAGTGTGAAACGCACACACAGAAGAGGGACTCATTCCTGTCAGTGATCCCCTCCTCTTCCGGGATGCACGCTTTTGCGGCCGGAAGTTGGAAACCCAGTCTACTCTCTAGTCTTAGCATAATCCGTTCAGGAATGCGGCCCGCAGTTCCACTGATTTTGTGACGCGAATGTCTTTCTCTCTTTTTGGCGCGTTACCGGTACCCAGTGACTACCCACTCTCCCGCCTCCACTGTCTGCTTCCTGTTCTGAATCAGGCTTCAGGACTCTCCGAATCCCGACTTCCTGCAATTTTCGTGTGACACGTGTTAGCGAAGGAAATGGCCAAAGCGCGGATTGCACCTCACGTTGCACAGTGAAGTGAGCGAACTCGTCTTGCCGTGGTCCGGAGTCTGGACCGTGGGTGATCTGTGCTGTGGAAAATAAACAATAATGTCGGCCTTGTCGGGTGAAAAACGTAAATGGCTGTCACAGCCCTCTATTAAAGACTGTTTTCAGCCAAAAAGAAAGGCTATTAGTAGTACTGTTGGTGATGGTGGTGACGCTGTTGAGCAAGCCAATGCAGAAAAGACGAACGATAGTACCCAGGCTGGGGAGTCTGGAAATGTTGAGATGCAGCCCCTGTCAGTAACCAGTGTGAGTGCCGGCAGTGAAGTGCCTCGACCGTTTGACATTTCAAACTTCGTGGCGAAAGAAATGTCACTAAGTGAAAAAGGGGAAATGTATGATTTGCTATGGATGCCCGACTGCAACTACAAGTTTCTGGTCTTAAATTCAGAGAAGCCATGCAAAAAAAAGCTTCGTTTCCAGTTTAGTTGGCTTCAACGTTTTATGTGGCTTGCGTATTCAGAGAAAGAAAAAGGTGCTTTCTGCAAGTTTTGCGTTCTCTTTCCTCCGAAGTCTGTTGGATCGCACAGAGCCAGCCAGCTACCTGGTAAGTTCTGTGACTGACTGTCTCAATGTTGTTCTTACTGCTTCTGCGTCTTTTGCGTATTTTAATCTACAGAGTGTACAGCATAAGCTGTCTAACAATTTCATGTTTTTAATTATTTGTTTGCAACTGAACGCTCATCGTTTGCAATATTTCTTTTGTCAGCAATATTTCTTATATTAGAAAATAGATTAATAGGAAAGAGATGTGTGTGTTTCTTGGACCCCTACCGTGGGAAATTTCTGGGTGCGCCACTGGTTATAATCTTGTACATATGGGGCAGTATTATAGTAGTTATATTCTTGTACATAGAGGCAGTATTATAGTAGTTATATTCTTGTATACAGGGGCAGTATTATAGCAGTTATATTCTTGTACATAGGGGCAGTATTATAGTAGTTATATTCTTGTATATAGGAGCAGTATTATAGTAGTTATATTCTTATACATAGGGGGCAGTATTATAGTAGTTATATTCTTGTACATAGGAGCAGTATTATAGTAGTTCTATTCTTGTACATAGGAGCAGTATTATAGTAGTTATATTCTTGTACATAGGAGCAGTATTATAGTAGTTCTATTCTTGTACATAGGAGCAGTATTATAGTAGTTATATTCTTATACATAGGGGGCAGTATTATAGTAGTTATATTCTTGTACATAGGAGCAGTATTATAGTAGTTATATTCTTGTACATAGAGAGCAGTATTATAGTAGTTATATTCTTGTACATAGGAGCAGTATTATAGTAGTTATATTCTTGTACATAGGGAGCAGTATTATAGTAGTTATATTCCTGTACATAGGGGCAGTATTATAGTAGTTATATTCTTGTACATAGGGAGCAGTATTATAGTAGTTATATAATAATAGTTAAATATAACTAATAACTACTGTAATACTGCTCCCTATGTACAAGAATATAACTACCATAATACTGCCCCTATCTACAAGTATATAAGTTATATCCTTGTAAATAGGAGCACTATTATAGCACTAATATTTTGTACATAGGGGCAGTATTATAGTAGTTATATTCCTGTACATAGGGGCAGTATTATAGTAGTTATATTCTTGTATATAGGGGCAGTATTATAGTAGTTATATTCTTGTATATAGGAGCAGTATTATAGTAGTTATATTTTTGTACCTAGGAGCAGTATTATAGTAGTTATATTCTTGTACATAGGAGCAGTATTATAGTAGTTATATTCTTGTACATAGGGGCAGTATTATAGTAGTTATATTCTTGTATATAGGAGCAGTATTATAGTAGTTATATTCTTGTACATAGAGGCAGTATTATAGTAGTTATATTCTTGTACATAGGAGCAGTATTATAGTAGTTATATTCTTGTATATAGGAGCAGTATTATAGTAGTTATATTCTTGTATATAGGAGCAGTATTATAGTAGTTATATTCTTGTACATAGAGGCAGTATTATAGTAGTTATATTCTTGTACATAGGAGCAGTATTATAGTAGTTATATTCTTGTACATAGGGAGCAGTATTATAGCAGTTATATTCCTGTACATAGGGGCAGTATTATAGTAGTTATATTCTTGTAATAGGGAGCAGTATTATAGTAGTTATATAATAATAGTTAAATATAACTAATAACTACTATAATACTGCTCCCTATGTACAAGAATATAACTACCATAATACTGCCCCTATCTACAAGTATATAAGTTATATCCTTGTAAATAGGAGCACTATTATAGCACTAATATTTTGTACATAGGGGCAGTATTATAGTAGTTATATTCCTGTACATAGGGGCAGTATTATAGTAGTTATATTCTTGTATATAGGGGCAGTATTATAGTAGTTATATTCTTGTATATAGGAGCAGTATTATAGTAGTTATATTTTTGTACATAGGAGCAGTATTATAGTAGTTATGTCATAACTACTATAATACTGCTCCCATGTACAAAAATATAACTAATACTGCTCCCTTTCTACATAGGAGCAGTATTATTATTATAGTAAATAAAAAGCTAAGAAGTCAGCGCTGTCTGTGGTTAGCACGCAATGAAAAAAGTGCATATGCACATGTTAATTTCTAACTGTACTTTAAACTGAGACAGCAAACAATTGATCAATTCTCTGAGCTATCCCGCCACATAAAGGCATTCTCAGATGGGGCAGTCCTACTCTGTTTTTTTTATATACGCTGTGCCATTACGGCCTCCTGAATGCATTAAAAACATTTCTGAACTATGCCCATGGCACCAGAAAAGGGCAGAGCAGATAAAGTCAGACAAGGCCCGGACATGACATCCGGACATTATCAGATCTGACCCCACACTGCCAGACTAGCAACAATAGATGAGGGTAGAACAGGCCCAAACACATGTGCAGCATTCAAGCAGAGCCTATGGGCAGGGTGTGGCCGCTGTATGTGTTTACAGCGGCCTAGATCAATCACAATAAAGACAGATAGAATGGCATGCATAACCAAGCGTGCATGGCAAAAAGTGGTGGTGAACCACAAATCAATAACAAATAAAAAAGCCAAGAAGCCAGCGCTGCCTGTGGTTAGCACGCAATACAAAAAATACATATGAAGATATTAATTTCTTTGAGCTACTCCGCCACGTCACGGCATTCTCAGATTGGACAGTCCTAATCTACGTTTTTTATATACGCTGTGCCATTACGGCCTCCCGAATACATTAAAAGCAGAACCATATTAAATGCACACGTTCCTGAAGCATTTCTGAACTACTCCTACTCCCACACCATCTCAAACCTAGACCACCTGTGGGCGATGAGGGTGCATTATTGGTAGTAGCTGAGTGCTGCAGAGAAATTTATTCTGGTTGTTTGATCCAGCGTCCCTGCTGGCACCAGTTCACACTATGTCTTTGAGTGCTGTGCAGTTTTTTCTGTTTTTTGCAGTATTATATTATAGTAGTTATATTCTTGTACATAGGAGCAGTATTATAGTAGTTATATTCTTGTTAATAGGGGCAATTTTATAGTAGGTATATTTTTCTAAACAGGGGGCAGTATTATAGTAGTTATATTCTTGTACATAGTGGCAGTATTATAGTAGTTATATTCTTGTACATAGGAGCAGAATAATCTACTATATAATTGTCTAAGGCTTTTTCGCGTCTGTCTGTCGCCGAAATCACGCGCCAGACACAGGCCGCTCATTAGCCACCGCCTTCGGCGGCAGCCAATGAGCTCAGACTATGCAAATAGGCGCGAGAATCGAACTTTGAATTCTCGCGCCTATTTGCATAGTCTGAGCTCACTGGCTGCCGCCGAAGGCGGTGGCTAATGAGCGGCCTGTGTCTGGCGTGCGATTTCGGCGACAGACAGAAGCGAAAAAGCCTTAGACAATTATATAGTAGACTAGCTGTGAGCCCGATGCAAATGCATCGGGATTCTAGAACGTGCATTAATTTGATTATAGTAGTTATAGCTGTTAGCCTGATGCAAATGCATCGGGTATCTAAAATATGTTTATTGTTTTTTTAAACATTTTTAAATAATAATCGCATCATCAATAGCAATAATATAAGCCATAGCATTATTATTAGCAGTAATAGCAGTATTAATAGCATTATTAGCAGTATTATGAGCATTAATAACAGTATTAATAGCATTAATAGCATTATTATTAGCATTAATAGCATTATTAGCATTAATAATAGCATTAATAACATTATTAATAGCATTAATAGCATTATTATTAACATTAATAGCATTAATAATAGCATTATTAGCATTAATAATATCATTAATAACATTATTAATAGCATTAATAGCATTATTATTAGCATTAATAGCATTAATAATAACATTATTAGCATTAATAATAGCATTAATAACATTATTAATAGCATTAATAGTATTATTATTAGCATTAATAGCATTAATAATAGCATTATTAGCATTAATAATAGGATTAATAACATTATTAATAGCATTAATAGCATTATTATTAGCATTAATAATAGCATTATTAGCATTAATAATAGCATTAATAACATTAATAATAGCATTAATAGCATTATTATTAGCATTAATAGCAATATTAATAGCATTAATAGGATAAATATTAGCATTAATAGCATTAATAGCATAATTAATAGCATTAATAGCATTATTAATAGCATTAATAGCATTATTAATAGCATTAATAGCATTATTATTAGCATTAATAGCATTAATAATAGCATTAATAACATTATTAATAGCATTAATAGCATTATTATTAGCATTAATAGCATTATTATTAGCATTAATAGCATTAATAATGCCATTAATAGGATAAATATATAGCATTGATAGCATAATTGCATAATAATAGCATTAATAACATTATTAATAGCATTAATAGCATTATTATTAGCATTAATAGCATTAATAGGATAAATATTAGCATTAATAGCATTAATAGCATTATTAATAGCATTATTATTGGCATTAATAGCATTAATAATAGCATTATTAGCATTAATAATAGCATTAATAACATTATTAATAGCATTAATAGCATTATATATTATAGCATTAATAGCATTATTGATTATGCATTAATATATAGCATTAATAATTAATAATAGCATAAATAATAGCATAAATATTAGCAATTAATAGCATTAATAGCATAATAGCATTAATAGCATTATAATATAGCATTAATAATAGCATTATAGCATTAATAGATAATATTATACATTATTAATAGCATTAATAGCATTATTATTAATAGCATAAATAATTAGCATTAATAGCATAATAATAGCATTAATAGCATATAATACATTTAGCATATTAATAGCATTAATAGCATAATAATAGATTATAGATTATTAGCATTAATTAGCATTATTATATAGCATTAATAGCATTAATAGATAGCATATTAGCATTATATAATTAATAGCATTAATAAGCATTATTAATAGCATTAATAGCATTTTAATAGCATTAATAGCATTATATAGCATTAATAGCATTATTAATAGCATTAATAATGCATTAATAATAATAACATATTAGCATTACATTATAGCATTAATAGCATATATACATTATAGCATTAATAGCATTAATAGCATTAATTTAATAGCATTAATAAGCATTAATGCATTAATACATTATAAATAGCATTAATGCATTAATAGCATATAATAGCATTAATAGCATTATAATGCATTAATAGCATTATTAATAGCATAATAGCATTAATAGCATAATATAGCATTAATAGCATTATTATAGCATTAATAGCATAATAATACATAATAGATTAATATTAGCATTAATACATTAATAGCATTAATAGCATTATTAATAGCATTAATAGCATTATTATAGCATAATAGCATTAATAATAGATATTACATTATAATAGCATTATAATACATTATTAATAGCATTAATAGCATAATTAATAGCATTAATAGCATTAATAGCATTAATAGCATTATTATAATAATACATTAATTTGCATATATTAGCATTAATAGCATTAATAGATATAATAGCATTAATAGCATTAATAGCATTATAGCATTATTAATAATTAATAGCATTATATAGCATTAATAGCATTATAATAGCATTATTAGCATTTAATAATAGCATTAATACATTATTAATAGCATTAATAGCATTATATTAGCATTAATAGCATTAATAGCATTATTATTAGCATTAATAGCATTATATAGCATTAATAGGATTAATATTAGCTTAATAGCATTATTAATAGCATTAATAGCATATAATAGCATTAATAGCATTATTATAGCATTAATAGCATTATATTGCATAATAGCATTAATAGAATAATTATAGCATTATAGCATTATTAATAGCATTATAATAGCATTATATAGCATTAATAGCATTAATAGCATTATTAATAGCATTAATAGCATTTAATAGCATTAATAGCATTAATAGCATTAATAGCATTATGATTATTAGCATTAATAGCATTATAATACATTATGATTAATATAGCATTAATATAGCATTATTAATAGCATTATTAGCATTATATAGCATTAATTAGCATTAATAGTAATATTAATAGCATTAATAGCATTAATACATTAAGCATTAATAGCATTATTATTATAATAGCATTAATAGCATTATTAGCATAATTAATAGCATTATATAGATTATTAATAGCTATATAGCATTATTAGCATTAATAGCATTATTAATACATTATTATTAGCATTAATACATTATATAGCATTATAGCATAATTATAGCATTAATAGCATTTTATTAGATTATAATTATTAGTTATTATTTTAATTATTATTTTATTTAATTATTATTATTTTTTATTTATTTTTATTTTATAATTTTTTTTTATTATTAAATTTATTATTTAGGATGAGACCCAGTTCTCATTCAGGTCCGCTGGAAGGGCTGATATAATTAGCATATATTTATTTTTTTTTATTATTTTTATTGAATTATTTATTATTTTTTATTTATTTTTTTTATTATTTTTTAATTATTTTTTAATTATTTTTTTTATTATTAAATTTATTATTTAGGCTGAGACCCAGTTCTCATTCAGGTCCGCTAGAAGGGCTGATATAATTAGCTTATATTTATTTTTTTTATTATTATTTTTATTGAATTATTTATTATTTTTTATTTATTTTTTTATTATTTTTTAATTATTTTTTAATTATTTTTTTTATTATTAAATTTATTATTTAGGCTGAGACCCAGTTCTCATTCAGGTCCACTGGAAGGGCTGATATAATTAGCATATATTTATTTTTTTTATTATTATTTTTATTGAATTATTTATTATTTTTTATTTATTTTTTTATTATTTTTTAATTATTTTTTAATTATTTTTTTTATTATTAAATTTATTATTTAGGCTGAGACTCAGTTCTCATTCAGGTCCGCTGGAAGGGCTGATATAATTAGCATATATTTATTTTTTTTATTATTATTTTTATTGAATTATTTATTATTTTTTATTTATTTTTTATTATTTTTTAATTATTTTTTAATTATTTTTTTTATTATTAAATTTATTATTTAGGCTGAGACCCAGTTCTCATTCAGGTCCGCTGGAAGGGCTGATATAATTAGCATATATTTATTTTTTTTATTATTATTTTTATTGAATTATTTATTATTTTTTATTTATTTTTTTATTATTTTTTAATTATTTTTAAATAATTTTTTTATTATTTAATTTATTTATTTTTTAAGTCAGACTGAGACACAGTTCTCATTCAGGTCCGCCTTTTTTTTTTTTATTATTATTTTTATTTAATTATTTATTATTTTTTATTTATTTTTTATTATTTTTTAATTATTTTTAAATTATTTTTTTATTATTTAATTTATTTATTTTTTTAAGTGAGAGTGAGACACAGTTCTCATTCAGGTCCGCCTTTTTTTTTCCCCATTGACATACATTAGCGGTGTGTCGGCGATTTTATGGCCGCCCACCTGGTTCTATTTGTCGGCCCTAAAATCACGGACACACCGCTAATGCATCTCTATGGGCAGTCAGCCCGATTTCGGATTGGACGCCGACCAATCAGAATTCGAGCTCACTGCCCATAGAGATGTATTAGCGGTGTGTCCGCGATTTTAGGGCCGACAAATAGAACCAGGTCGGCGGCCATAAAATCGCCGACACACCGGTAATGTATGTCAATGGGGAAAAAAAAAGTCGGACCTGAATGAGAACTGTGTCTCACTCTCACTTAAAAAAATAAATAAATTAAATAATAAAAAAAATAATTTAAAAATAATTAAAAAATAATAAAAAAATAAATAAAAAATAATAAATAATTAAATAAAAATAATAATAAAAAAAAAAAAAAATGCGGACCTGAATGAGAACTGTGTCTCAGTCTGACTTAAAAAAATAAATAAATTTAATAATAAAAAAAATAATTTAAAAATAATTTAAAAATAATAAAAAAATGAGGGGCTCTTCTGATTGGCTGAGGGCAGTATACAGCGACCAATCAGAAGAGGGCCTCAGATCTCATTGAGGTAGAATGGCGGATTTTTCGTCCATTCTATCTTAATGAGAAGGAAGAGGACGTCGGAGGTGGAAGTTTGCGAAAAGAAGACAGAAGATCCCCGGGGCCGGACGAAGAAGCGGAGATGGCGGAAAGAAGAGAGAAGACCCCCGGGGCCGGAGGAGGAGGACGGCTGGCCGGACGAAGGGATTGTGGATCGGACGGACGATCAGATGACTTGAAGGCATGTAAGTGATCGACGGGGACGTTAGGTTAGGGGACGGCGGGGGCTTCGGGTGTAGGGCCTTAGGTGACAGCGGCGTTAGGTTAGGGGACTGCGGGGGCTTAGGGTGTAGGGCTTTAGCGAGAGGGGCAGGGGGTAGACGGCGGGGCTTAGGGGGTATCGGCGGGGGCTTAGGATGCTGCGGGTCGGGGGTTAGGTGGTCGGGGCTTAGCGTGTACGGGTGCGGCGGACTTAGGGGGTATCGGCGGGGGCCTAGGATGCTACGGGGGTTAGGGGGTAGGGGCTTAGGGGCGTCGGTGCCTTAGGGGGTAGGCGGCATGGCTTAGGGGGTATCGGCGGGGGCCTAGGATGCTACGGGGCTTAGGGGGTAGGGGCTTAGGGGCTGCTGCGGGGCTTAGGGGGTAGGGGCTTAAGGGCGGCGGTGGCTTAGGGGGTAGACGGCGGGGCTTAGGGGGTATCGGCGGGGGCTTAGGATGCTGCGGGTCGGGGGTTAGGTGGTCGGGGCTGCTGCGGGGCTTAGGGGGTAGGGGCTTAGGGGCGGCGGTGGCTTAGGGGGTAGACGGCGGGGCTTAGGGGGTATCGGCGGGGGCTTAGGATGCTGCGGGTCGGGGGTTAGGTGGTCGGGGCTTAGCGTGTAGGGGTGGGGCGGACTTAGGGGGTAGGGCCTTAGGTGCGGCGGGGTGGTTTTGTTGCGGGGTGGGTGTGCGGACATGGGGGTGGGTGTGCGGACATGGGGGGCTGTGCGGACATGGGGGTGGGTGTGCGGACATGGGGGTGGGTGTGCGGACATGGGGGGGCTGTGCGGACATGGGGTGGATGTGCGGACATGGGGGGGGGGCTGTGCGGACATGGCGGTGGGTGTGCGGACATGGGGGTGGCTGTGCGGAGATGGGGGGGCGGCTATGCGGACATGGGGGGCCTGTTTGGACCTGGGTGAGGCTGTGCGGACATTGGGGGGGCGAGTTGTGGGTAGCGGGGAGCGGAGGCGGCTGTGCCGCCTCCGCTCCATGGTCCCCGGGGAGCGAGTTGCGGCTCAGGCAGCGACTCGCAATGGCCTCGCGGCCATTGCTCGCGCTACCTGAGCGGTAAATCGGTAAGGTTGTAGCCGAGGCTGTGGATCGATTTTGGGGCAGCGGCTCGCAATGGCCGCTTCGCGGCCATTGCTCGCCCTGGGCCAGCGACTCGCAATGGCCTCGCGCCCAATGTTAAATTCGTATCCACATGACATCGGAAAGTGCGCGCGGAGGGGCGCTTTTCCGATTCGCGATTATATAATAGATTATTGGCGGCAGCCAATGAGCTCAGACTATGCAAATAGGTGCGAGAATTCAAAGTTCGATTCTCACGCCAATTTGCAGCCCGGCCACCGGGATACAAGGTGGCCGCAGCGGTGGCTCCCCGCTGTTCCTGCCCCCCTCCACTCCTCCTGCCTCTCCTGTCCCCCTCCGCTCCTCGCGGCACCCGCTCCGCAGCCTCCCTCTGCACTCAGGGCTGCACTCACAGGGCTGCACACACCGCAGCATGAGCACCAGCGCTAATCCTTTACCTTCTGCAGCCCGCACCCTTTGTGTGGGAAGAGGAAAAAGAGCTCAGCCCTGGTGTCATGGAGTCGGTGTGACCATCCTGCTCTGCGGGGCCTGCTGGGTGTTATAGTTCTGCTACCACACAACTACAAGTCCCAGGAATCAAGATCAGCAGCAGGTAATGTGATGTGTGCATGATATAGTGTTGGCCAAAAGTACTGACACCCCTGCAATTCTGGCAAATAATACTCAGTTTCTTCCTGAAAATGATTGCAATCACAAATTCTTTAGTATTATTATCTTCATTTAATTTGTCTTAAATTAAAAAACACAAAAGAGAATGAAGCAAAAAGCAAAACATTGATAATTTCACACAAAACTCCAAAAATGGGCCGGACAAAAGTATTGGCACCCTCAGCCTAATACTTGGTTGCACAACCTTTAGCCAAAATAACTGCAATCAACTGCTTCCGGTGACCATCAATGAGTTTCTTACAATGCTCTGCTGGAATTTTAGACCATTCTTCTTTGGCAAACTGCTCCAGGTCCCTGATATTTGAAGGGTGCCTTCTCCAAACTGCCATTTTTAGATCTCTCCACAGGTGTTCTATGGGATTCAGGTCTGGACTCATTGCTGGCCACCTTAGAAGTCTCCAGTGCTTTCTTTCAAACCATTTTCTAGTGCTTTTTGAAGTGTGTTTTGGGTCATTGTCCTGCTGGAAGACCCATGACCTCTGAGGGAGACCCAGCTTTCTCACACTGGGCCCTACATTATGCTGCAAAATGTGTTGGTAGTCTTCAGACTTCATAATGCCATGCACACGGTCAAGCAGTCCAGTGCCAGAGGCAGCAAAGCAACCCCAAAACATCAGGGAACCTCCGCCATGTTTGACTGTAGGGACCGTGTTCTTTTCTTTGAAAGCCTTTTGTTTTTCTTCTATAAACTCTATGTTGATGCCTTTGCCCATAAAGCTCTACTTTTGTCTCATCTGACCAGAGAACATTCTTCCAAAACGTTTTAGGCTTTCTCAGGTAAGTTTTGGCAAACTCCAGCCTGGCTTTTTTATGTCTCGGGGTAAGAAGTGGGGTCTTCCTGGGTCTCCTACCATACAGCCCCTTTTCATTCAGACGCCGACGGATAGTACGGGTTGACACTGTTGTACCCTCAGACTGCAGGGTAGCTTGAACTTGTTTGGATGTTAGTCGAGGTTCTTTATCCACCATCCGCACAATCTTGCGTTGAAATCTCTTGACAATTTTTCTTTTCCGTCCACATCTAGGCAAGTTAGCCACAGTGCCATGGGCTTGAAACTTCTTGATGACACTGCGCACAGTAGACACAGGAACATTCAGGTCTTTGGAGATGGACTTGTAGCCTTGAGATTGCTCATGCTTCCTCACAATTTGGTTTCTCAAGTCCTCAGACAGTTCTTTGGTCTTCTTTCTTTTCTCCATGCTCAATGTGGCACACACAAGTACACAGGACAGAGGTTGAGTCAACTTTAATCCATGTCAACTGGCTGCAAGTGTGATTTAGTTATTGCCAACACCTGTTAGGTGCCACAGGTAAGTTACAGGTGCTGTTAATTACACAAATTAGAGAAGCATCACATGATTTTTCTAACAGTGCCAATACTTTTGTCCACCCCCTTTTTTATGTTTGGTGTGGAATTATATCCAATTTGGCTTTAGGACAATTCTTTTTGTGTTTTTTTCATTGAAGACAAATTAAATGAAGATAATAATACCAAATAATTTGTGATTGCAATCATTTTCGGGAAGAAACTGAGTATTATCTGACAGAATTGCAGGGGTGTCAATACTTTTGGCCAACACTGTACATGTGTGTGCAGGTGTGCTGTGTGCATGATGCATATGTGTGCTGTGTGCATGATGCAGGTGTGCTGTGTGCATGATGCATGTGTGTGCTGTGTGCATGATGCAGGTGTGCTGTGTGCATGATGCATGTGTGTGCTGTGTGCATGATGCATGTGTGCAGGTGTGCTGTGTGCATGATGCATGTGTGTGCAGGTGCGCTGTGTGCATGATGCATGTGTGTGCTGTGTGCATGATGCATGTGTGTGCAGGTGTGCTGTGTGCATGATGCATGTGTGTGCAGGTGTGCTGTGTGCATGATGCATGTGTGTGCAGGTGTGGTGTGTGCATGATGCATGATGCATGTGTGTGCAGGTGTGCATGATGCATGCGTGTGCAGGTGTGCTGTGTGCATGATGCATGCGTGTGCTGTGTGCATGATGCATGCGTGTGCTGGTGTGCTATGTGCATGATGCATGTGTGTGCAGATGTGCTGTGTGCATGATGCATGTGTGTGCAGGTGTGCTCGCTCCATCCTGCCCCGCTCCCACCATCCTGCCCCCCCGCCGCCATCCTGCCCTGCTCGCCTCCATCCTGCCCCGCTCGCCTCCATCCTGCCCCGCTCTCCACCATCCTGCTCCCCCCCAGCCACCATCCTGCTCCTCCGGCTCCATCGTTCCCCGCTCACTTCATTTTGCCCCACTCGCCACCATCCAACCCTTCCCCCCTGTCACCATCCTGCCCCGCCGCCTCCATCCTGCCCCGCTCGCACCATTCTGCCCTGCTCCATTCTGCCCGCCTCCATCCAGCCCTGCTCCCTTCATCCTGCCCCCTGCCTCCATCCTGCCCCCGCTGTTCTTGCCCCCCCTCCTTCATTCTACCCCCCCGCCTCCATCCTGCCCCCCCTCCGCCTCCATCCTGCCCCCCCTCCGCCTCCACCCGGCCCCACCCCCGCCTCCACCCGGCCCCACCCCCCGGCTCCATCCTGCCCGCCTGCCTCCATCCTGCCCTGCTCGCTCCATCCTGCCCCCCCGCCACCATCCTGCCCCGCTCGCTCCATCCTCCCCCCCATCACATTCCTGTCCCCCCCCCCCCCGTCACCATCCTGCAACCCCAGCAGTTAGCGGTCATGTGACCGATCAGCTGATCGGTTTCCCAGGCAATGACAGGTCCTAAAGGCCTGTAGGACCTAGAAGACGGAGGTGGAGCGAGCTGGCGGACAGGTGAGTATCCTCACTGAGGATTTTTTTACTTTTACTGTGGAGGAGCGGGGGGCCGCGGGGAGCGGAGTATCGCCATATACCATAGTGCTGCTATACATGTACTGTAAAGTACCGCCATATACCATAGTGCTGCTATACATGTACTGTAATGTACCGCCATATACTATAGTGCTGTTATACATGTACTGCCATATACCATAGCGCTGCTATACATGTACTGTAATGTACTGCCATATACCATAGCGTTGCTATATATGTAATGTAATGTACCACCATATACCATAGCGCTGCTATATGTGTATGTATATATATATACATATATATACACACACATTATATATATATATATATATATATATATACACACACACACACACACACACATGTAGTTCACTCACGATGACTGAACAAGTTGAACAAGTTCTGTCGGTCACAGTATGTCAACTACATACATATTCTAGAATACCCAATGCGTTAGAATCGGGCCACCATCTAGCAATAGTTATATTCTTGTACATACCGTAGGAGCGGAATAATAGTAGTTCTGCCATATCTATTATCTTCTGGTGTGTCAGAAGGACTTTAGTCCCGTGAGACAGATTTTTTTAGGCTATAAGCTTTGCACACAAGTAGTATTGTAGACAATTTATTGGTAAATATGTGTCGTATGAAATCTGTCTACATTTAGGCAGTCTGAATTCTGCTCTATAGGGGGAGATTTATGAACTGTATTGTAATATCTTTGCAAAACGAGTCAGCTTGTAATTTATGCTTCCCCGTAGCTGGAGTACGGTATATGAGAACCAGTTATTGGCACCATGGTGGAGTCTTTAGTCCCTTCCCTTTTGTACACTGTTTTAAAAACTTTTAGCAGAATTGGCACATTCCATGTACTCGATTTTGGCTCCATTTGTAACACAGTTCAGAGCTATTTTCTTTACCAAATCTCCCCCAGATTTACTGTATTTGCAGAAAAGATATTAATGAAATTCTATAAAAATAATGAGTGGGGTAATCCCGGTGGTCGTCTGTCAGGAGAATGACACCAGAGGTGACAGATGTAAATCTGGGAGCAGGAGGAGGCTTCGGTAATCCCGGCTCATTCTTTATCCCAGCAGTTACAAGTTGTCCGACATTCCACAAAAATAATTAAAAAACATTAATGTCCATCCATCATTACATGAACGTGGGAGCGAAGGGAACATTTTGGAAACACCTCTTACAGCAATCACTCTTTGTCCTCTGCAGCTCGGGTCATATACATACAATAATATTTTATTTGCTGACTTACAAATGGGAGTTTAATGTAAGAGCCGGGCAAACCAAGCAGGCGGGAGGCCAAAGAAGCACACAACAAGGGCCAAAGCTTCTGTGTGTAACTGTGTATTTCCAATCTCTATAGAAATGTCACGGTTACTTTTTTCAATACAGGATTTAAGATCACATTTTCACATTTTTTTGTAGTAACATATGGAAGTGACACCTGGACAGTAAAGTGTGAGGCACCGCCGGCATGATCCGCATGGCCGGGGTACATCACATGTAGGATCAGAGGATGATCCTGTGCACACTGGCCGCTTTTCCTGTGATGATAATACTGTGTGAACCAACCTGAACACAATGAGGTTTCATGAGCCTAATGAGCGGCAGTGAGAGTGAGATGAGATCCATGAGGAATAGGATGTAATGAGTGAGTGCTGACAACCCGGAACACAGGGAGTTAACCTGAGCTGTGTGAAAGGCTGATTAACAGCAGCTAAGGGGGTGTGTCCATGTGGGAGTGGCTGGCACGATAAGAGCCGGCCACCTGAGTGATTGGGAGATTCATTCATTCTGGAGGCTGAGATTGATCCTGGAAGCTGAGAATGATTCAGATGGAAGCTGAGACCAGCCTGAGTGCAGAGCAGTCCAAGGCTCTGTGTGCATGACATGATGGGAGCATGCTAGCTCCATGCCGGTGCCGAGGTCCGTGGTCGTGTCCGCACCTAGAGGGGGAAGCCGTGGTTGACCCGTGGATGCTAGACCGGGCGTGGGGTGAAACACGCCCGGGAAAGGAGCCTGTGGGGATGCCTGGTGGAACCTGTGACCCAGGTAGCGAGACCCGGATCCGTGCCCGGTAAGAAAGCAGTTCCCGAGCGATAGTGTGAACTGTGCGCCTGGTGTGCGTAAATCATGTTAGGCGAGTATAGACCGCCCTTGGGACCGACTCAGTGGAGTCCGTTAAAGGTCCTGATGAACCGGAATGTATGTAGCCCGTGGAGGCAATTGTATGTAGTGTGCCCGGCGGGCATAGACCGCCTTTGGGTCCGAGTCAGAGTACTCAGTTAAGGGACCCGATGAACTATGTGTATGAGGGCGTAAGTAATGGCCCTGAATGAGAGATGATGACCGATGTAAGACCCATGTATAATCATGTGGAGAGACAGTGACCCAGCTGGTATGGATGATGTTGGAGGCGTTTCGTCCTTGGGACGAGAGGGAGGCTTGCCCTGCTGCTTGCAGAGGGTACCCGTCCCTCAACCACGACCTCTAATGGGGTGAGTGTGCCTGTGGTGCCAGAGACAGGGGTAAGAGGGCTCCAGTAGGTAACGGATGTAGAGGTTCCCGTGACCTATGGTTTGCCAATCCCTGTAATGGGCCATGGAGGGGCCACAGTCCATGGATGTGGGCTGTGAGCAGGTGTGTGATCCATGGACGTTTGAATGATGGATCACATACGGTATGTAAGGACCCGGTCAGGCAGGATTCCTGACTACGGGTGAGTGTTGAGTCATCATGCTGGGGGACTAAAGCCAGGCGGCAGGTACCGCCATTGGGACCCACAGGGCCCGTTGAGGCGTATGTAACGAAGGTCAGAAGCAGGGGTTAGAAGGGCTCCCGTACTGGGTAACGCGTGGTTAGGCCGGAGGCCGCAGCCACGGGTTACTAGGGTTTGCCAATCCCTGTTATGAACCCGGAAGGGTCATCATCGTAATGTAACTTACGTATAGTGTAAGTAGGCCGGAGGCCGTAGCCACCCGGGAGCTGTTAGTAGAGCTCCAATGGGGACAGAGAGTCGTGGTTACAGGTCCCGGGTTACTGTGAATGTATATGTGCAATGTTTTATGTAATGTATGATGTGTTTATGTAAAGGGTTTATATGCAATGTGATATGTGTCCAACATGCTACCCGGGTTATGTGATTAATATGTGAAAATAAACGGGTACACATTGGTTAAACTTATAAACACGTGTTTGTTGTCGTTTGCAAGCGGGTTCCCCGGTTGCTACCTCACAAAAGAAACAAGACAGAAGAAGAATCCACACCTTCAAAATGTGGAGCTGGAGAAGGATGTTATCAATACCATGGATGGCAAGAAGAACAAACACATCAATACTGGAACAAGCCAGACATGTCACTGGAAGGAAGATCACCAAGATATGACTTGTCTACACATCATACGAAGAGAGAAATCACTGGAGAAGGACATTGTGGTCAGAAGAATAGAAGGAACAAGGCGAAGAAGAAGACCAGCAACAAAATGTCTTGATACGTTCAAGATAGCTGCGGAAAAGACCCTGGTGGACCAATCTAGACTTGGAAAAGACTCTGGTGGACCTATCAAGGCTTGGAGAAGACCATGGTGGACCTATCAAGGCTTGGAGAAGACCATGGTGGACCTACCTCAGCTTGGAAAAGACCCTGGTGGAGCTATCTAGGCTTGGAGAACACCCTGGTGTTCTTATCAAGGCTTGGAAAAGACGCTAGTGGACCTATCTAGGCTTGGAGAAGAACTTGTTGGACATATCTAGGCTTGGAGAAGACCTTGGTGCATATTTGTAGGCTTGGAGAAGACCCTGGTGGAACTATCTAGGCTTGAAGAGGACCCTGATGGACCCATCTAGACTTGGAGTAGACCTCAGTGGACCTATCTAGGCTGCACAAGATCGACCATTCTACAGAGCATTCATTCATCAAGCCGCCATGGCTCGAGATCGAGCAGATTGCCGGGAAATTTTCGAATTCACCTTTTTTCATTGTCTATGACAATAGGTGGTATTTATTGCAAAAGTCAAGATGAAGAATGACTTCTCCAATTGCTCTGATGGTTACACTGTAAGCGGGTAGGGTACTGAAGAGGCCTTAATGTTTTGCAAGGCACAGAGGCATCATATAAGTACAATGTGGCACAAAGTGGACACTAAAAGAAGTGGCACTGTTACAGTGTGGAGGCACCAAGTGAGCACTATTGTGTGGCATGGAGACACTGAAGAGGCAGCGTTATAGTATGGAGGTACAAAAGGAGCAATCTTACTATGGGGAGACACTATGGGGGCACGGTTACTATAAGGCATCATATAAGGGCACTGTTACAGTGCAGAGGCACAGAGGCTGCACCATTTGTTTGCAAAAGCATAAAGGGGCATTATTATGTAGGATAGGAAGGGCACTGTTAGTATGTGGAGGTATAGAGGAGTCATTATTACTGTGCAAGTGCATAAGGAAGGGGCATTTTTATTGTGTGAGACACAGAGGGCTACTATTACTGTGTAGGTTTAATGCTAGCATTTTTGCCCTGTCCTGCTGACGCCAACGTACTCACCACCGCACTCGTCCACATGTTCCTGTGGCTCCTAGCGCATGCGGATGTCGCACAGATCTACTGGCTATGCGTTTAGGGTGCGCACTCACGCACTGCCTACTTCTTAAAGGTGCAGTGCACATACTTTGGAAGTATCCCCACCTATAGATGGGAGGAACTAGCTATTTAAGGTACCCTCCCCCTGAGGGAGGTGCCTGAGCAACTTCAGTATGTAGTGTGTATTTAACCTGCTAGTTATAAGGTCCCTGTATACACCAGTACCAGAACCGATACTAGAACCAGTCCTATCCGCACCAGCCATTCTGCCTGCACCTGAACCCAAACCTGTCCTGTCTGTACCAGCTGTCCTATCTGAATCACTACCAGAATGCATCCTGCCTGTGATCCTTATCCTGTCCTGCCTGATACTTTGTGTCCGTATCTGTGTCCCAGACCCCTGGGATCAATTGCCAAGTCCAACCTCACCAACAGAGGCTCTGGTGAATACCTGGTAGGCACTTACGCAGGACACACTACCGCACATTACATTAGGGAGCACTATTACTGTATAAGCGAACCGAAGGGGCACTGTACGGTGTGGAGACACAGAGAAGATACAATCATTGTGTAAGAACATAGGGGGCGCTGTTATTATGTAGAGGCACACAGGGGGAACGATTATTGTTTAAGGCACAAAGGGGGCATTGTTACTATGTAAATGCATAAAGGGGAATTGTTTATGTTTGAGGCACAGAGGGGGCACACTATTTACTAGAACAAAAGATAGACATTATTACTGTGGAAGGCACAGAGGGGGCACTATTACCTTGTGATTGCAAAATGGGGTCACTGTTAATGTATGGTGGCACTGAAAAAGAACGACTACTATGCAAGAGCATAAAGAGGGTATTAGTACTATTCAGTGAAAAGAGGCGGCACTATTAGTGTACAGAGACACAGAGGGCTTAACTATTAGTATGTGAAGTCGCACAAATTCCACTATTACCATGTGCAGACACCAAGGGGAAACTATTACTGTGTGAAGAAACAAAGGTTGCAGTATTCATTTTGGGGGTACTTTCTGCAGGGGACTAATACAAGGAACCAGTACAATGCAGGGCAACATTATATATAGATATCGTTTTTTAATACACTAGCCACTATAGACAAGTAAAGATACTGACCTCTATGTTAAGCAAAATAATGAACAAGTTGTGATGATACAACTGGTGCACAACTCCTTATTACACCTCTGTTATTTACCATTAATTATTTGGGCATTGTATCTCCCAATATCACGCATGCACAAGGGGATGTCTGGCACACGGTGCAAAACAGATTACAATGGGAGATGGAAAAAGGAATGAAGACCCATTCGGTAGGAAAAAGGGAGGCGGGTCACCACCTGACCCTAACCTGTGTCTGCACACTATGTTCCCTAACGTCCTTAAGCAGGTCCTTCCACCCTTCGTCGTCATGACTCTTGTCCCTGTGCTGTCCCTTTATCACCCTAGCTAGCGTGAAGGCCGGAGAATGCACTACACTTCACCTCTACAATAATCCGACACAGGGGAAGGTAGACAGACAGGAAAACATAAGCAAAAGGATATTCTACTACTGCAAACCTGAAGCCAGACAGCAGGGCTGCAAACAACAGGACTCCAGCAATTACTACAGACGTCCTCCATCAACGGTGATAAGTTCAGAATTAATTTCTATAATCGGCATTAGGTGATGGAACATTTATCTATTCAAGGTTTAGGGGAGTGATTACAAACCGAATGCACCTGAGATAGGAGTAATAAGGAACAAACAGCAAGGAAAGATTCCTAAACTCTTGCTGTACCAAAGGAAAGCAACTACGGTACCTTAAAACCAAAAGTCTCACAAGACAATGTGAGATTTATATAAATTCCCAAACCTGTCACAAGTCTCCCAAGGATAGAAAACACTTGGGACGCCCATTCTCCGTGATAAGGAAATGTGTGGTCCTTTTTATTGGGCAGTGTATAACTGTATTTTGACTGCATGACAACATTTTCTGGGCACAGCACAGTATAGCACTATGATGTAAAGCCATGTATGGGTCTATAATTTGAGCACTTATTCCTAACCTAAAATCATGCTAACTTGATTATCGTTATAGAATAGGGCATTGCTGTGCACCATGATGAAGGAGCCAGACATATGGGATGATTTTTTTTGTAAATTCTTGCAGTCAGATATTTTAGAGGGAATGTTCCCCCTTTACATACCCTGCTGCTTTGACTACGTGCCACGTCCTCAATATTAGATACACTGCCATCTTTGTTCTCTGATGGTTTATTGTTGAAGAGAAATGTTGGCATCTTTCATATAGCTGATAACATTAATCCTGTTATGGCGCGCTCAAGTTTACAGTATTTGGAACTACAATGGGATGAGATATGGATAGGAAAGAAAATCGGAGCCTGGAATGTTGTAATCATCGCAATATTTCTAAACATATGGAGGAACTAGCAATCCAGACTGTTCACACGTAGACTTAGAGCTTGTTCACACACTACATTTTTTCCACATTTCACAGTACCAGCAAAGTGAATGAGATTTCTGAAATCTCCTGCACACTCTGCTTTGTTGCTTTGCAGACATGAACCATTAGAGCATCTTCACTCCTTCCATAAGTTCAGAGAAGCTTAAGAAGGATCTGTCATCTTGGAAGACACTAATAACTTGCAGATAAATTGTTCATCTGCAGGTAAATACAGTTTGCAATAATGCTTGATCGCTTTATTGAAAGAGCAACTACTTGGAGAAAATGAACTTAGTTCCTCCTGGTAGCCGCCGGCTTTCAGTCATGGGGGAGTTTACAGGTTGAGCAGCAGCGGTAAGCACACCCAGCACTTTGATTGACAGCTTGCTCTGCACAGAAGCTCTCCAAGGCCAGCTATCAATCAAAATGTCAAGGCATGTTCATAGATACCACTCACACTATAGTGAGTAATCCATATCTACAGATATATAACAGTTATTATTTACATAGCACCATTAGATAATGTAGCACCCCAGGGTCCAGGCGCCACAATAGCGTTGTCTCCCCCGGGGGACCATGCTGTGCTTGGAAGCAAGGGAAGGTACACACACCAGGTGAACCACACACACACACACAACACTTTCCCAACGCCAGGCCAGAAAGGGGAGCTCTGAAACCAGATCTCAAGGGAGATCCCCTTTAAATTCTGGTCTGGGGGCAGGGTTAGGGAGTTCAGTTCCTAGAAGAACTGTGAAGAGGCCCTGTGGACTGGAGCAGAGTAAGGTTCATCCCAGGACAGAGACTAGCCAGCGTGAAGGACCCATAGGAGAGGGTCTGAAGAAGTGGAGAAATGGGTCTGGGGAGTGGAGCCAGTGCCGGTGCGCAGCCAGTGCCGGTTGTGAGGGACTCTAAGCCCAGCAGCCAACACCAGAGGGTGAGTGATTCCAAATAGCTCGCCCACCACGAGGCCCAGGAGACATAGCAATATGATTTATATGGTATGTATTCTCCTGTCATAAGTAAATATGTATCCATTTCAAGGTACAGTTAGGGCCAGAAATATTTGGACAGTGACACAAGTTTTGTTATTTTAGCTGTTTACAAAAACATGTTCAGAAATACAATTATATATATAATATGGGCTGAAAGTGCACACTCCCAGCTGCAATATGAGAGTTTCCACATCCAAATCGGAGAAAGGGTTTTGGAATCATAGCTCTGTAATGCATAGCCTCCTCTTTTTCAAGGGACCAAAAGTAATTGGACAATGGACTCTAAGGGCTGCAATTAACTCTGAAGGCGTCTCCCTCGTTAACCTGTAATCAATGAAGTAGTTAAAAGGTCAGGGGTGGATTCCAGGTGTGTGGTTTTGCATTTGGAAGCTGTTGCTGTGACCAGACAACATGTAGTCAAAGGAACTCTCAATTGAGGTGAAGCAGAACATCCTGAGGCTGAAAAAAAAGAAAAAATCCATCAGAGAGATAGCAGACATGCTTGGAGTAGCAAAATCAACAGTTGGGTACATTCTGAGAAAAAAGGAATTGACTGGTGAGCTTGGGAACTGTAAAAGGCCTGGGCGTCCACGGATGACAACAGTGGTGGATGATCGCCGCATACTTTATTTGGTGAAGAAGAACCCGTTCACAACATCAACTGAAGTCCAGAACACTCTCAGTGAAGTAGGTGTATCTGTCTCTAAGTCAACAGTAAAGAGAAGACTCCATGACAGTAAATACAAAGGGTTCACATCTAGATGCAAACCATTCATCAATTCCAAAAATAGACAGGCCAGAGTTAAATTTGCTGAAAAACACCTCAAGAAGCCAGCTCAGTTCTGGAAAAGTATTCTATGGACAGATGAGACAAAGATCAACCTGTACCAGAATGATGGGAAGAAAAAAGTTTGGAGAAGAAACGTAACGGCACATGATCCAAGGCACACCACATCCTCTGTAAAACATGGTGGAGGCAACGTGATGGCATGGGCATGATTGGCTTTCAATGGCACTGGGTCACTTGTGTTTATTGATGACATAACAGCAGACAAGAGTAGCCGGATGAATTCTGAAGTGTACCAGGATATACTTTCAGCCCAGATTCAGCCAAATGCTGCAAAGTTGATTGGACGGCGCTTCATAGTACAGATGGACAATGACCCCAAGCATACAGCCAAAGCTACCCAGGAGTTCATGAGTGCAAAAAAGTGGAACATTCTGCAATGGCCAAGTCAATCACCAGATCTTAACCCAATTGAGCATGCATTTCACTTGCTCAAATCCAGACTTAAGATGGAAAGACCTACAAACAAGCAAGATAGGTGAACCGCCGCGACACTACTATATTAATGATTAAAGTGAATGAATGAGTAGCACCAACAAGACGAGGATCTTATGAGTATAATGCAATTGTGAAATGCAGAAGCTGCCCTGTGCTATACATGTAAACTGGAGAACTTAGTCTCATTAGTAGCTACTAAAGATTAAGCTTGGCATCCACATCAAGGAGTCTCCATTGCCAAGTCCTAACACTATGCCTCACAGAAATGGTGTAATGTGAATGGATATATATGTCCTAGGTGTAATTAAAAACGACGATTAGGTGTGTATCAGGATCTAGCAATGGTGTCCAAGTGTGGCAACCAAACTAAAGAAAGGGAAAAAATGGAACATGGGAATTAAATTATGGAGTGGGAGCTCAGTCCAAATAAGCAATATATGAATAAGGTCAAGACTGGCATCAACCACAAGCGTAGGTGCTGGCAGAAAAAATTATATACTTACAGATAGGTGAACCGCCGCGACACTACTATATTAATGATTAAAGTGAATGAATGAGTAGCACCAACAAGACGAGGATCTTATGAGTATAATGCAATTGTGAAATGCAGAAGCTGCCCTGTGCTATACATGTAAACTGGAGAACTTAGTCTCATTAGTAGCTACTAAAGATTAAGCTTGGCATCCACATCAAGGAGTCTCCATTGCCAAGTCCTAACACTATGCCTCACAGAAATGGTGTAATGTGAATGGATATATATGTCCTAGGTGTAATTAAAAACGACGATTAGGTGTGTATCAGGATCTAGCAATGGTGTCCAAGTGTGGCAACCAAACTAAAGAAAGGGAAAAAATGGAACATGGGAATTAAATTATGGAGTGGGAGCTCAGTCCAAATAAGCAATATATGAATAAGGTCAAGACTGGCATCAACCACAAGCGTAAGTAAGTAAGTATATAATTTTTTCTGCCAGCACCTACGCTTGTGGTTGATGCCAGTCTTGACCTTATTCATATATTGCTTATTTGGACTGAGCTCCCACTCCATAATTTAATTCCCATGTTCCATTTTTTCCCTTTCTTTAGTTTGGTTGCCACACTTGGACACCATTGCTAGATCCTGATACACACCTAATCGTCGTTTTTAATTACACCTAGGACATATATATCCATTCACATTACACCATTTCTGTGAGGCATAGTGTTAGGACTTGGCAATGGAGACTCCTTGATGTGGATGCCAAGCTTAATCTTTAGTAGCTACTAATGAGACTAAGTTCTCCAGTTTACATGTATAGCACAGGGCAGCTTCTGCATTTCACAATTGCATTATACTCATAAGATCCTCGTCTTGTTGGTGCTACTCATTCATTCACTTTAATCATTAATATAGTAGTGTCGCGGCGGTTCACCTATCTGTAAGTATATAATTTTTTCTGCCAGCACCTACGCTTGTGGTTGATGCCAGTCTTGACCTTATTCCTACAAACAAGCAAGACCTGAAGGCTGCGGCTGTAAAGGCCTGGCAAAGCATTAAGAAGGAGGAAAACCCAGTGTTTGGTGATGTCCATGGGTTCCAGACTTAAGGCAGTGATTGCCTCCAAAGGATTCGCAACAAAATATTGAAAATAAAAATATTTTGTTTGGGTTATGTTTATTTGTCCAATTACTTTTGACCTCCTAAAATGTGGAGTGTTTGTAAAGAAATGTGTACAATTCCTACATTTTCTATCAGATATTTTTGTTCAACCCTTCAAATTAAACGTTACAATCTGCACTTGAATTCTGTTGTAGAGGTTTCATTTCAAATCCAATGTGGTGGCATGCAGAGCCCAACTCGCCAAAATTGTGTCACTGTCCAAATATTTCTGGCCCTAACTGTATATTTGAATGATAGAGGTGAGTTACCAAAGTCCACTATTTACTACTATGTAGGTATAAGAGGGTTAAAGCGTGTTTTATTGCAGTTGTTAATCGTTCACATCTGTGTAGTGTCTGTGATATGTATTTAAACTGTGTGTTAATGTGTATTATCATGCTAACGACTAAGGGGAAGCATCCCCAAAAAGCGTATAGCTGGCATGACCCTACGGGGTATGTGACGATTTTAATGTATATGTCACAATAAAGCACTTTGAAGCAACGACAGTGGATCTTCACTGAATTTGTAGTATTATAGTAGTTATATTCTTGTACATAGGGGCAGTATTATAGTAGTTATATTCCTGTATATAGGAGCAGTATTATACTAGTTATATTCTTGTACGTAGGAGCAGTATTATAGTAGTTATATTCTTGTATATAGGGGCAGTATTATAGTAGTTATATTCTTGTACATAGGAGCAGTATTATAGTAGTTATATTTTTGTACATAGGAGCAGTATTATAGCACCGTATATACTCTTGTATAAGCCGACCCCCCTACTTTTGCCCCCAAAAACTGGGAAAACCTATTGACTCGTGTATGAGCCAAGGGTGGACCCCAGCACAGGTATACAGCAGTGTGTTATACAGGCCTCCCCAGTGGTAGTATACAGCAGCCTCCCCAGTGGTAGTATACAGCAGCCTCCCCAGTGGTATATACAGGCCCCAGCAGTATATGCAGCAGCCCCAGTGGTATACAGCAGCCTCCCCAGTGGTACATACAGGCCCCAGCAGTATTACAGCAGCCTCCCCAGTGGTATTTTCAGGCCCCAGCAGTATATACAGCAGCCTCCCCAGTAATATATACAGGCCCCAGCAGTATATACAGCAGTCCCAGTGGTATACAGCAGCCTCCCCAGTGGTATATACAGGCCCCAGCAGTATATACAGCAGCCCCAGTGGTATACAGCAGCCTCCTCAGTGGTATATACAGGCCCCAGCAGTATATACAGCAGCCCCAGTGGTATACAGCAGCCTCCGCAGTGGTATATACAGGCCCCAGCAGCATATACAGCAGCCCCAGTGGTATACAGGCCCCAGTGGTATATACAGGCCCCAGTGGTATACAGGTGCCTCCCCCATCAGTGGTATACAGGCCCCAGTGGTATACAGGCCCCAGTGGTGTACAGGCGCCCCCCTCCCCCATCAGTGGTATACAGGGCCCCCCCTTGCTGCCGCACACCTGTAAAGTAATACATCATTATACTTATCCCTGTCGCTGTCGCCGCTCTGACACCGCGCTCCTCCGGGTCTTCATGCTTCTTCCTGCTTGTGACCAGCGGGTGCAGGCAATGATGTCATTGCCTGTGCGCCGGAGGAGGAAGCATGAAGAAGCATGAAGACCCGGAGGAGCGCGGTGTCAGAGCGGCGACAGAGACAGGGATAAGTATAATGATGTATTACTTTACAGGTGTGCGGCAGCAAGGGGGGCCCTGTATACCACTGATGGGAGGGGCGCCGGTATGCCGATGTATATGACTCGTGTATAAGCCGAGGGGGGAACTTTTCAGCACATTTTTTGTGCTGAAAAACTCGGCTTATACACGAGTATATACGGTAGTTATATTCTTGTACATAGGAGCAGTATTATAGTAGTTTTATTTTTGTACATTGGAGCAGTATTATAGTAGTTATATTCTTGTATATAGGAGCAGTATTATAGTAGTTATATTCTTGTACATAGGAGCAGTATTATAGTAGTTTTATTCTTGTACATAGGAGCAGTATTATAGTAGTTATATTCTTGTATATAGGAGCAGTATTATAGTAGTTATATTCTTATACATAGGAGCAGTATTATAGTAGTTATATTCTTGTACTTAGGAGCAGTATTATAGTAGTTATATTCTTGTATATAGGAGCAGTATTATAGTAGTTATATTCTTATACATAGGAGCAGTATTATAGTAGTTATATTCTTGTACATAGGAGCAGTATTATAGTAGTTATATTCTTGTACTTAGGAGCAGTATTATAGTAGTTATATTCTTGTACATAGGGGCAGTATTATAGTAGTTATATTCTTGTATATAGAGGCAGGATTATAGTAGTTATATTCTTGTATATAGGAGCAGTATTATAGTAGTTATATTCTTGTATATAGGGGCAGTATTATAGTAGTTATATTCTTGTACATAGGGGCAGTATTATAGTAGTTATATTCTTGTATATAGGAACAGTATTATAGTAGTTATATTCTTGTACATGGGGCAGTATTATAGTAGTTATATTCTTGTACTTAGGAGCAGTATTATAGTAGTTATATTCTTGTATATAGGAGCAGTATTATAGTAGTTATATTCTTATACATAGGAGCAGTATTATAGTAGTTATATTCTTGTACATAGGAGCAGTATTATAGTAGTTATATTCTTGTACTTAGGAGCAGTATTATAGTAGTTATATTCTTGTATATAGAGGCAGGATTATAGTAGTTATATTCTTGTATATAGGAGCAGTATTATAGTAGTTATATTCCTGTATATAGGAGCAGGATTATAGTAGTTATATTCTTGTACATAGGAGCAGTATTATACTAGTTATATTCTTGTACATGGGGGCAGTATTATAGTAGTTTTATTCTTGTACATAGGAGCAGTATTATAGTAGTTATATTCTTGTACTTAGGAGCAGTATTATAGTACCGTATATACTCGCGTATAAGCCGAGTTTTTCAGCCCAAAAATTGGGCTGAAAACTGGGGCTGCTGTATACTACCACTGGGGCTGTATATTACCACTGGGGCTGTATACTACTACTGGGGCTATATGTATACTACCACTGGGGCTGTATACTACCACTGGGGCTGTATACTACCACTGGGGCTGTATACTACCACTGGGGCTGCTGTATACTACCACTGGGGCTGCTGTATACTACCACTGGGGCTGTATACTACCACTGGGGCTGTATACTACTACTGGGGCTGTATGTATGCTACCACTGGGGCTGTATATACCACTGGGGCTGCTGTATACTACCACTGGGGCTGTATACTACCACTGGGGCTGTATACTACCACTGGGGCTGTATATACCACTGGGGCTGCTGTATACTACCACTGGGGCTGTATACTACCACTGGGGCTGTATACTACTACTGGGGCTGTATGTATACTACCACTGGGGCTGCTGTATACTACCACTGGGGCTGCTGTATACTACCACTGGGGCTGTATATACCACTGGGGCTGCTGTATACTACCACTGGGGCTGAATATACCACTGGGGCTGCTGTATACTACCACTGGGGCTGTATACTACTGGGGCTGCGTGTATACTACCACTGGGGCTGTATATACTACTGGGGCTGCGTGTATACTACCACTGGGGCGGCTGCTGTATACTACCACTGGGGCTGCTGTATATACCTCTGGGGCTGCTGCTGTGTATACCACTGGGGCTGCTGCTGTAACACTGCTGGGGCCTGTATATACCACTGGGGGGCTGCTGTATACCACACTGCTGGGGGCTGTATACCTGTGCTGGGGTCCACCCTCGGCTTATACACGAGTCAATAAATTTTCCCAGGTTTTGGGGGCAAAAGTAGGGGGGTCGGCTTATACACGGGTCGGCTTATACACGAGTATATACGGTAGTTATATTCTTGTACATAGGGGCAGTATTATAGTAGTTATATTCTTGTACATAGGGGCAGTATTATAGTAGTTATATTCTTGTATATAGAGAGCAGTATTATAGTATTTATATTCTTGTACATAGGAGCAGTATTATAGTAGTTATATTCTTGTACATAGGAGCAGTATTATAGTAGTTATATTCTTGTGTATAGGAGCAGTATTATAGTAGTTATATTCTTGTGTATAGGAGCAGTATTATAGTAGTTATATTCTTGTATATAGAGGGCAGTATTATAGTAGTTATATTCTTGTACATAGGAGCAGTATTATAGTAGTTATATTCTTGTACCTAGGAGCAGTATTATAGTAGTTATTTCTTGTATATAGGGGCAGTATTATAGTAGTTATATTCTTGTACATAGGAGCAGTATTATAGTGGTTATATTCTTATACATAGGAGCAGTATTATAGTAGTTATATTCTTGTACATAGGTGCAGTATTATAGTAGTTATATTCTTGTATATAGGAGCAGTATTATAGTAGTTATATTCTTATACATAGGAGCAGTATTATAGTAGTTATATTCTTGTACTTAGGAGCAGTATTATAGTAGTTATATTCTTGTACATAGGGGCAGTATTATAGTAGTTATGTTCTTGTACATAGGGGCAGTATTAAAGTAGTTATATTCTTGTAAATAGGGGTAGTATTATAGTAGTTATATTTATGTTCCTGAGAAGAGAACATTTTAGAGCAATAAAATATACATTAAGGATAATGTTTTAATAGATTTTATTGCTACATGACTGTCTCCATGTATAAATATATTTCAGATAGTTAAACTCTTATAACTCGTTGTGGTTCTGATATTAGAGGACAGTTCCGTATATCAGGCTACAATATCATAGATAACAACATTTAAAGTCTTGGCCTCTCAACAATCCCCCAACTAATGTAACAGAAAATGTAAATACTCCTGACACCAATCCCTCTATGTAACCTCTAACTAGGCGCTATTCGTTTTTTGATTTCCTCATCCTCTGAGGTTCATGTCCCCCCTCCTCATCACTTTTACATACTGGCAATCTCCTTCATGTTTGCTGGATCTGAGCCATTCACAATAATGAAAGAGGAGATGTATCAAAATGGTAAAAGTCACACTCCACAAATGTCTAAATATTTTCACCAGCACAATCAAAAGATTTCCTATTATAACCAAAGACATTGTGAAATTAACGTGTCAGCAGCCACAATACACATATTGTACTAAAAAAAGTTCCATAAATCATAAAGTAACAATAAATGCATAGGGCCTGATATATACAGTACAAGGGTGGGTGGCCCAGATGCTGAGAACCTCCACATTCCCAGCCAGAAGATAAGTATTCAAGACTAATACACAAAATAATAGACATTAAAGTCCATTGCTGCTTCAAAGAAATATAAATTAGAGCGTCCACAGCACTGAAGGAAGACTCAGCAGCATATCTCTTTATATTATGTTCCACCTTTCCACATAGACTTGTTGGATTTCATATTTCCCTACACTGGAGTTTGTTGCCAGGCACTAAGATATGTGACAACAATGTTTGTTCCTATAAATTATGTCAGCACAGATAGTACTGCCTCCTTGTGTCTTCCTGTATAAGATGTAAGCACAGATAGTACTGCCTCCCTGTAAATTAAGTAAGCACAGACAGTACTTTCAGTGCTGATATAATTTACAGGGCAGCAGTACTAACTCCTTGTATAAAGATGGAAGCTGTGATAGTACTGAATTCCTTTAAAATATGGAAAAAACAGATAGTACTGCCTCCTTGTCTTCCTATATAACAGATGACTGCACAGATAGTACTGACTTCCTATACATTTTCCGCACAGATGGTACTGCCTTCTTCTGTCTTCCTGAATCAGTCAGACTGTCTTCCTGAATAGTGTCAGACCAATAGCGCTGGTTTTGTTTGTTAACTTCACCATTCACAAAAACGTTTGCATCATCCATCATCTGAAGGCAAAATGGCCGACTTCAAAATGGCTGCCATGGTCACCATCAATCTCGAAAAGTTTTCCCCCTCCCATATACTAATGTGTCACATACAGGAAGTTGATATCACCAACCATTCCCATTTTATTTAGGTGCATCCATATAAATGCCCCCCTGTAGTTAAAGGGAACCTGTCAACTGGAATTAAGCCCCTGACCTATCACTAGCTGTCCCTACACCTTCCTAGCTGCTCCCTATCCATCCCTGTCTGTTGTAAATCCGACCTGTGAAGAGTTAGAAAAATGACTTTGCACTTACTGGAGGTCGCTCTGTCAGGAGACTGGAAAGGCGGCTCCAGGCTCCATGGTCCCCTCCTCACTGCTTCACCGCACGCCCCTGCTGGGCGTCGTTATTCTGTATGGATTTCCTCCTTTTTTTGGAATCTCCCACCCTCTTTTCCACCTATGATGCAACGGCCAGGACGTCACATCCAGCCCGATGCATTATGGGCCCAATCACATGATCGGTCCTGGTGCATTATTGGCCTGAAGCCGCCTCTCCAGTCTCCTGAGAGAGCGACACCCAGTAAGTGCAAAGTCATTTTTCTAACTCTTTACAGGTCGGATTTACAACAGACAGGATTGGTTATGGAGCACCTAGGAAGGTGTAGGAACAGCTAGTGATATTCAATCAAATAGAGAAGAAATGGCCAGGCTTCTGGCCAGGGCTGTGGAGTCGGCAAATCAAACCACCGACTCCAACTCTGACTCCTGAATTTTCCTGGCTCCGACTCCAACTCCGACTCCTTTGACTCTGACTCCTTCATTCATGGCTCGTTTTTAAGTGATAAAATTATTGTAGGTCAATGGCTTTAATCATTATAATGACATAATAATAAAGATATTTAGATAGAACATAATAATAATTCATAATAATAATATTCAGCACATTCTGCATTGAACTACTACTATCACAATACATTATATATTTTAGGAGTCGGAACATTTTCTACCGACTCCAACTCCGACTCCACCAAAATGGGCAGCGATTCCGACTCCGACTCCACGACTCTGACTCCACAGCCCTGCTTCTGGCAGTGGATATTTATTCAATCTTCATACAGCAGGTTGTGCACAGCGGGTGGGAGGACGGGGGGGGGGGGTACTACGTCGTTTCGCGCCCTGTCTTGGCGCTTCAGCGGGTACAATCCTCAGGAGGATTGTACCCGTTGAAGCGACAAGACAGGGCGCGAAACGACGTAGTACCCCCCCCCCCCCCCGTCCTCCCACCCGCTGTGCACAACCTGTTGTATGAAGATTGAATAAATATCCACTGCCAGAAACCTTGAGTGCGGCTCCATTTCTTCTCTATTTGATTGAATACACTGTGACGCACCTGCTGGCAGCAAGCACCTAGACGAGGCAAGTGTTACAACAGGAAGCTCATCCTCCACCCCTCCAGGTCGTGAGTTCATGATCAGCTAACGCTGCAGTGAGATCCCCAAAGTAAAAGGGAAACCCTGGAAAGGTTGGTGCAGGCCCAGACCTCTCTTCAAAACGTGAACAGCTAGTGATAGGTCAGGGGCTTAATTCCAGGTGACAGGTTCCCTTCAAAGAATGATGTAATTGGAAAAAATGTAGGCAAAGAAAATAGTGACTCATGTAAATCATTTAGCTATAGGTAGCACTGGGTCACAATCCGTTCCTATAAATGATGGCACAGACAGTACTATTTAAATGTCTCTCCATGTGAATAATGTAATCATACACAGTTCTGCCTCCTTGACTATCCCTAACTCTGCCCCGTAATTCATCTACCTGTATTCCCATTCCTCAAAAGTCATGTCCCCTGTCAATCCCTCCACAGGCTGCCTATTATAAAAAGAAACCAATTCAAAATCCTCACCTTTTTGATTGTTTTGTTACATATGAGAATCTAATCATCTAAAAAAAAAAAAAAAAAAAAAAAAGGACTTCTCTCGTGCTTCCCTCTCTTAAGGCCACGTCACACGCATCAATCTTATGAGCGATATTGTTAGCGATCACGTGCACGCGCGATCGCTAACAATATCGCTCACATCGCTGGTGAGCTGTCACACAGACAGACTCACCAGCGATGTGGACCAGCGAGATCGCTGGTAACTATGGTACACATCGGGTTACTAGGCGTCGCGTGGCGCTTAGTAACCCGACGTTTACCATAGATACCATCTCCCAGCATAGGCTGTGCCGCTGGGAGATCGTTCATCGTGGTGTCACACACCACGATGATGCAGATTGATCAAGCGATTATCGCTTGATTTGAGCTCCGGCTCACAAATCTGCGATCAATCAATCAAGCGATTTTACATTGTAAAATCGCTTGATTACACGTAGCGATGCACAAACGATATCGCTTAAGCGATCAAAAAAGCAGATCGCTTAAGCGATATCGCTCATAAGATTGATGCGTGTGACGTGGCCTTTAGGCTGAAGGCACACTGTTGTGCATCAAACAAAGAGCAGAGCGTGTTTGATGCACGACAATGATGCTAGTGTAGTGCGTGTCTGTGGGTGTGTGTGGTGAGTGTGCCTGCATGTATTGATGCAGGTGTGGTGCGTGTGTTTGTGATGCTGTCCACGGTCCTGAAGGACTGCTGGCAAGATTTGTCAGGGAATTCAAACTTGCCGCCTGTCAAAAGCCGGCGTATTTTAATTTCCCCTATAAATCTCCAAAGCTGGTAATTGTCGGCTTTACAGTTTCATTTCTAAACTCCTGCGGCTCCTGTCAGAGAACAGCGTTAATGTACGCTGTCCAGCGTCCTGAACAGCTAGTAATCAGCACAGTAGTTTGCCTATGCTGATTACTTAGCTGTTCAGGACCCTGGACAGCGTACATTAACGCTGTTCACTGACAGGAGTCGCAGGCAGGGGTGCGGTGAGGAGTTGGGAGGAGGGGTGCAGTCAGAATGAGGAGCTGGGGGTGTGGGGAGGTACTGAGGCGCTGAGCTGAGTGGTGCAGCAGGTGCCGCCCCCTTCAGCACTGCCGCTCCCCCTGCCTCCTTGACGCCTGAGCCAGAGGGCTCACATTGTCCAAATGACACTGTAAAGCCGACAATTATCGGCTTTGCAGAATTGTAGGCATAAAACACACATTTGGCCATTTATGAGCTCAGCATGTGTCCAGGAGCTTGGACAGTCTCAGGACACATGCTGACATGAGTGTTAATGCACATTATAATAATCATCTTGCACCGCTGTCACAGCGAGGCAGGAGTAGTATTACTGTACGCACATGGTGGGAAATTCAAACTCGCCGGCTTTTGACAGCCAGCGAGTTTGAAGCGATTTGCGCAGCACACTAGTGCGAATATCGCACAGTGTGCTGTATGGGGCAAGATTTTCTTGCCCCCACAGACTTGCATTGTGCTCATGCGCATCAGAATCGCGTGCACTCGCAGCATGCACTCGCTTCTGACGCGCAATGCGAGTTAGGTGCGGGGGACTCGCACCAGTGTGCCCTGCCTGATATGCACTCGCACCAGTGTGCCCTGCCTGATATGCACTCGGACCAGTGTTGCCCTTTCGAGTTTCCCTCGCATTACACTCGCACGAGTCTCTTGCCCAGTGTGCCTTCAGCCTTACTGGAATTCCCTCCCTCATTCCATCTATCATTCTCCAATACCACCTCTACCTAAATAAGGTGCTGTCACACAGCACGATCTGGCCAGCGATGTCGGAAGCGATGCGCGGGTGCCCGCTCGCTTCCGACATCGCTGGCCAGCTGTCACACAGCATCGCTGCGGCCGGCGACACCGCAGCGATGCGGGCGGTGACATCGCTCGCTGGGCTGGGCTCAGCCCAGCGAGCGATCCGCAGCAACGCTGCGGTATAGGCTGGATCGCCGCCGACATCGCTCTGGCGATGTCACACGGCGCGATCCAGCCTTATCGCAGGTCGCCGGTTGACAGGTTTACGGTTCTTCCCGTAAACCTGTCAACCTGCGACCAGCGATAAAACGCGGTCGCGCCGCTCATTTACACAGCGTGACGTCGCTAGCGACATCGCTGATACGTCACTTTTTCGGCGATGTCGCTAGCGACGTCGCCAGGTGTGACACCACCTTAAGGGGCTGTAGGCCTCTTTCAGTCTTAATAACATAATGGTCAGTCTTTCCTTGGTGTCTGCAATCACAATGGCAACAAGTGGCCACAGTGGAGACAAACCCCTGTTGTTTTATGTTGCCTAAACCATTCACCCTAATGACCTTCAGCTGCTTGCGCCATCAATTTTTATGTATATGACCTGTAACAACACTAGAGTTATGGGTCCAATCAAAATTATTCAACCGCTTTTACAAATTCTGTTTATTAGCAAAATTTTAGAACTTTCTGCTTTTCGCAATAAACCAGTCAAACAAGAACAATGCAGATGGCTCAGCACAACTAATATAACAAGTGGTTTCTCCAAACTCAACATAAAAAGGCACTTTTACTGACTACTGCCATCTCAGAATTGTTTGACACCTTCGTAACGAGCATCTTTACTACTTAGTAGAGCCCCTTTGGCTTTTACGACTTGCTACAAATGTGATGCATAACCAGACACTAGGATACAAAAGGAATTTTAGCCCATTTGACATGGACAATGGCTTCCAGGTCTTTAATATTTGTGACAAGTCAAAAAGTCCAAAACGTTAAGAAAAGAGATCAATGCTGTCATGATTGGGCAAGAGAACACCGGGCACAGCAGATAGATTACAACGGAGATGGAAAGGGAAGGAAGGCCCTAAAGGTAGGGAAAAGGGAGATGGGTCACCACCTGACTCTAACCTATGACTGCACCCTGAGATCCCTAACGTCCCTATATGGGTCCTTCCCCACCCCCATCGCTGTCACATGCCTAGCCCCTAGCTGTCCCTCCACTCACCCTGGATAGTGCAATAGCCAGTAAGTGCACTAGACTTCACCACTGCAATAATAAGACACAGGGGAAGCAAAACAGACAGGGGAACATAGATGCAAATAGGATAAACACCAACCCCAAAGTTACACCCAAACACCTGGGCTGCAAACAGGACTCTAGCAGCTCCAGATACAACCCGAATGGTCATTTCAGAAATTAATTCGTCAACTGGCATCACAAGATAGAACATGTGATTATTTAAATGGAGGAGAGTGGTCGCAAACCGGCAACACCTGAGACAGGAGAAACAAGGAACTACCAGCATGGAAAGAGTCCTTAACCTTTGTTGCACCAAAAGAAAGCTTGTACATTTAAAATCAAAAACCCACATTAAACAAAAAACTTACAGTTGGAATCAAGAAATAAAATGGATTCCAACTGTAATTTTTTTGTTTAACGTGGTTAATAACCTCTTCATTACTTGCCAGTGAACCATGTGTTAGGTATTCCCATAGGATTTTGTATTCAGCCATGACATGTGTCATGGGTTTGATGTTAATGATCTTTCATCCATCTAAATGTAATGAATGACTCCTCTGATATATGTATTTTTATATACAAAATCCAAATGATTGCCCTGCCACTGTAGATGCGGAACAACTATTATGGGCATGAGGGGTTAACAGGTATGATGAAGCTATATTATCTGTAATAAGATATAATATCTCCTATAATATCTCCTGCTGAGCAATGAGTAGATCTACTGCTCTTATGACACAATCTGTTGCTATGGGGATGAGAATGAAGCGCATCATTCCGGGGGAGTGTATATATGGCAGTACAGATATCCCATCTGACTGCTTGGGGAGTTACCCGGATATGACAGCTGCAGTACAATAATGCGTTCCACGGTAAGTGTAGTGAAATCGGAACTGGAAGTGATGTAAGACGCTGCACATGGTAGCGAGTGCATAAGTTAGTCTCAGGGGCACACTGTGGAGACACAGGGTTCAATGGGTGCTCTCGTCCGCTGGCTTGGCCGCCTTTAGAAAGACTGTATTGACCAAGGGCTCATCCCAGCTGAACGCCTCAAACTCCTTACCCGTGGGAAGAACACTACTCAGACAACACAGGGTGCTGGTATCACACAATGGTAAGACTTTATTTGAATCCCCAACAGTTAAAAGCATGTAACACATAACCAAGCAAAACACACAATGTAACAAGTCATAGAGTCTCACCCTTCCACTGTTTTACCAGGGATTAGGATGTTCGTACTTTGGGGCGTCCAGGGCGACTTACTTCAATCCAGCAGTACCCCACTTTTGGCAGGCACCCACCGAGAAAGGAATACTGAGAATTGTAGGAAGCTAACTGAGCACAGCAAAGTCTGTAGCCAGGTGACCAAATTGACTCAACCTGGGTATCTTTCCTAAGTAGTCTCTGATATTCCAGCTGAATCCTAAAATCCTAGGCTGAACTCCTGCAGAATAATCCAGTTCTGGTGCTCCTCTACTCGGACCCGAACCAGCTAGACTGAGGTTGTGGTCTTCTACTCGGGACCGGAGCCCCTAGGTTGAAGCCATGTAGCATATGACTCCTGTCCATTCAGTCCATTTTATATCCTAAGCCTACACCTCAGGGTATATTGTGTTCTTCCAGGATTGGTGGAAAAGGCTGTGCTCTTATTGGCTGGTATTTCAATTCAAATGCATAATTCTGAGTCATGTAGACAATTTACATTAAATTAGCAATACAAAACTCTGACAATGAAAGTTCTGAGTAGTCTAGCAAGAAACAATGATCTAACAATATGTCTGGCCAAATTAAGAAAATTTAACCCACACTACAGTGTGAAAGTGTGTGTGACAACACAGCCCAGCACACAGCAGAAGCACAATAGCTGTGAAAATGTGGTGAATGTTTTATGGGATTACCTTATCAATGCTTTTTAATTAGGTACCATTATTGAAATGGATTTGTTTGTACTGTATGTATTTATTCTAGCACTGTTGGACAGAATTCTGCCAATTAATGTAGCTGTTCTTTTCGTATCTCCTGATAAACTGCTAAACGCAAGGAAACGCATCGGGTTAAAACGCAAACTAATTTGACTCCCGTTTGACTACTCTGGCTTTTATGATCTGCACCCATTACCTGTATTTCTTAAACTCTGCCAACCTTGTGCTATTACTCTCTTGCTTAACCTTTTGTACCACATTTTCATATTAGATGAGACAACTCAGATACCAGGAGATTTCTTTTGGTAAAGTAGAAAACCTTCTTGCAGGGGGTTTCAAGGTACTAACGTTTTAGACTTCTTAACTAATTGGGTGCCCTATCAGTTCTTTGGTTTGATCCGTGATGGGTGCACGTGATGCACATTATTGTGGCTGTTATCAAGGCTGTGGAGTCGGAGTGGTGGAGTCCAAGTCGGTATCCATTTTGGGTGGAGTCGGATACAGGGAAATAGAGGAGTCAAAGTTGGCTGTTTGGCTTACTGATTTCATAGCCATGGTTATGGAATCAGTGTCAGTGTCCATTTTGGTGGCGTTGGATTCAAGAAAATTGAAGCGTTTGAGTCGGATGTTTGGCTTACCGACTCCATAGCTCTGGCTACTAGAATGGCAGCTGTGTCGGGCATCACCCAACTTTCCCTGAATCACTTGATGGCCAATTGGTAGCAAAAACATCATCATCCAGTTTTTCCAAAAATTAATCATAAACTAAAAAAAAGTTGCTTAAAATTATTTAAAAAAATATAAGCGCTTATATTTCCTCAGGAATTTATCATTTGGACACAACACATTGATATTAGCAGAATTTCCAAGTTCCGTGATAACTTTCTGTTGTGTACACTTTAGGTTTATTTATCATTTATCAAATCCTCACATGTGGGTCCAAAGAATTTCTACGAATCAGTTTTCTTTATTTGTGTAGGGGGTAGCGCTGTCTGTTGCTGCCCAGGATCTACAGTCAGGACACGTTGATAAATGGTTCGTATGGATTGTGGTAAATAAATCATCACTAGAAACCGCTCACCCTCATCACTATTAGGATTATTCAGGAATATTGGTATCCGGGTCCAGACGGGCTGGCGTTAAACAACTGCCAGATGTGACATTCAATGGCCTGAGCGGGTAATTACAGGTGAGGAAGTAAATTATAGCTTCCTTCTTCAAAATGTAAAGCATTAACCCCAATCTTCCCAGAACAAACTGTATTTGGGGGTTATTGGACTTTTTTCTTGCCTCATTTGAACAAAAGGTAAATCCTTCCCATAAATTTTTCGAACCCCCTTAAAAAATGTTTTATTTGCAACATACAAAAAGAGATATTTACTAACGTTGTGTTGCGATGTTAAAGACGGTAGACTGTAAGCAATGATGTTAGGGTGCTTTCACATTTGCGTTCCCCTCCGCAGCGTTCTGCGGAGGGAAGCCGCAATGTGAGCGCAGCACCGCAAGCCCCTATCTTTATAATGGGAGCGCACGGTGCTGCGCTTGACTGCGCATGACTGTGCGCACTCATTCACTCCCATATGTGATCTGTGTGCAGGCGTATGCCTGCGCACAAATCACCCAGTCTCGTCCGCACCAGAAATGCAACATGGGGATCACATATGGGAGTGAATGGGTGCGCACGGTCATGCGCAGTCAAGCGCAGCACATTGCGCTCCCATTATAAAGATAGGGGCTTGCGGTGCTGCACTCACATTGCGGCTTCCCTCCGCAGAACGCTGCGGAGGTGAACGCAAATGTGAAAGTAGCCTAACTTGAAGCTTATGAGCCACAATGTGAAAGCTACAAAGAATACACCTTGCACCCAATGTTTTGACGGTGCAAGATACATTTGTCTCCGACATCCCGTTGTTTCCAACTTTCTGTAGCGGTGTGTAAAGGTACCATAATAGGTGCAAAAATGCTGAAGAAATTCTGCAACATCAAAAACTCACCAAAAGCTCATTGTGGGAACGTAGCTTATTTGAAAGAAGATCCAAAGTGGGGCAAAAAGCCAAGAGTAGAGGTAGTAGGCAAAAACCTCAAAACACTTGGAAGAGTTGAACACCTGCCGATAAAGAGAAACACCCTGTAGCTGGGGTCATTACTTTGCAATTGTGTTACAAAAACTAAGGCGAGGACTAATAAATGGTTACCCTGAAATTGCAGTGGCACCCTGCAATATTGGATATATTGTTCCCCTACGTTCCGACTTGCGACATGCAGTTGCATGTTTCAAAATGTGTTGGAACTTCAGTTGCAGGTAGCAAGTCACATGTGACATACTAACTTTAATGTAAGTCACATGAGACATGCTAGTTGCTTGTGAGTTGTCTGTAAATTGTCTGTTTTATTGAAAGCAAAATCAGAGCTTTAAAATAGTCGTGCTACCAACACCTCTGAAGTAGTGAAAAAAAAATAGGCTAAAAAGTAGCTCACCGGTATGGGAATGACCATGAATTGGGATGCAGTCCCGGGAAGCATCAGGCCGGTTCATGAATACGAGAAGACTGTAGATGGATGGAGATAGCCAGCAATCTCAAAATTAAAAATGGATAAATATAGGATTATATTAAATCAGAAGTGCACAACATTTTCCGGGCCAAGGGCCACATTGACATACTGAACAATTGCCAAGGCCGCAAATCTTTTTAAAGGGGTAGTTATTTGAATACATGAGTACAGAAGATTGATAACATCAGAGAAATCTTTGGCCCGCAGCCCCCTATGTCCCTCCTCATAACTGCTCAGCCCTGTTCTTCCAAAGCCAGCTTCTTCACCATGATAGAATATTAGCTCTCCTCCCTTCTGTCAAGATCACACCTCACCACTTGCACGCTTGACCTACTCCCATCCCATTTCATCCCCAACCTCGCCACAGTTTTCATCCCAACCCTAATACATCTCTTCAACCTTTCGCTTACAACTGGTGTCTTCCCCTCATCCTTCAAACATGCTTCAATCACACCCACCCTCAAAAAGTCCTCCCTCGACCCATCCTCTGTGTCTAACTATCGCCCAATATCACTGCTTCTTTATGCCTCAAAACTGCTGGAACAGCATGTCCATCTTGAACTGTCCTCCCACCTCTCCTCCTGCTCCCTCTTTGACAGGTTACAATCTGGCTTTCGCCTGCATCGCTCTGCTGAAACAGCCCTAACTAAAGTCACCGCCAAGAGAAAGCAACACTACTCTGTCCTCCTTCTCCTCGAAATGTCCTCCGCCTTGTCACTGTAGACTATTCCCTCCTGTTACAGATTCTCTCATCTCTTGGCATCACAGACTTGGCCCTGTCCTGGATCTCATCGTATCTAACACATCGGACTTTCAGCTCTGGAACTCTCTGCCCCAACACATCAGACTCTCGCCCACCATGGAAACCTTCAAAAGGAACCAGAAGACACACCTCTTCCAACAAACCTACAACCTGCAGTGGTCCTCAATCAACTGAACCACCGCACAACCAGCTCTACCCTCTAATGTATCCTCACCCATCCCTTGTAGACTATGAGCCCTCGTGGGCAGGGTCCTTTCTCCTTCTGTACTTGTGTGTGCCTTGTATTGCTCATGTTTATTGTACTTGTCTGTGTATGCCCCTTTTCACATGTAAATCACCATGGAATAAATGGCGCTATAATAATGAATAATAATAATAAAACCACAATTAGTGCATTAATACATCAGTGGAACCAATGTTTGAAAAAGATTTGAAGAGTTTTTGCTCCCAAAAATTGTTTTTAGCTTAAATTGAGTTTTTCTTAGCAGAATCTGCTCAAATCATCCTCAATCTTAAACCATTAGGTTTTTACACTTTAAGTTTCAACATTGCCAAGAAACACAGTATGATTGCTACATGTGTAGAAGATCAATTTAGTGTGGACCTTTTCAGTCAAACACTGAAATTATTTTTCAGTCCCTTTTATCCACCATGTGTAGAAGATCAGAACTACTGTCAATACATGAGTGCTGCACTGTCAGTACAGGAATTCAGCACCAAAACCACCATTTGTGCAGTGATACATCACCAGAACTGAATTTTGAGTATTTGAGAAGGATTTGGAGAGTTTCTGCTCCCAAATTTCATTTTAAACAAGCTACCCTAAACTGAGGTTGTTTTGGAGCAGATATGCACCACTTCATCCTCATAATCTCAGGTCTCTAGATTTTTACACTTTTTAAGTTTTAACGTAGCCATGAAACACCCTATGGATTGATACATGTGTAGAAGATCAGAACCACCATCAGCACATGAGTGCAGCACCAGAAACACTGTCAGTACATGAATGCAGCGCCAGAACCGCCGTCAGTACATGAATGCCACACCAGATCCACCATCAATACATGAATGCAGCACTAGAACCACCGTCAATACATGAATGCAGCACCAGAATCAATGTCAACAAATGTTCCCCCACACTGCTCCTCTTGACAAAAGACTAAGGGTACCGTTACACGGCGCCACCTCGCCGCCGATGTCGGCGGGGAATCACGGGTGCGCGCATCTCCGCCGACATCGCCGGTGAGATGTCACACGTGGCAACTCGCTGGCGTATTCACTGACAAGTAGCGTCGGCAACCGCTCGCTGGGTTGCCCAGGAACCCAGCGACTGGCAACCCGCAATGCTAAACATTGCGGGTCGCCGCATTACACAGGGCGATCATGCCTGATCGCCCTGTTCAGATCGCCAGGTTTCACAACACTGCTGTGATACCTGCCGAACATTCTGAGGCGATATTTCGCCTCATTATCACCGCATCACACTAGGCGACGCACCGGCGATGTCGGCGGCGATAGGCCACACCCCTGCATCGACGCCGAAATCGCCGGCGATGTCACCTAGTGTGACGGTACCCTAAGTGCCACCTGTACTCAAAATGCATAGACCTGGTATTATTCATGTATTTTTAGTTCCTTTTTTTATTGGATTCAAATAAATGTGGTGTTAATTTAATACTATATGTATACATTTTTTTCCTTTTCCAGTTGCCGATAATCTCATTCAGCCTACCTGTGAAATATGGCTTCCTTGGATAGTTCTGTCTTCCAATTACCTGTAGGGCTGTAATATCCTTTAATAGAAATTTTACTAAAAACATTGCTGTCTGGTAAGAGAAAACCACCAAAATTCAGAGTTTATCTTTAGACGTGAATGGAGACGAAAACATCATGTGGTCAGAACAAGATCTGCAAAGCAAAGTATATACAAAGAAACTCATTTGTGTTAAGATTGTATCTGTTGAGTGATAGACATTTTCATGGAGTTTTCCTTTAATTCAGTAGAGAAGGAGAAGACTGTTGTCACAAAACAGAGCTAGTGGTCACCATAGCTGCGCTTGTATATCTCGCAGTCAGTCGTCTGGGGAGTACACAAGATACTCTGCATACTTCACCATGACATTGCAGGGATTGTCTGATCCAGGAAAATATTCTCCAAACCAAGAACATGCCAGCGAGAGTCTGCGACATCTGCACAAGACATTAAATGGGAAGTGCACGTTTCCTTCCAGAACTTATTTATTTTTAATTCATCTATCTTATAATGGCAGGAGATGGGTTCACATCTGCATTGTAGCTTTCATTAGAAATGGAAACCACAAAGGGCAACAAATACCAACAATGCCCGACTGAACCCACCGACAAATATTTGGCTGCGTGATTTGTCAAATCTGCATCTAATAGTCACGTGCTGACCATATCATTAAAACCACCTGCTTGGCATTGTGTACGTCCTTCTTGTGCCAACAAAAAAGCTCAGCCTTGTTGAGGTATGGATTCTATAAGTATTCTGAACATATCCTTTGATATCTGACACCAAGATGTTAGCAGCAGGGCTGTGGAGTCGGAGCCAATGTCCATTTTGATGGAGTCAGATTCAGGGAAATTGAAGAGTCGGAGATTGATATTTGGCTTACTGACTTCACAGCCCTGGTTGTGGAATCAGAGTCGTGGACTCGGTGTCCATTTTGGGGGGAGTCCAAGACAGAGTTAGAGAAATTGATGAGTTGGAGCCGGATGTTTGGCTTAGTAACTTCACAGCCATGGTTGTGCAGTCAAAATCGTGGAGTTGGAGTCGGTGTCTATTTTGGTGGAGTTGGATTCAGATTCAGGAAAATTGAGGAGTCAGAGTCAGATGTTTATCTTACCGACTCCAGAGGTATGGATAGCAGCAGATACTTTAAGTCCTGTAAGTTTATTGAAACATCCTCGATGGATCAGATGGTGTTCCAGCTCATCATATAATCGATTAGTTTGAGATATGGGGAGTTTAGGAGAAAAGTCATCCCCTTGATCTATTTGACTTGTTCCTCAGACCATTCCAAATACTTTTTTGCACTATGGCAGGGGGCGTAATTCTGCTGACAGATGCACTGCCTACATACTAGGACAGTGATGGCGAACCTATGGCACGCGTGCCAGGGGTGGCACGCAGAGCCGCCTCCGCTGGCACGCGGCCTCGCCACTACACTGCCGCTTTGATCTGCCGGCGTGCGGCGCGGCGCCGGCAGATCAAAGCTGTGTTGGAGCAGAGGAGACATTTCTCCTCTCTCCGACACTCTTCCTAGATGGTGGGCGGGACTTTTCCCTATGGGCCGCCCACCTGTAGGGTGCGGGGGCCGCCCTCTCCTCCAGCCTCAGTACTGCTTTAAATCTGTCACCGAGCGGCCACGGACGTGAAGGGGGCGGGGCCACGGACGTGAAGGGGCGGGGCCACTGACGTGAAGGGGGCGGACCGTTTCCCCAAAGCAGTGCCCTTCTCACAGCAATTAGGAGGCCCTCCCAGCGTCTTCATCTCATTCTGATCTCTCTGAGATGATCATGTGACCCCTGATGCCTCCCCTGATGTGACATCATCACAGGTCCTACCGGTATATGTGAGTATCATGTCTGTGTGTGTCTTTCTGAGTGTCGTTCTGTCAGAATGTCTCTATCTGTGTGTTTGACAGTGTCTGTGTGTCTCTCTGTCTCTACGCAACACTATACAGTATATACAGGTCCACACTACATGCTGTACTAGTGTGCCTATATACTGTATATATAGTGTGGACCAGTATATAAAGTATAGTGCTGTGTATACAAGACATAACCAACAGTCTCAGATGTGCCCGGCGTCCGCAGAGTGTAACGTGCCCGGGGTCCGCAGCGTGTAAGGTGCCCGGGGTCCGCAGCGTGTAACGTGCCCGGGGTCCGCAGCGTGTAAGGTGCCCGGGGTCCGCAGAGTGTAAAGTGCCCGGGGTCCGCAGCGTGTAAGGTGCCCGGGGTCCGCAGCGTGTAAGGTGCCCAGGGTCCGCAGCGTGTAAGGTGCCCAGGGTCCGCAGCGTGTAAGGTGCCCAGGGTCCGCAGCGTGTAAGGTGCCCAGGGTCCGCAGCGTGTAAGGTGCCCAGGGTCCGCAGCGTGTAAGGTGCCCAGGGTCCGCAGCGTGTAAGGTGCCCAGGGTCCGCTGCGTGTAAGGTGCCCAGGGTCCGCTGTGTGTAAGGTGCCCAGGGTCCGCAGTATGTTACGTGTATACAGCAGGCAGTTTCTAATGTTTTTACAGTCTGCAGTCTCTAATGTGTATACGGCCCGCAGTCTGTAGTGTGCAGCATCACAAAATTTTCCTGAGAGTTCTCTGTGTTCTTCACGGTGTCTCCATGGATCCTGTTCCTCTCTACGCCCAGCACTGGACTTTCTGCCGCCACCTTTCATCTTTCCCCATCTTTAGGATCAGGCTGAGTCTTGGCTATCTATATACCACAGCATCCTATCTATAAAGCACAGCCTCCTGGGTATGCTGGGTATAATTCTCCTGTTTACTGAGTGTAATCCTCAGTATCTGTAGTATTCTGTATATATACACTGCATAGTACCACTTCTCCTGTCCTGTATACTGGGTGTAATCCTCAGTATCTGTATTATTCTGTATATAAACACTGCATAGTACCACTTCTCCTGTCCTGTATACTGGGTGTAATCCTCAGTATCTGTATTATTCTGTATATATACACTGCACAGTTCCTCTTCTCCTGTCCTGTATACTGGGTGTAATCCCCAGTATCTGTATTATTCTGTATATATACACTGTACAGTACCACTTCTCCTGTCCTGTATACTGGGTGTACTCCTCAGTATCTGTATTATACTGTATATATACACTGCACAGTACCACTTCTCCTGTCCTGTATACTGGGTGTAATCCTCAGTATCTGTATTATTCTATATATATATATACACTGCACAGTACCACTTCTCCTGTCCTGTATACTGGGTGTAATCCTCAGTATCTGTATTATTCTGTATATATACACTGCACAGTACCACTTCTCCTGTCCTGTATACTGGGTGTAATCCTCAGTATCTGTATTATTCTGTATATATACACTGCACAGTACCACTTCTCCTGTCCTGTATACTGGGTGTAATCCTCAGTATCTGTATTATTCTGTATATATACACTGCACAGTACCACTTCTCCTGTCCTGTATACTGGGTGTAATCCTCAGTATCTGTATTATTCTGTATATATACACTGCACAGTACCACTTCTCCTGTCCTGTGTACTGGGTGTAATCCTCAGTATCTGTATTATTCTATATATATATACACTGCACAGTACCACTTCTCCTGTCCTGTATACTGGGTGTAATCCTCAGTGTCTGTATTATTCTGTATATATACCCTGCACAGTACCACTTCTCCTCTCCTGTATACTGGGTGTAATCCTCAGTATCTGTATTCTTCTGTATATATATATATACACTGCACAGTACCACTTCTCCTGTCCTGTATACTGGGTGTAATCCTCAGTATCTGTATTATTCTGTATATATACACTGCACAGTACCACTTCTCCTGTCTTGTATACTGGGTGTAATCCTCAGTATCTGTATTATTCTGTATATATGTACACTGCACAGTACCACTTCTCCTGTCTTGTATACTGGGTGTAATCCTCAGTATCTGTAGTATTCTGTATATATGTACACTGCACAGTACCACTTCTCCTGTCCTGTTCTATTTGTACATGGCAAAAAATGGAACAATGTGTCCATGATTTCATTGCAACCAGTGAGTTGCAAGCAATGTCTCCCAGAGATATCTCTGTGTGTGACAGTACCTTAAGGCTCCTTTCACATCAGCGGTAAACTGATGTTTGCGGCCAATCCATCATGTGGCACCGCATCTGCCAGATCAGCCGACTTGCAGCGCAGATGCGGCAAGCCCCATGCATTGTGTATGGAGCTTGCAGTCTGGTGCGGCAAGTGGTGTTCTGCCAGGTGCGGCAGATCTGGTACTTGCGGCCGATGAAAAACAATGCTGTAAGTGGTGGGGTTTTTTTCCGCCGTCGCAAGGGCTGGATCTGCCGCACCAGATTGCAAGCTCCATACACAATGCATGGGGCTTGCTGCATCTGGGCTGCAAGTAGGCTGATCTGGCAGATGCGGTGCCACCTGATGGATTGGCCGCAAACATCAGTTTACCGCTGATGTGAAAGCAGCCTGCGAAAGTGATGAGGGCATGACAACGTAAAAGCAAATTTCACTGTTAAAGGCTGATGGGTGATATAGTGTATGGGCTGGTGGGGCTTGTTTTTCAGGGCTGCTTTTTGGTCCCAGTCGAACACTGAAGGTGAGTATGACTTTTTTTTTTCTTTCAATTTACAGCAGGATGGAGCATTACTAAGGGGGCAGGATGGGGCATTACTAAGGGGGCAGGATGGGGCATATTACTCTGCTGGGGGCAGGATGGGGCATTACTAAGGGGGCAGGATGGGGCATATTACTCTGTGCTGGGGGCAGGATGGGGCAATAGTAACAGGGGCAGGATTTGGCATATTATGTGATGGGGCATATTATTATGTGATGGGGCTGATGGGGCATATTATTATGTGATGGGGGCTGATGGGGCATATTATTATGTGATGGGGGCTGATGGGGCATATTATTATGTGATGGGGCATATTATTATGTGATGGGGGCTGATGGGGCATATTATTATGTGATGGGGCATATTACTATGTAATGTGGGCAGGATGTGGCATATAAATATGTGATGGGGGCAAGGATGGGGCATATTAATATGTGATGGGGACAAGGATGGGGCACATTACTGCTGGATATTACTGCAAAGGAATAAGGATGGGGCATATTACTGCAAAGGAATAAGGATGGGGCATATTAATGGCAAGTGGACAAGGATGAAACACATCACTGCAGGATGGGGCATATTACTTCAAGGGGACACGGATGGGGCATATTACTGCAAGGGGAGAAGGATAGGGCATTACTGCAGGATGGGGCATATTACTGCAAGGGGACAAGAATGTGGCATATTACTGCAGGATGGGGCATATTGCTGCAAGGGGACAAGGATAGGGCATTACAGCAGGATGGGGCATTACTACATGATAGGGGCAGGATGGGGACATTACCACAAGGGACCAGGATGGGACATTACCGAAGAGAACAAGGATGGGGAATACTACAAGGGGATAAGGATAAAGACATTACTACAAGAAGGGGGTCAGGATAGGAACATTACTGCCAGGAGAGGGTCAGGATGGAGCACAACTGCAAGGAGAGGGTCAGGATGGGGCCATAAATGCATGGAGATGGTCAGGATGGATCATATAGCTAGGAGAAGATCAGGATGGAGCACATTGCTACAAGGAGAAGATCAGGATGGAGCACATAACTGCAAAGAGAGGGTCGGGATGGAGCACATTACTGCAAGGAGAGGGTCAGGATGGAGCACCTTACTGCAAGGAGAGGGTCAGGATGGAGCACCTTACTGCAAGGAGAGGGTCAGGATGGAGCACATTACTGCAAGGAGAGGGTCAGGATGGAGCACATTACTGCAAGGAAAGGGACCAGGATTTCAGCATGAAATCTGATTGTATTCCATGATAAAATCTATCTCCTATCTGTCTAATATTCTGCATTTTTTCCATACAGATCAATCCACCTGCTGTTTCTAGAAAGGGCAGTGGCAGCGGCTCAGCTTCAATGTGCAGTACACATGAGCTGGATGACCACTGCCGAAGAGAAGACTGCAAAGGTAAGTTTAAAATCAATTAATTGTTACAATAATTGAATTGATCATCAATGTTTCAGGAATACAAGCCCTGTACAGGGAAGAGAGTTATCATCTGCTGGCTCTCCCCCCTGTGCAGCGCTTATGATTACTACTGCTGTAATTTAGGTTATATTATCGTATTGGCACTTCGCCATAAATAATTTCGTTTTGGGTTGCGGTTTGGGCACTCGGCCTCAGAAAGGTTCGCCATCACTGTACTAGGACATTACAAAGTTTAGGTAGGTGGTGTATGTATCACATGCACATGGACACCAGGACCCAAGGTTTCCAAACAGAACAGTGCCCTGCTACACAGTCTCTGCCAATGTTTCTACTTCCCAAAGTTCACTCTTGCACCATGGAAGTGATGCACACGCATAAGGCAGTCTATATGATGTATGTAATGCTCGGTCTGGGCCACAGAGCCCGGGCTTGCACTGATGTGGGAAAGGCATGATTAATCACCTACTGAGTATTCACCAGAGCCTCTGATGGTGAGATTGGACTTCACTCTCACTAGACGCCAGGTGCCACTCTCTGCAATAGCTGAATAAAAGCAGGGTGGCTGGCTAAGACAGGACGGCTGGTGCAGACAGGACAGCAGGTACTGGCTGGACCGCAAGTACAGGAGGTACTGGACACTGCTGATACTGAATACAGGCTCAAGATAACGGCAAAGAAAACAGACAGGGCTGGTGCTTGAACACAGGCTGCATTGGTGCAGGGACAAAGGAAGGACCGGAACCAAAACACAGGCGAAACCGGAACTGGAACACGGCCGGAACCGATACTGGAACACGGGCGGAACAGATACTGGAACACGGGCGGAACAGATACTGGAACACGGGCGGAAGAGATACTGGAACACGGGCGGAACAGATACTGGAACACGGGCTGGAACAGATACTGGAACACGGGCTGGAACAGATACTGGAACACGGGCTGGAACAGATACTGGAACACGGGCTGGAACAGATACTGGAACACGGGCTGGAACAGATACTGGAACACGGGCTGGAACAGATACTGGAACACGGGCTGGAACAGATACTGGAACACGGGCTGGAACAGATACTGGAACACGGGCTGGACCAGATACTGGAACACGGGCTGGACCAGATACTGGAACACGGGCTGGACCAGATACTGGAACACGGGCTGGACCAGATACTGGAACACGGGCTGGACCAGATACTGGAACACGGGCTGGACCAGATACTGGAACACGGGCTGGACCAGATACTGGAACACGGGCTGGACCGATACTGGAACACGGGCTGGACCGATACTGGAACACGGGCTGGACAGATACTGGAACACAGGCTGGACCGATACTGGAACACAGGCTGGACCGATACTGGAACACAGGCTGGACAGATACTGGAACACGGGCTGGATGATGCAGAAACACAGACAGGATGGACTCAGAAATATAGATGGGACTGGTACAGGGACACAGGCTAAAACAATAAACTATACAGCCCACCTCCCACTTAGTATAATCTCCCCCACAGCCCCTCACGCAATACAAGTTATTAAAAACAAATGTTCCTTATCTACCCCTATTACCATGATGTGCTGCTCTGGTCTGTGTAGGGTGAGGACTGCGGTTCCACAGTGCAAGGCCGACGAATTGACGTCATGATTCCTCCAGTGCATGGAGTCATGCTGAAAAGTGGATGAGGGAGCCATTCTCTCCCTGATCCACCATTCTATTCAACAGTATTATCATCCTCTTCATGAGGATGTAGCTGAAACTGTGATGACAGGCGTGGGATGCAAAAAAAGAAGTGGGGAGTGCCTATTTCTCAGTGGCACCTGCTCCTCCCCCAACTCACGAGCCACACTGCAGTCATGTAGTCTGCCAATATGGATAGTACACCCTTGGGTAGGGGTTCAGTCTGAATATAAGAACTACTAATCAAATGTTCCCCCTACATACTCATCCCTTTGAATTAGGCAGAGCCTAAAATATGAGACTTCTGGCACTGTCAATTATTTTTTTCTAAACACATTGTCCCCAATTCTTCAAAACGATGAAAGCAGAACTTCAGCATTAATAACACTTTTATGCACAGCAGATTTACACCAAAATGTTGCGACCATTGGCATTTTCACACCAGTTTCACCTAGCTCTGCCATAATGAGTGTGGTTGGAGCATGACACCACAGTTCCCCAAATTCTCTGGCATTTTTTAGACTTAGGCCATGTGCCCACCGGACTTTGTGCTGCATTTTTGGTGATCCGTTTCTGTAGCACCCACAGCATTTACATTCAAGTGTATGTTATTTTTACAATGCTGTGCTCACATGTGCGTATGTGGGTGCTGCTGTTCTCAAATCAGAGGATCCTCAATCAGCCAACCTGCTGCATCGTTGTGTGTGACACTGCAATAACGATGTCGTTAATGACCTCGCCTATTCACAACATTGAACAAGTATCGTTCGCAAGGTTGTGCGAACGACAGCTGCTCGCCACATCGTTGATGCGTTGTTCACGATATCTAGACGTGTTTAAACACGAATAAAAGGACACGTAAAGAATCCGTTCTCCTTTTTCTTGATTCCTATTTGAGTGCCAGGTCATTTATAATTAATTGTCTGTCTGTGCCCCCCTTATTTGTGCTGCATTTATAATGTGTACAAACACAGCACATCAACAATACTTTGTGATTCTCTTTTTTCACACCGCAGCTGACAAACGCAACCTAAACGCAGCACAATAAAAGGAGCACAAGCGTCCAGTGGTACAAAACCTTGAAGTAGTTGTCCTTGACTATTACATTGCCTCTCCTTAGGGTAGGGTCACATGACCATTTATTTGCTTATCTGAGAAAATGGGATCAGTTATGATAATAACATTATGATTTTCTTGCACATGGAGAAGATACTAAAAAAAATATTTTCCTTCTCCATTCTATCAGTCCGTGAAAACCAGACTGCGCTGTGATGTCATCCGCCCCATGGATTAACCATGATGCGAGTGCTACCCAATGTGTTTCCTGGTCACACTCGGACCAAAAATATGATTGCCAACACCAGGGCGGTGGAGTCGGTAAGCCAAACATCCGACTCAATGTCCCTGACTCTGACTCCAACTGCATCCAAAATGGGCACTGACTCCTCAACTATAGCTGTGAAGTCAATAAGCCAAACAGACGACTCAGACTCTTCAATTTCCCTGAATCCAACTCCACCCAAAATGGGCACCGACTCCACAACCAGGGCTGTGAGGTCAGTAAACCAAACATCCGACTCCTCAATTTCTCTGAATACCTCCACCCAAAATGAGCACCGACTCCACAACTATGGCTGTGAAGTCGGTAAACCACATATCCAACACCTCAATTTTCCTCAATCCAACTTCATGATTAACGCTATAAAGTCTGTAAGCCGGGCTGTGGAGTTGGTGTCCATTTTGGAGTCAGAGAAATTGAGGAATTGGAATCGGATGTTTGGCTTACTGACTCCACAGCCCTGTCGGTAAGCCAAACATCTGACTCCCGACTCCATCAAAACAGACACTAACTCCATGACTCTGACTCCATAGCCCTGGCCCACACCACCACCAGACCTGTCAATGTTTATCTGGTGAGGGGCCACACAAGGCACCCCCTCTAATCAGCTTCTGCCAATGGTGGCCAGAAGTGTTTCCATAGCCGGAGGCGTGTGCCCGCACCCGGGAACACATCACATACCCCTGACTCGCATCAAAGACAAATGGACTAGTAAAAACATCGGAACATTTTCCGCCAAGAAGGGCGTCCCTGAGACACCGATGTAAGTAAGCAGCCATACCATCTGGATACATTAATGATGTCCAATGTGTCATCAAAAAATGCCTTCAATCAGGAATGTGGAGCACAATAAAATTATTGTCTGTTTTGCCCTAAAAATCATTAGATCCAGTGATTTATAACAATGAGAGAAGATACAAAGCGTCTAATTACAACCTGAGGGCAGAGCCGCACTGCTCGTATGTGGTACCACAGGAAGAGTCCGAAAAACGCTCTCCGAGAACAGCGTTTATATACTGTACCGCCAGACGTAGCTCCGCCTACTCCACATACGTCACTCATTCCCGCCATTTCCTAGCAACCAATCAGATTCACGAGCGCTTCCACCGCCGTGTATGCGATATACATTGCTTTCCTGCGGACAGTCACAAGCGGTGTCAGTGAGGAGGCTGCGGTGACGTCACACATCCCGGTCCTCTCCGCCCCCCCCTCCCCCCCGTACCGCTCATCACCCGATTCTATATAGCCTTTCCTACATAGGAATGAAGTAAACAAGAAGGCGAGATCACGTGAGTAAAACGACCAATCAGCGGTGGAAGCTGTGACCAAGGAAGTAAAATCATGTTTCTAACTGGAGCATTGGTTATACAGGCGGCTCGTTGGTCTAGGGGTATGATTCTCGCTTAGGGTGCGAGAGGTCCCGGGTTCAAATCCCGGACGAGCCCTCTTTTTATATTTTACATTATTATATTTATATATATTCATATATTCATTATTATATTTTGGTGTATGTTTATTATGGATATAGGTTTATCATATATGAGGAATTCCTTCTGTGCTGTATAATAACTGAAGTAATCCTGTGTCACACCTGATCTGTTCATTAAAGGGGCCAGACAGCTCTTTTTTTTATTATTATTATTATTATTATTATTTAGCTTTTCCAGACTTCTGAGTGTTCATAAACCTCTTTCTCACTACGTAACCTGATAGAACTTGTGATCCAGAATGTGGGAGATCTGGATCTGGGAGAATCTTGTGTTCCGGGATCTAATATTGAGCGTATTGGTGTTTCCACTCAGCTTTCCCAGGTTCCGGAACGTTAGATCCGCTGTCTAAATCCATGACTCTTCATGGACGTGAAGTGTCCTCAGAGCGAGATGGTAAAGAAGGGCCAGAGAGCCCCTATAAGGATGAATAAGCCCATGACCATCTGGAGGGGACTGGGGTCTGAAGGGGTTAATGATCATTCTGTGGGGTTACGGGATTGGAGGAGAAGGGGGACAGTGGTGATTGGGGGAAGGATCGGGGGCTGGTAAGAGGGTACATAGAGGGGAGCGGGATTTGGGTCCTTCCTCTTTGCTGTACTGTCCCAGATCCTTGCGGACCACAGATCCTGCCCAGTGTAATGGCCGACCTTCCTGCGCTCCTTTAAGCCCCCGTCACACGGGGCGACATCGCCGCCTACGATGTAGGGGCGTGGCCTATCACCGGCGTCATCGCCCCTACGGTGCCTCATGTAAAGGGGCGATGTCGGCGCCGCCAGGCAGTCGCCTGGTTTCAGAGCAGTGCTCTGAAACCAGGCAACCATCATGGGACGATGTGCACACATCGCCCCATGTAACCGGGCGCCGGCGACCTGTCAGGCGATGGGAGCCATAGGCTTCCATTGCCCTGCATCGCTTCTGGGTTTCCAGACACCCCGGCGGCGATGCTGCCTGACAGCTTGCCGGCGCGGGGCTGGAGATGTCGCCCCAAGTAAACGGGGGACGGCGACGCTGGCGGGGCGCCAAAAACGTGCGCGCACCCGCCAGTCGCCGAAGACATCCCCAGCCGCGTCTCCATGTGTGACAGGGCCTTAAGATGGTGTGTGGGGCCTCTGTGGTCTTGGGAGTCGAAGCACTCCGGGAGCAGGTGGCTGCTGTGTGATGGCGGTGCCTGCCTCTGCAACCCGGCTTGATCGGCATTCACAGCTGCCGGAGCGCTACTCCCCTGATGGGGGGAGGAGAAGATCCAGGAGCCCCCTTGGGGACCCTCTGCAATGCCTCCTGAGCCCTCCCTGATCACCAGAGATCCGCACCCGAGATCCTGCGAACCGGAAATGGGTGGAGCTACACAAAGGCGTACTTCCGGTCCGTGGCTTGCAAGGCCCCGAACCAGCCATACGGTAGCCCCGGTGATGTGTGGGCCAGGGGACAAGCCAAGCTAGAGGAGAGTGCAGCGGAAACTACCTGTAGGCAGCAGGGGAGCAGCCAGTGGCGGAACCAGCTACGGGCTGGAGGGACCACTGGATGGATGGATGGCAGCAGCCTGGGAGGAGAAAATGGTGGCTCCTGCAGTCGGCAGGGGTACGGAGTGAGATTTATGGTGACCGTTCCCTCCAGCGTGGATTGTGCTGGGGGGTGGACCCGGCAAGCAGTGGAGATGGAGTGGAGGGAGGGGAACCAGTGAGGACATCTGAAGGATCGGCGAGGTCCAGTGGCGGCAAGGCGCTGCGTTGAGCAAAGAGGAAGCGAATCAGCAGGACACGACTAGCGGGACAGGGTGCGGTGACCGTGGGGGTCGAGGGCCGCCAGAAGCTGTCTGTCCCTCTGCTGGTCCCCCCTGAGGATGCCAGCATCGCTACAGATTCTGGCGAGGAGGGACAACTGTCGAAAGTGTCAGGAGGAGAAGAGCGCCAGCATGAACATCGTGGCACGGCTCTTCCGGGATCCTCTCAGAGGCAGCCCTGGTGAGAGATTGACGATTGTGCATAATGTTGTGGGTTATGGGGGTGATTGACCGAGTAATCAGATTGTTGGTCCGAACGGGCATTTGGCTGGGTTACCTGGGTCGGAGATTTGGGGCCAGTTGCTGGGTGGGTTGCGTGGGTTGGTGGCAGAGCGTCCGGCAGCGAGCGGGAGTATGGGTGGGCCCCACTGGGGCTGGACAGCTGGTTCTAGTGGTACAGGAGGATGGGGTGCAAGCGGATGCTGTGGAAGTGGCACGGGTAGTTGGGGGTTGCGACGGACGGGGCGAAAGATGGGAGAAAAGACAAGCAAAAAAAAGAAGAGTTCGGTTAGATGACGGCGCGGAGCGAAGTGTATGTGTGCTTTGGGAGTCTGCTTGGGGCACATTTGAAGAAGGAGGTGAGGGAAAAAATCTGGAAAGGGGAGTGTGTGGAAATATTTTCCCTGCTTCCGCTTGAAAAGTTTAATTTAGATAAAGTTAATCCGAGCGACTCAAAAAAAGAGGAGGATGAAGAGAAGAGGAGATACAGGTTGATCCCCAGGACCTTTACTAATTTGCTACAAGCCTTTGCCATATTGGCTGGTGTTAACAGGGAGAATGAGCCGGAGTTCTGCTCCGCCCTTTTTGGTTATATGGATTCGATTGGGGAGGCGTACAGAGTGTATGGAGGCTTAGGGTGGTTGACGTATGATGAGCAGTTCCGGCAATGGAAAACTCTGTGGTCTGGACTTTGATGGGACCACAAGGATATTTCCTTGTGCATGTGTCTCATGACTGCTCCGGCTCAACCCTTCCGAGGGGGTGCCGGGAGCCTGGGCACAAGCAGTGTGTCCTCGGCGGGCCAAATGAAGGGAGCATGTTGTCAGTTTAATGAGGGGCATTGCAAGTTTGGGGCTTTGTACTGGTTCAAGCATGAGTGCTCCGGCTGTGGAGATACTCACTCTTTGGCCATTGTGCTTTAGAAAACGAAAGGGGAAGGCAGGTGAGGGCACTGAGAGGAGGGAGGAAACCGGTGAAGGTAGAGGCGATGCTTCCCTATTTAAATAGATACCCCGATGTGCAGGCGGCAGAGTTGTTGAGGTGAGGTTTTGTTGAAGGCTTTAGGATCCCGTGTGATCCTAAGGCCCATGTTTTTCACCCGGGTAACTTGAGGCCCGCTAGGGAGCATCCGGAGGTTGTGAAGGAAAAGCTATTCAAGGAGGTGGAGTTAGGCAGAATGGCGGGTCCGTTCAAGGACCCTTCATTCCCTAATCTTATGATTTCTCCATTGGGGGTAGTACCCTAGAAAGAACCGAATAAATTTAGGCTCATACATCATTTATCCTACCCGGCCGGGTTGTCGATTAATGATGGGATCTCACCAGATCTGTCTGTGGTTTGTTACATTTCGTTTGACAGAGCTTTGGATTTGGTGAGAGCTGCTGGACGGGGGGCGTTGATGGCGAAATCAGGCATAGAAGCGACTTTTCGCTTGCTTCCGGTTCATCCAGATAGTTTTCATTTGTTGGGGTGCATGTGGGAGGGGGGATTTTGAATTTTATGTGGATCGTTGCCTACCCATGGGTTGTTCTATTTCGTGTGCATATTTTGAAGAGTTTAGTTCCTTTGTGGAATGGGTAGTTCGGGACGTTGCAGGGGTCAACTCGGATAGCACTTAATTTTGGTATTCCATTGGCAAAGGAGAAAACGGAAGGGCCAGTAACAGTTTTATGTGTTATGGGCATTGAATTTGATACGGTGGCCATGGAGTGTCAGCTGCCAGAGGGGTGCTGCTTGATCTGAAGGCGTCGGGCCGAGCATTGTTTCACGCAAGGGTGAACCTAGCCTCTCCGCTGCCTGAGGCAAACTGCAAAACGGCGTGCCCCCCCCCAGTAATTTTTTTTAATTGGTAAAAATAAATCTGGTTCATATGTCAGCGCCATCACACGCACATACAAGAACCATACAGAAGAATCCAGAACAAGGATCATTAATGGCAATGGCGGCTTGATACAAGCATATTTCTATACATAATCTGCAGTTTAGAACTTCCGGCCACTGTGCCGCTATGGAGCAAGGGCGCCTGCGCTAAACTGCAGATTATGCCTGCCTACCCCAGAAGCGCCGCCATATTGCGACACCCATGACGCTGCCTGCCGCCGGCTCCCTGCATGCTCCCGTCACTGCACAACCCCGCACGCTGCTGCCTCCACCACCGCCGCACTCTCTTTACAGCCTCCAGGCCCGCCGCCCGACGGGTAAGCCACATTACACAAGGGCCCACCGCCCGCCGCAGCCCGGGGGAGCCCTATTACTGAAGGGGCCGCCGGCACCATCAGCGGCCCCCTTCATCACCGCTGCGGAGGAGGAGGACATAGGAGTCTGGAGGACGACACAGGAGTCTGCCCCTCACAACCACAACCTCCTCATACATCCTCTTCATAGGAAGCGTCTGGAGAAAGAGGACACACGAGTCTGCAGGAGGACAGACGAGCATGGGAGGAAGGAAGAGGTCAGAGGAGCATGGAGAGAGGAAGAGGACAGAAGACCATGGACGGAGGAAGAGGTCACAGGAGCATCGACGGAGGAACAGCTCAGAGGAGCATGCAAGGAGGAAGACGTCAGAGGAGCATGCAGTAAAGAACAGGTCAGAGGAGCATGGAAGCAGGAACAGCTCACAGGAGCATGGAGGCAGGAACAGGCCAGAGGAGCATGGAGGGACAAACAGCTTAGAGGAGCATGGAAGGAGGAAGAGGACAGAGGACCATGGAGGGAGGAAGAGGACACACGAGCATGGAGGGAGGAAGAGGACAGAGGAGCATGGAGGGAGGAACACGACAGAGGAGCATGCAAGGAGCAAGAGAACAGAGGAGTCGTACAGGGCCAGCGGGGCTAACATCTGCAACACTGCCCCTGCCCCTCCTCACCCACACTCACCCTCCATAGCCCTCCCAACTTACCCACACTGCCCCTGCTCACTCCTCTTCCCCCCCTATGCCCTCACTCACTCCTCACACTGCCCCTCATTACCCCCTACTCACCCACACTGCCCCCACTCACCCACACTGCTCCAGCTTACCCTCCCCCCCACTCACCCATACACCCTGCTTACCCCTCTCACCCCTCCCCCCCAAATCACCACAATCACCCACACTGCCCCTGATTACCCCCCACTCAGCCACACTGCCCAGCTCACTCCTCTTACCCCCCTATCTCATCACTCCTTACCCCTCTCACCCCCCCAACTGCCCACAATCACCCATACTGCCCCTGCTTACCCCCACCCCAATCACCTACACTGCCCCTGCTCATGCCCCCACTCACCCCACCCTGCCGCTCTTTATCCCTTTCACCTTCCCACACTCACGGCCCCAATGCCAAACAGCCCGCCCCCCATCTTCATGTCACCCCACTCCCGATGCGACAGCATTGGGCCTTTTTACTACCGTGTTTCCCCGAAAATAAGTCACCCCCGATTATAAGACAGGGCAGAGCTGGGGGCAATTTTTTTAATATAAGTCATACCCCGATAATAAGACAGGGTGACTTATTTTCGGGGAAAATTTGGTGGGGGGGGCCAGGGAATATCTCATACTCACCGCTGCTGCCACTGCTGTTTCCGGTGCCCCCGCTGTGTTCCCGGTGCTTGGGTGAGCAGGGCGGGAATTTTAAATACCCCGCCGCTGTCCTGGCCAATCACAGGCCAGGAACTGCCCAGAGACCAATCACAAGCCAGTCACGCTGCATGACGTCAGTCTGGCCTGTCATTGGCTCCCCAGGCAGCTCCTGGCCTGTGATTGGCCGGGACAGCGGCACGTGTGCAGGCTGGGCTGTCTGTGCGACGATGCCCAGCCTGCGTGCTGCTGTGCCCGGGGCTGTCGGAGGTGCCCGGGCTGTCGGAGGTGCCCGGGATGTGCTGCGGTCCTCAGGCATGTGGATGCCTGGGATGTGCTGCGGTCCCCGGTGGTCGGAGGAGCCCAGGTCAGTGTGCCCCTGTCAGTGTGCCCCTGTATGTGTGAGTGTGCTCCTGTATGTGTGAGTGTGCCCCTGTATGTTGAGTGTGCCCCTGTATGTGTGAGTGTGCCCCTGTATGTGTGAGTGTGCCCCTGTATATGTATGCCCCTGGGTCAGGGTTAGGGTTAAGGCTAGGGTTAGGGTTAAGGTTAGGGTTAGGGCTAGGGTTAGGGAGGGAAATATAAGACATACCCCGAAAATAAGTCAGGGTGGGACTTTTGGGGGTAAAATTAATATAAGACACTGTCTTATATTCGGGGAAACACGGTAGTAGACACATAATGACGACTGACAGAGCTGTGGTCCTGCAGACACAATCCTGCATCCGTATAGCACAGGAAGCAGCACTGATTGCCAACCTCTGGCACACGCCTACAAAACTCTGACCGCTGCCTAGCACTGACTAGTCAGATATCTCACCATGCAGCATCTTCCACACACCACAGGTAATGACCTGCAATCTGAGCATCAACAAGCCGCCACTGCACTAAGCTGGTAAAATGGCGCTTCTCCTCCAATAGACCACGCCTCCTCATGAATTGCATAGCCAATCACAAGCGCTGCACACGGAGCTGTCTGGAATTAATAACAGGTTCCTTCCTATTGTGTGCAGCAAAGGATGTGGGAGCAGGAAAGGAGAAGAGCTCCACCGACCAACCGCCGCTCAGGAGAAACATGGCTGGATGCCTGTATGTACCGAGGGGCGGCACTGGACGTGGTGTGTAAGTTATGGCCAATCAGTCCTGCAGCAGAGGGACAATGAATCCTGCATCATAGAAATCATGGAGCCCCAGAGCAGAAGTTCTAATGGGGAACCCCCCCAAAAAAAGGAATACTTAGCGGGGTCACATAGGTACATCTCTCACAACATTTCAGCACTTACAAAGTAATTTTCCTCCTACTGAAGCCCCTAGATTCCCCTTTCATTGCCTGTATAAAGTGTGATGCCAACAAAAGTGCCCCACAAACACTGTATGATCCCCCACAGTGCATTCCTCCACACGCACAGTATGATGACCCTACTGTACCTCCTTCATCTACCCCAGTACAGTATGATCCCCAACTATGATCCTGCCCAGCCTTCCATGTAGTATAATGAACCTATGTACAGTATAATGGCCCCCAACACAGCCCTCAAATAGCCCTTCATAAAGTATAAATATGGAAATGGAGTCCGTGGAGCCTCGTTTACGAGTCTCAAACACGGAACTAGCCAGATATCCCTCCAAGAGAGAACCTAGCCCTGGGATGGCTCCTTGCAGAAACCACCATAACCACCATATTAAGCGGCCCTTTCAATCAATATCCAACTCTTTACGAGTTTAAAGATATGACAAAGGAATTACAAGGGAATTTCCTCGACTGGTCTCCCTTAGATTAGTGAGTGCTTTGTGATGTTCATAAAGTATAAAGGCTCCCTTGTAGTGCTTGCCAACCACAACCCGGAAGTGCTCAGTGATAGCATCCGGGATCTAGCCAGGACCCCGGGCTGTCACGTGAGCGCTGGAGATCCCGCGATAGTATTGCGGGACCTCCGATGCAGGCGGGGAACAGTGCGTTCCCCCCGCCGCAGCCGCCTTGGATCCTGCTGTCAGTGATTGACAGCGGGATCCAAGGGGTTAACAGCACCGATCGGATCCCGGATCTGATCGGTGCTGTTACTCTGACATCTCAGCTGATGAGATCAGCTGAGATGCCGGGGCTTTGATGTGAGCTCCGCGCTGGAGCTCACATCAAACACCCCTTACCGGCCCATGACATTGTACAACGTCATAGGTCGGGAAGGGTTTAAAGGGCGGCATGTTGAGCCGTGGAAAGATATATATATATATATATATATATATATATATATATATATACTTGTTTAAAATAAAGCTGTGGCCATTCATCCAATTGAAGTCATTATTTAATAGGTTTTGCATTTAAGTGAGGTTAATAATTAAGACATATCCCTCATAGAATCGTCAAGTCAGTGTACCGCAGCCAGAGATCCTCCGGAGTACGGAGCAATGCCAGGGATCAGAGATACACATGAAGGATGGAGCAGGACCAATGCGTTTAATCAGTGTATAGCACCCTTGATCATGGTGGGTGAGTGAGTCCTCCTTGGTTCCTCTGCTGTAAGTGTTGCTGCCCCTCTCTAAGTGTCGCCCCCTGTAGTGTCTGCGCTCCAGGAGATTCCCCCCTTCTTGGAGCTTCTGATGTCACCCATCCTTGGTTCCTGTGCTCCAGGTGTCACCCACCCCCATTAGTGCTTCTGTTCCAGATGTCACCCACCCAAGGATGGTGCCTGTGCTGCAGGTGTTTCCCTCCTCCCATGGTGCCTGTGCTCCATGTTTTGCCTCCATCCCCTGCGTGTATGTGCTCCAGGTGTTGCCCCATCTTGGAGCCTGTGGTCCAGGTGTTGCCCCCCCATGGTGCCTGTGCTGCAGGTGTTACCCCCAACCCCTTGGTGCCTGTGCTCTAGGTGTCCCCTCCCCACTCACTTTGGTGCCTGTGCCCTAGGTGTTACTCACCCTTCATGGTGCCTGTGTTCCAGGTGTTAGCCACCTTTTGGTGCCTGTGCTCCAGGTTCTATCCCCTAACCCTTGGTGCCAGTGCCCCTGGTAACCCCCCCAACCCATTTCCTTGGTGCCTGTGGTCCGATTATCGGCACTCTTCTTGGTCCTTGTGGTCCAGATGTCACCCTCCCCATGCTTCCTGTGCTCTAGGTTTCACCCCCCACCTTGGTGCCTGTGATCTAGGTGTCAACCACCCTTCTTGGTTCTTGTGGTTCATGTACCCCCCTTGGTGCCAGTGCTCTAAGTATCACCCCATAGTGTCTTTACTCCTAGTGTTACAGTGTTACCACCCCAGGTGCCTGAGTCCAGGTGCCGTATCACCACCCCCTTGGTGCCTGTGCTCCATATATCGCATCATTCCCCCCCCCCAGTCCCTGTTCTCCAGGTATCGTACCAACCCCTGGTGCCTGTTCTCCAGGTATCGTATCACCCCCTTCCCTTGGTGCCCGTGCTCGAGGTGTCGCTTCCCCTCCCCTCCTTCCTTGGTGCCTGTGGTCCATGTGTCACCCCTCTCCCCTTAGTGCCTGTACTCTGGTTTTCCCTTCCTCCCCTTGGTACTTCTGTTGCGGGTGCCCTACCGTTAATGCCTGTGCTCCAGCTTTTGTCCCCCCACACCTTTGGTGCCTGTTTTCCAGGTTTAGCCAAACCCCTTGATCCCTATGCTCCAGATCCCCCCACTCTCCATTTAGTGCAATGGGGCCATGGCTTAGTTTGACACATGTTTTTGCAGCACCTTGCCACCCTCCCTCTCACCCTCTCTTCCGTCCCATAGATTATGAGAGGTAGGTTGTCAGAAGATTGGGGCAGCGGGATCGGGCAGTAAAACTGGGTGACCCGATCAGAGCTCTCCTAGTGAGCCTACCGCTTATCACCCGGCGTCCTCACTTTCTTCCAGCACCTGTGGAAGATATTACACCTCAGATAAGTATTTGTGAGTTATGGAGTCAGTCCCTGGATTTAGAGACGAGATTCTGTAACGAGTTAATATTGAATAATGTGAATAATAAACCCCTCATTAATCAATGTCACCGATCAGAGAGTAATAACAAATAACACAGTGGATGCGGGGTCACACATTGCAGCCATCACTAACCGCGGAGAAAACGCCCACATTCCTGTACGGACTTAACCCTAAACCTGCAGAATGGTTAATACAGGAGAGGATTTATTATCCATAAACAAAAAAGTTGCAAAACTTTGCTCAAAAAGTTTGTTTCTTATTGCCTTTTTACACCATTTTGTAATACTGTATGTTGGCGGGACTTTGAGGTAGTGATGGGCAGTCCAAATCTGTCACGCGTGTAGCGGATGAGGGAAAGGGAGCTGGATGGTATAATGGGAAGGGTCCCTGGCTAGCCCTATACCCAGAGGTACCTCAGATGGCGAGGAGGTCTGGGCCATCACCCTTGCCCTCTACTCCTCAACCAGCCTTTTGCAACTCCCTCTCACCTCCCTCCAAGGACAGGGGTAAACAGCAACCGCCAAGGGAAAAGTAGCAAGAAACATCTTTAGGTGTACCGACGTCTTCACTGCTCACAGATCAAGGCAGAATGAAGTCTAACAATGATGGCGTGCGACGTGGTCACCTGATAACCTATACCTTAACCTGCTGCACATAGACAGCAACAGCAGCTTCAGCATTAACCCCAACTGAATCAGGAGAAAAAAACTCTGGTTTATCTGCAGCAGAGCTATTTACATGGACCTCAGTCAACACGTGACACTCTTTTTGGTGATCCGACTCACTTGGTTCCACTCACCAAAAAGAGCAGGAACTTTTGGCTCGTAAATGGATCCCTATGAAATATGTGTTCACCACAAGTGACGCAGCCGGAACCCCTCCCACCAACTAAAAACCCCGCCCACTCTTAGTCAATTACATTGATAAGTGGGTGGGATTTAATTTGAGTGGGCAGGGTATTGTCAGCCAAACACTAGAATCGAACGCCCAATGACAGCCATTAAGAAAATTTGATGGCTCTCACTGGGGAGCCGGCTCCCATCGTCATTCATAGTGGGGAGCCGGCTCCCATCGTCATTCATAGCGGGGAGCCGGCTCCCATCGTCGTTCACAGTGGGGAGCCTGCTCTTTGTCTGGGATTGTTCATGAATGAACTATCACTACTTTGAGGAGGAGCTGACTTTATATTGTGAACAGTGTAGAGAATTCTTGATAAATTTCCCCGACTTACCCTGCTGTCACAGGTGTGTCCCACACTGTGGAGACCTCTGGCAAGCTTGGGACCTGAAGGTCTTCAAATTAAGAGCTCTTTCCTTGCTGCCTGTTTCATGTGGTCTTAAAGGTAATATGTCAGGACAAAAATCCATATGTAACTGGTATAATTTTCTAATTCCTTTCTCTAAGCTTTCTCTATTCATGTATTTCTATTATTTACACTTCCCTCCCTTTCTCTACAATCTGCAAAATAAAAGATTAATTCCATCTGTCAATCACAGTCAGTTTTCTGCTGCCCACTTCCCAAGGAATGAATATTCATGCATCATTATGTGGCACCCCAGGGGTTAATGTGCCACAGTAAAATCACACGGGTTCCCTCCCCACAACACACTGACCTACACTAGCACCTCTGGTCCAGGAGGGGGAGCACAACCTGCTCTCTTATATACTCCAGGTCCACAGGAAGTAGTCAGTTCAGTATGAGGCAGTACTGTGAAGAGAGAGAGATTGTGGTGTAAAGGGGCTGCGACATGCTTCTCCACAATCTGCTGCTCGATTCCAGGCCTAGTTAGGGTTTGAGGAGAGGAGAATACAGACAGAGAAACACATCTGGGAGCTTGAGTGCCATCACCACTCGCCCCAGAAGAGCGCACAGAACTGACACCGGATCCGACACTGTGACTGACACAGACAGCACAGTGAATCTAGGAGTAGTGGAGTCTCTAGACCACCACAGTACCAGAGCAAAGCAACACGGCAGGGTCAGTACAACACAGAAGACTCAAGTTGCCTAGCCAAGTGGTACCAGCAGAGAGAGAGAGAGTGAGACAGTGCCAGCAGCTAAGCTAGAAGCAGCAGCAAGGACACACAGCGCAGCACAAGGAAGCTGAGGACCCGGACAGGGTGGGAGAAGCCCGGCCCCGGTACAGACTCCGTGGACTATAACCTGCAACAACATCGCAGTGAAGCTTTGGAAACTACAAAACGTGAGTGTGTGTTCCTTAACCCGTCTCCACTATCATCCCCTACTATCACATCCACCATAGACTATACCAACCACTGCCCTGGGGACCTTGCTTCTACCTACGGAGAGCAGTACCATCTAAGCTGCCTAACATCATCCCTGGAGGTTCTGCAGCAGCGGTGGTCCCCCATACTGACCACACACCGTGGGTGGCGTCACGATAAACTATATCCCCTGTAAATACACCCTTATTATTTGCCAGGGCCCGGGACACGGTCCGGACCAGGACCCTGTGACATTCCCCAGAAGCAGACCCGGTCCGGTACCGAGTACCCTAGTCCCAGTGGGCTCAACAATTACATTGTCCTTCCTCATTGCAAAGCAGAGGGGAGGAGGTGTGTGCTCTTAGCTGCAGCTCTTTATGTCATTGTGTATATCTGAGACATATGTGTAGTGTGTACAGTCTGAGATATTTCTATGTGATTATAAGTACATTTTATCATTTGCTCAGCAGATACACACATTACATGTCTGCAGGAAAACCAATGGCCATATTGTAGAGATCTTACAGATACCACACAGTGCAGGACAAAAGACCTCCCCCCTCCCAGCACAGGGGGAGGGACAGAACACCAGCTTGGATGGGTGTGGATATTACACTTATACAGCTGGCCTAATCCTCTGTAAAAGTAATGGACAGGACTAATGTACCAGCTCCCTGCAGGGTCTGAAAATGCTTTTAGCAAGGAAACTTCAAATGGTACAACAATAATTTTTCATATTTTAAAGGGTTTGCCTAGAAACTATTCAAGGGTAATATAAGTATCATACTGAAAAATGATCTGACAGCGTCCCTTTATATCTCAGGTCAAGTGTTTTATGACCACTCCCTTCTGCTATAAAGAGTCACATGTCTTACTATCTGACACCGGTTATAGAATCCCTTTCAATGCTTTCTATTTTGGAAGGATTCTGTCTCTGGAAGAAGCTGTGGTGTCATGACAATTGTAGCTGCAATGCTTTGCTGCAATTGAAGAGTTTTGAGTCAGGGGCCGCCTGTGCAGTCGCAAGGGACCCTAGAGGTAAGGGGTCCATTTCTACCTCTAAAACAGGTAGAATTATGGATTTTGATGAGCTCTTGGGTGGCTAAAGGGCCCATATTTCATTCTTGCACAGGGCCCTTTTCTATCTGTATCCGCCACTGTTTTGAGTTACGGTATATCCTTATGAGTCTATTTCCCTCTGTC
>JARQOC010000002.1:732950685-732973191 GCA_033576535.1 Allobates femoralis
CTGCATACACTGTGCGTCCCCATGTTAAACATGGGGATGGACGATGCATGCGGTCTGCTCGCGTTCACCCACCGCACTACGCTGCGGCGGGAAACGCCAATGTGAAAGCGCCCTGAACGCAGGGTATGGGTATACACTGGAGAGAAGAGTTCCACAGCCGGAGTAATCGGTGTGGCTTACCACCAACCAGGATAGCTATGGTCCACCAGTGCTGCTGCTGAGTCCCACAGTCCTGTGCCCCCACCGACAGAAGCTGCCTCAGAGTTGGTGAAAGCTGGAGAGGAGCTGCTGATGCTGCCTGCCGAATGCCAGAAAATGGCCGCCGGAGCTAGCGGGGGCGGAGCCAGGAGTGGGCGGCGCGGACAAAAAAGGCGGCAATCCCATAGATGCATGGAGGTGCATCGACGCCCCTGTTGTGGTGGGCGTGGCCAAGGGGAGAGCAGAGACTGTCTGTCCCCAGGAACGTCAAGAATGTGGGTGCGAAGCCACGCCCCCCTCTGATTAGCAGCAGGGTGCAGGAACGAAGCTGCAGCACATGTAGGCCCCAGCCGAGGCCTCAATTAATAAGCCCAGGCGAAAAGCAGGCGCGGAAGTCGCGGTCAGTGCCTGAATGATCCAAACATCCCAGCCTGTGCAGCAACAGGTGGGGAAACCTTCTTCCTGCCCTGAAAGGTGCAGGAATCGAGGCAAATGCTCCAATTATGCAGCTACTGGAACCCATAGGGGATGCTGCATAGAGCTCTGTGCACTAAGTGCAGGCTATGCAGGGCTCAAGCTGCAGCCAGAGAACATACCTGCTGATTAGCTGCCCATTCCTGGAGGAGGTCCGGGTCTATTCTCGACCGCTAACAGGCACCGCTATGGGCTGTAGGGGGAGGACGGACACATGAGCTGTGCATGGAGGTCCGCGACGTCTCAACTTCAAGCCATAAGCCACACAGGGATGGTGAAGGAGAACAGCATGAAATCCATAAGTAAACTCGACCTCAGCTCTGTAACCCAAGAGTGGGGCGATGAGGGAGCATGCCGGGGGTCCCAGCGGACCCTCTTTTCTTCAGAATCCATCGTAAATGTTGACGAATGAAGAGAAGGAATGTGCGTGTCACTCCGATGAACACGAAGCTAAGAACTGGCTAGGGCTGGGTCTGCCTTGGGGGTGTATACTGCAGGGGAGGAGTTATGTTCAAGTTTGTTCATAACATTAGAGTGTCCTCCAGGTGGCAGCAGCATAACACCCATGGTCCTGAGTCCCCCCCACTGAGGCGACAAAGAAAACAAAACACTTATCGTATTACTTATCTAAAAAAAAAAAAAAAAAATAATAATAAAAACAGCATTTTTATGTGATGGATCTTTAATATTCTGCATCCACAATGGATTTCCAGGTTCGGGATGTAATGAACAATTTCTGTCTCTATAAGGAAATCACAGCAAGATCTTGTCTTCTCTGGATCTTGTGCTCCGGCACTGGGGGTGGAGGGGGAGGGTTGATCTATATACAAATATACAATACAAAGCTCCACGAGTGATCAGGAAACCGTTATTTATAATCTCTGTACAAAAAGAGCTGCAAAAATGGCAGTCCATATATATATATTATATACACGCACACGCTAAAAACAGAATTAAATAGTTGCAACTCCTCAATGGTTAGTTTTAAAAATCTCAAGTTCAGAGAAGTTTCAGCAGCCGGGAGGTGGGGGGAATAAAAAAACAAAAAGGTACAAAGTTTTTGAAATGTCCGACTGTCGCCTTGAACTGTCCATTCATTTCCTCGCACATCGTAAAAACAAATTCTGCACCTAAAGCTGACCATGAATGCGAACATCAACCAATCAGAAGAGCCGCCACACCAGATTCTAAAAGATTACTTTCGCTCTAACAAGTGACTATGACCTAATGACTTTTTTTCGTTGATGCCAATATGGCCGCCAACATGGCCACCGCCGCCAACATCAAAGTGTCTCTCCGCATTCACGAATGACAAATCTGCCGCATTCTTACAGTCCGGTCCTGGGCATTTTGTTTAACTCTTTGTGGGGGAAAAAAAGATATATTGCTTGGTTTGTCACAGCCACGTATCCATTGTACTCATTTCTCCCTCAATATAGCCATTATATTAGAGCCATTTTTTTTTTTGCTTCTCATTTAAACTTATCCCTATTATTGCAGTGATGCCAAATTATTATTTTTTGCCCATTTAAAATACATATCTTTGCTGGACCTGGGCCACTAAATTAAAAAAAGAAAAAAAAAAAAAAAAAAGTAAATATAATATGCATTAAAAAAAAAAAATTATACTCTTATTTTATAACATAATATATAAAAAAAAATATATAATGTCTATTATGCAAAAATATATTTTTATATATATAATAAAATATATAATTTAACATTAATATATAATTTTATATATGTAATAAAATTTAAAAATATATTTAGACTGCATTACATATCCAAAATATATATATTATATATGTAAAAATATAAAAAAATGTAATATATTTTTATAATTTTAAAATGTAATAAAAATATAATGTAAAATATATTTTAAATTTTATTACATATATAAACATAATGAAATATATGTATATATAATATATTTTATATAAAATATAAATATATATTATATATAATGTAACAATATGAAAAATATATATTTTAAAATTGTATTACATATATAAACAAAATATTTTATTTTAAATATATTTTATATGTAATAAAACAAAAATATTTTTTATTACATATATAAAATATATTCTAATATATATGTGATCATATATATGTATGATCACATATATATAGATATATATTTTATATTTAATAAAAAAAAATTTATGTTTTAGTACATTGTATATAATATTCATTATAGAATATAATAAAATATATATATATATATAATATATATATATATAATCTATATAAAATATATTTTATATTCTATAGTGTTTCATATATACAATGTAATAGAATATCAAAAATATTATTTTTATAATTGTTTTACACACATATACATATAATATATATATATATATATATTATATATATATATATATATATATATATATATATATATATATAATGTGGTAAAACAATTTAAAAATATATATTTTGATATTCTATTACATTGTATATATGAAACACTATAGAATATAAAAATATATTTTATATAAGATTTATATATAATATATAATATATATATATATATATTATATATATTTATTATATTACATCTAATTAAATATATTCAACATTATAAAATATAAAATTTATATTTTATATAAACTATTTTATGTGTTTATATTATATATATGTACACACACACATTATAAAATTAAATTTATATGAAATATAAATATTTTATATTCTATAATGTTGAATATATTATTAGATATAATGTACTAGAATATAAAATATATATTTTTTAAATTTTATTACATATACAAACATATAAAATACATAAATATGTATTTAATATATTATATAGTTTATATAAAATATTTTGTTAAATATTTTTTTATTATATATAACGTAATGAAATTTATATTTTTTTATATTCTATACCATTATTTTATTTATAGTATTAAATATATATTTTTATATTTTATTACACATACATATATATTATAAAATATATTTTTGTATATTTTATTACAATATATATTATAAAAATATTTTATTACATATATTATATATAAAAAAAAAAATATATATATTTTTATAATATACATACACAAACAATAGTTTTGTCCCAACTTTTTTCCTGCTTTAAGCATGGGTTTCATTAAAAATGTTGCATCATTTGCCTTCTATAGCCTCTGTGGGGTGAACTGTCAATTCCTGGCTACAGAATGAGTTAACTGAGAATCTATCAGTGAGCTCCACTGGACCAGTGGGAGAGTTTGACGTTTGTTATTTCTGGCCTTTTGACCGCCTCTCAGTTGATTTATGACAAAAGCAAAATGTTTTAATGAAAGCCAGTCTCAAAGTAATTAATACATGCGAAGAAAAAAAGTCTGTTGCTCCAGAGTGGTAAATTAAAAAATATAAATAAAACTACTCCTTCCCACTGGCCATGTTCCCTGTGGTCTCACCTCCTCCTCAGGAATGGAGGGGAATCAGAGGAAGATAAGTATTTTATATTTTGTAAAGGTGGCGGCCACATGCAAAATTTAAAGAGGCAGAAAATGTCTTAACATTTTGGAAATTTCATTGTAATTTTTATCCTTAAAGCAGCAATCGATTGATCACTTCTATAATATATATATATTTTTTTTTAATTAAGACTTGCCATGTTTGCAGACAGGCAACGGACCCGTGACTGATTGAAAAAAGTAAAAAAATACACAGAAAAATGTCCGAATTACACCCGTCAGCTTAACCCCTTAGATGCCGTGGATGGGACGGACTTCAGCATCTAAGGGGTTTAAAATGACTGGTAACCAATTTTCAGGGACCTGGTTAATGAGACTGTGCGGCACAATGGACCTTTACCTGCGGCTATAATAACATCTTATAAAAAGGTTAAGACGATCACAATGGATCCTGCTTGATCACTTGTAATCTGTAGAAGAACCCTGACAAACGTCTTCAACTTCCCTACAGCTCTCCATACCATAAAAAAAATGGCGGATTACACAACTCATCGAAATCAACTATGGCAGGCAATGGTTAAATGGCAGAAATATCCGATAACCGATGCTCACTCCTGTCAGACATGGCGGCTAAAAGCAATATTGGCGCATATTCATGGCCGGCTTTAGAATACAGAAGTCGTGATTTCCGGACACAGGGTTGTCCGACCTCATGTAAAGTCTGGGAGTGAATAAGACGTCTGCAGAAAGGAAAAAAAGAAAAACGCTATCATTTTCCAATACCAACACCCTTTTTAAATTAGAATTGTCGTTTAAAGTGACATCAATAAAGTTTATTGAAACAATGAGATTAGCTCAAAATTTGCGTTTTGTTAACGGACGCAGTTTGGACGCCCTCTCCATGTAAACAAATATGGCGGCTCTCAAAACTCCCCCTCTGAAAGGGTTAATCTTCAAGATCCTACCCCAATATGTAGGGGGTGTAATATTATTAGCAAATCTCTCTCAATTAGAAGCGTAGTATAGTTTTCCTGATTAGCCATGTGTCTCATCTCATGTGCAGGCCTTTGCAGCTTAGCAACTAGCTTTCACGATACAAGTGGGTCATGGTTACCTAAGCTGCAAAGGTCTGCACATGAGGTAGCAGACATGGCTATATCAAAACTATACTACATTTCTGTCACTTACTGCACGTACAGGCCTTTGCAGCTTAGGTATTCATGGTTAGAAACCACCTGAATAGTGAAAGCTAGTTATTCATAGTCGTAGCCATAGATAAATAAGCTGCAGAGGCCTCCATAAGAGGTAAGCGACATAAAAATGTAGTGTAGTTCTGATGTAACCATGTCACTTACCTTATCCATGGTTAGAACACTCTCACATAGTGAAAGCTAGTTGCGCATGGCTGTAACTATCGATACCTAAGCTGCAAAGATCTGCACATGAGGCGAGTGACATGGTTAGATCAGAACTATACTACATTTCTATGTCACTTACTGCATGTGCAGGCCTTTGCAGCTTGGGTATCCATGGTTAGAAACCACCTGAATAGTGGAAGCTAGTAGTTCATGGTCATAGCCATGGATACCTAAGCTATAAAGGCCTGCACATGAGGTAAGTGACATAGAAATGTAGTCTAGTTCTGATATAATCATTTAACTCACCTCATGTGCAGGCCTTTAAGCTTAGGTATACATGGTTACGACACTCACATAGTGAAAGCTAGTTGCTCATGGTCATAGCCATGGATACCTAAACTGCAAAAACTTGCACATGAGGTAACAGACATGGCCATATCAGGAGAACTATACTACATTTCTAATTGGAGGGATTTCCTAATATTATTCTTACACCCCCTACATCTTGGGATAGGTTCTTGGAGATGGAAATACCCCTTTAAGGTCCTACATTGTTGTCAATAAAATTTAATAACAATTGTGATTATTTGTGTATTTTTCAGATTTTTCTGGCACATGTAGTACAAAAACAAGAATTTACGAAACCCCAAGGCCTTGTCCTGGATGCCATGACAGTTGTGGGCACAGCTGGCTCTGATCCAGTCACAATTTTCATATTTCCTTCAGTCAGATGCCATCATCATCAATAATTGCAGTTTTACCACATTTGTTTACTCTAAAACAACTCTTAATAGGCCTCACTGGAAACCTAGGCCTCGTTGCCCATAGCAACCAATCAGAGCACAGTTTTCATTTCAAACGCCTATGTGGGAAGATGAAAGCAGAGCTCTGATTGGTCATTTAGAAGATACCCTGTTCACACTGGTTGCCAGGAGCAACAAGGCCTCCATCTTTGAGATAATTCTTGAAAACAAGGCCACAATAAAATAACGACTCGGACATGTTTAGACTGTTTTCTATACAAGACATAATTTGTTCCCTCGTTATTCACTCCCAGCCTCCACATCTAGGGGAGCTAACGCCTGTGTGGATATGAGGCAGACATTTTATTTTTCTCTGTTAGAATAAAATGTATAAAAACAAACAAAAATATGGTTCCTGTGAAATGTTTAGATCCCGAAGTGCTTCCATGATTAGTCGGGACACATCTTGGTCAAAGCGTTTCCTCACTGGCATAAAAAATAAAAATGAAAATACTGTGCTCATAGATAAAGTCGTCCTGTGGTGGCGCCACCACAAAGATGGTGGCTGTGAGGGCAGGAGGCTACGCATGATCGATATTCAGGGACGGTTTACACTGTGTCCTCTCATCCGTGAGGTCGCTGTCATGTATGATCACTGTGTCGTCATCTCCGAGCCGCTGACTGGTGAAGTTATTCATCTCCAGGAGGCCACTGGGCTCCACCACCACATTAGAGCTGGAGTGACACGGGATGGGATACTGTGGGATGGTCTGAAAGGAAATCGGAGACCAAGATATCACAGGCATGGCAGTATTATAGTAGTTATATTCTTGTACATAGGGAGCAGTATTATAGTAGTTATATTCTTGTATATAGGGGCAGTATTATAGTAGTTATATTCTTGTATATAGGAGCAGTATTATAGTAGTTATATTCTTGTAGATAGGAGCAGTATTATAGTAATTATATCCTTGTATATAGGAGCAGTATTATAGTAGTTACATTCAGGCCCGGCGTCAGCACCCAGGCAAGTGCCGGGGCCCGACTGCTTGGAGGGGACCCACCGGGCCCCTGAGGGCTAGGGTCACACTTGCATTGTGACCCTAGCCTGACGCAAGTATTGTCCGCTGCAGCGCAGAACGTTTAATGCTTTGCACTGCCAGCAACGGAGCCCATAGAAACCCGATGTTTACATTTCCAACCAGTGTTTGGCAAGGTAAACATCGGGTTTCTATGGGCTCCAGCGCATAGCATTAAACGCTATGCACTGCAGCCGAAAATACTTGCATCAGGCTAGGGTCACAATGCAAGTGTGACCCTAGCCTCAGGGGCCCCTGAGCACACTGCCCCTACAGCCAGGGCCATATCCAGGGGGCAGCGGGGGGGTCATTTTCAGCCTCCTGCAGCGCTGGAGGTCTCCCTCCTCCTCCCTCCGTGGGAGCTGACAGAGCCGTACACTCTGGGCTGACAGGACCTGTGATGATGTCAATGGAGGGTGGGAGTCAGGGGTCACATGATCAGCTCCTCAGTATATGCAGGACTCTGCTGTGCTGCCCATCATGATTGCTCAATTAGGTGTAGTTTATGTGTGGGGTCAGGAGGGATTTACAGTGTGAATGTAGAAGAGGCGAGTGTGTACTAGGTGTATGGAACGGAGCCGAGTGTGTGCGAGGTGTGCGGAGCCGTGTGTGTACGAGGTGTATGGAGCGGAGCCGAGTGGGTACTAGGTGTACGGAGTGGAGCCCTGTGTGTACGAGGGGTATGGAGCGGAGCCCTGTGTGTACGAGGGGTACGGAGCGGAGCCATGTGTGTACGAGGGGTATGGAGCAGAGTCGAGTGGGTACTAGGTGTACGGAGCGGAGCCGTGTGTGTACGAGGGGTACGGAGCGGAGTCGAGTGGGTACTAGGTGTACAGAGCGGAGCCGTGTGGGTACTAGGTGTACAGAGCGGAGCCGTGTGGGTACTAGGTGTACAGAGCGGAGCCGTGTGGGTACTAGGTGTACAGAGCGGAGCCGCGTGTGTACGAGGTGTACGGAGCGGAGCTGTATCTGTATGAGGTGTATGGAGCAGAGCCGCGTGTGTACGAGGTATGTGTACCAGTGGTAGCCCCCCGCGGATTCCGCTCCAGCTCCTATAGTTCCAGCCGCCTTTGCCAGCAGCATTCTTCTCCAGAGTCTCTTCTGCCGCTGTCTGCATTCTGCAGCTCAGCATGGAGAGGCACGATGTTGTCATCACTGTGCTGATATGTGCAGAGCGACGGGAGCGGCGAGAAGAGAGGTGAGGAGAAAGGGAGATCCGGACGGCCAGACACTCCGCTTGGCTGCGGTGCCACCTAAATGGCAGTGTGGCTCCATTGAGCGGTTTGCATTATTTGTGCGCTTCAGGATGCTTGTGTATATACCAAGCATCCTCAGACGCACAAAAATGCAACATTTTGCATTTGAAGGGTATTTTTAAAAAGCGCAAGGGAATGCAAACGCATTTTAGCCCACTCCTAACAACGTGTAATATGCTCACTGTCAGAAACAGCTCTTGCTGGTTTCGGCAGTCACTGTTCCTGTAAGGCTGCCTTCACATAGGAGTTTTTTTAAAAATGTGGCAGTTACGGTAAAAAAAATCTGTATCTGCCGCATTTCCCGCCTAGCGGCTGCACATTTGCGGCAAGCCTCATGCATTGTCTATGGGGCTTGCGGTAAGTGTGCGGCTATATATATTATAGTCCGCGATATGTACTAAAAGGGGTCCACTGAGACTTTTTCGCCCGGGGCCCACAGTAACCTGGAGCCGCCCTGGTTACATTCTTGTACATAGAAGCAGTATTGTAAAAGTTATATTCTTGTACATAGGAGCAGTATTATAGTAGTTATATTCTTGTACATAGGAGCAGTATTATAGTAGTTATATTCTTGTATATAGGGGCAGTATTATAGTAGTTATATTCTTGTACATAGGGGCAGTATTATAGTAGTTATATTCATGTACATAGGAGCAGTATTATAGTAGTTATATTCTTGTACATAGGAGCAGTATTATAGTAGTTATATTCTTGTACATAGGGGCAGTGTTATAGTAGTTATATTCTTGTACATAGGGGCAGTATTATAGTAGTTATATTCTTGTATATAGGGGCAGTATTATAGTAGTTATATTCTTGTATATAGGATCAGTATTATAGTAGTTATATTCTTGTATATAGGATCAGTATTATAGTAGTTATACTCTTGTACATAGGAGCAGTATTATAGTAGTTATATTCTTGTATATAGGAGCAGTATTATAGTAGTTATATTCTTGTACATAGGGGCAGTATTATAGTAGTTCTATTCTTGTATATAGGAGCAGTATTATAGTAGTTATATTCTTGTACATAGGGGCAGTATTATAGTAGTTATATTCTTGTACATAGGGGGCAGTATTATAGTAGTTCTATTCTTGTACATAGGAGCAGTATTATAGTAGTTCTATTCTTGTACATAGGAGCAGTATTATAGTAGTTATATTCTTCTACATAGGAGCAGTATTATTGTAGTTGCTTACCTGTATGATAATTTCAGATGGCATCTCCTCCATTCTTTTTGCCTGTTGTGTGATATTCTGGATCTGTATAATCTGACTGGCCACTGGCACATCGACTTTCCTGGTGAGCGGAGGTGGCGGTGGTAACGGTCCAGGTATAGTGGAGGATGATGTTGCGGTAATGATGGGGGCTGGGAAGCATTTAGGAAGTGGTGGTACGGTTGAAGTCACTGAACTTGGTATAGTGATCCTCTGCACCTGAGGGGGACCGGCTGCTTCCGTTAACACTGGCATAGGTTTAATAAGAGGAGTTATTTTAACTGGGGGATCCACAATCATGGGCTCGATGTTGGGATCTATGTCGGCTTCCATCATGGACATCTTCAGTATATCCGCAACTGCCTTCTCAGTCATGGACACACCGGGGAGGATGCCGGCCATGGAAGGTGTGAGCTTCGGCAAACATTCACTTATTGTTGCTTTAGAAACAATAGGTGGCTGACGGCCCTCAAAGGTAATCTTCGTAACCGCAGGACCCTGCGAGACAAGCAGCTGCGTCACCGTACAAGAGAAAATATAGGATATAGCATAAGAAAAATAACGCACACACAGAACCTACAATACTGTACTCATCCCGTCTCTGCTGGTGCAATCAAAGGCAGAATATTACGTGCAGCTCTGGAGTATAATACAGGAGGTAACTCAGGATCAGTAATGTAATGAATGTACACAGTGACTGCACCAGCAAAATAGTGAGTGCAGCTCTGGAGTATAATACTGGAGGTAACTCAGGATCAGTAATGTAATGTATGTACACAGTGACTGCACCAGCAGAATAGTGAGTGCAGCTCTGTAGTATAATACAGGAGGTAACTCAGGATCAGTAATGTAATGTATGTACACAGTGACTGCACCAGCAGAATAGTGAGTGCAGCTCTGGGGAATAATACAGGAGGTAACTCAGGATCAGTAATGTAATGTATGTACACAGTGACTGCACCAGCAGAATAGTGAGTGCAGCTCTGGAGTATAATACAGGAGGTAACTCAGGATCAGTAATGTAATGTATGTACACAGTGACTGCACCAGCAGAATAGTGAGTGCAGCTCTGGGGAATAATACAAGATACAACTCAGGATCAGTAATGTAATGTGTGTACAAAGCGGCCAATAAACCCCAGAATCAAGGCCAGCCTTCCCGGCACACTTACCTGGCTGGTGGGTGTCTTCTCAGAGACAGGGACGTGCATCGGGGTTTGGGAGATCTGGGACTGCATGTAGATCTTCTGCTGTCCAGGTACCTGCTGTAGTTTGGGCAGCGGCTGTGTGGTTTTCACGGCCAGCACCTGCACCACAGTCTGCTGCGGCTGAGACATGAGTCCCGGGATGTGCCTCTCTTTCACCAGCATGTGGCGCTGTGTGTGCTGCTGGAGGTGCTCCTGCTGCAGCGGGGTGATCTTCTGCTGTCTGATTGACAGCTGCGCCTGCTGGATCTTGTGCTGGATCTGCTCCGGCTGGAGCTGGATGATCTGCTTATGTTTGGTCTGCAGGGACTGCACCGTCTTCATTTGGAGGTGCGCCCCCTCCTGGTGTAGGTGGATCTGTTTCTGCCTTTGAGCCAGAGCAGATCTATAGAAGAGACCGGTCTGAGGATCCAACGTGTCCATTTCCTCCACTTCGCCCTCTTCTGTCACAGTTTCTTCTGTTCTCTTGAACGCAGTGTGGCTGCTCAACGCCTGCAATAGACACATAATCAAAGTGATGTCCGAGAGGGCTGCAGTTTGTGCTCCAGAGCTGCTCTTTCTACTCAGGACATAAGTTTTAAGGATGCGGAGTCAAATCATCTGGTTATTGGGTCACAAGATGTCCACATAACAGCCCACAGGAGAAGCCTGTCCCTGATAAAGTCTTTACACTGCTCACGTACAGCCCGGACCACCATGCATATGCACTGTGATAATGGTGGACCGAGCTCCGATGAACCTACCTGATGCATTATGTGGGTGATGGCACCGCTAGAGGACGCGGGCAGTGATTTCACCACCACGGATGTCTGCGCGGCGCTCTGAGACTGAGAGACGTGCTGCAGCAGAGCGCGGGAGGACTGCGACGTCTGCAGCTGGTGGTGCTGGGAAGGATGGCTGACCTGGAGGAGCGACGCCAGGGGGATGTCCCCGGAGCTCATCGTGGTGGACGACAGGGGTCTCGCTTTACCTGGATGGAAGAGACAAAAAGAAAATAAAGTTGTCAAAATCTCGGCTTGCTGTCAGTGAATGAACACTGTCCTCTTTAAAGAGAACTTGTCATGATTTAATATGATAAAATAAAGACACGGCCATAATGGGGCTGTTATACCGTAGTCTGGATCTTGTTTAATTTGTTATAGAAGTTCTAGAGCAAAAGCCTCTTTGCAAATCAGCAGAGGACTATAGGGGCGCAAGCAGGGAGCTGGGTCGGAGGGGCCGCAACAGGGACGGGTCAGGGCCGCAACAGGACGTGGGGTCGGAGGGGCCGCAACCAGGGAGCGTGGGGTCATTCCTCTTTATGGTGTTACTGTTGGGTTTCATTCATTTTTTGGGACTGATAGACCAGAAGTTGGCGATACCAAATGGGCGCACTTTTTTTTTCCGGACTTTAAAATTTCTTTATTTTTAACAGTAATTTGTGGGCAGTTTTTGCTATGTAATCTGAGAGCAGCACGATGTAGGGGTAGAGAGCCTGACTCCACTCATGTCACTTCCTGGGCTGCTTGCTGCAGTTTTTATACACTGTTTTATCAGCAGGGAATTATCACTACTGAACTAGTAAAGCTGCCAGTTAAGGGCCCTTTCACATCAGCAGTATTTTCAAATCGCGGCAGATGCGGTGAAAAGACCGCATCTGCCGAGATTACCGCATAACCGCGACACTTGCGGCACACTTGCGGCAAGCCCCATGCAATGTCTATGGGGCTTGCGGTAAGGGTGCGGCAGATGCGGCAAGTGCGGTTTTGGCACTTGCGGCAGCTGCTTGCAGCGTTTTTTTTCGCGGCCGCACCTGCCACAAGTGCCGAAACCGCACTTGCCGCACCCTTACCGCAAGCCCCATAGACATTGCATGGGGCTTGCCGCAAGTGTGCTGCAAGTGTCGCGGTTATCTCGGCAGATGCAGTTTTTTCACCGCATCTGCCGCGATTTGAAAATACTGCTGATGTGAAAGGGCCCTAAGTCTTCCATATTCATGAGCTCTGTTTAACCCCCGCCCCCACCAATGATTTGTAGCTTTCTGCCTAAACACAGTAAGAAGTCAATCAGAGGCGTGGGCAGGGATCTACTGAGCTGCAGCGCCTCCGTAGGAGAAGTGAAGCATTACACTGTGTCGGATTACAGCGCCGTCTGTGGACTGTAATATAGGACGGGCTCCAGGGAATGACACACACACTACAGTCGCTCCACATCCCACCCGCCTCCTTTCATTAACTTCCATGCTCACATTTATTAAAAAGGATTTTATAGACTGGATTATGCATTTATGGACAAATTCAAGAACCACAAAAAGCCATAGATTCCAATACGTAATAGACATGAAAACACATTTCCCGCTGACTCACTTCATTATATTAGTTTTGAGGCTATAAATGACCCCAAGAGGAGCGACCACAGGAATGAGCAGAGTGTGAGGTGACAGGATTAATGGAAGGACGGCAGGAGAACACAGCAAAGACTTCACAGACATCATACAAGGGCAGAACCACTGTACAATATAGGAAAACTACCAAAAAAGTGCTATCACTGTGTACATATATGACTTATCCTGTATTATACTCCAGAGCTGCACTCACTATTCTGCTGGTGCAGTCACTGTGTACATACATTACATTACTGATCCTGAGTTACCTCCTGTATTATACTCCAGAGCTGCACTCACTATTCTGCTGGTGCAGTCACTGTGTACATACATTACATTACTGATCCTGAGTTACCTCCTGTATTATACTCCAGAGCTGCACTCACTATTCTGCTGGTGCAGTCACTGTGTACATACATTACATTACTGATCCGAGTTACCTCCTGTATTATACTCCAGAGCTGCACTCACTATTCTGCTGGTGCAGTCACTGTGTACATACATTACATGATCCAGAGTTACCTCCTGCATTATACTCCAGAGCTGCACTCACTATTCTGCTGGTGCAGTCACTGTGTACATACATTACATTACTGATACTGAGTTACCTCCTGTATTATACTCCAGAGCTGCACTCACTATTCTACTGGTGCAGTCACTGTGTATACATTACATTACTGATCCTGAGTTACCTCCTGTATTATACTCCAGAGCTGCACTCACTATTCTGCTGGTGCAGTCACTGTGTACATACATTACATTACTGATCCTGAGTTACCTCCTGTATTATACTCCAGAGCTGCACTCACTATTCTGCTGGTGCAGTCACTGTGTACATACATTACATTACTGATCCTGAGTTACCTCCTGTATTATACTCCAGAGCTGCACTCACTATTCTGCTGGTGCAGTCACTGTGTACATACATTACATTACTGATCCTGAGTTACCTCCTGTATTATACTCCAGAGCTGCACTCACTATTCTGCTGGTGCAGTCACTGTGTACATACATTACATTACTGATCCTGAGTTACCTCCTGTATTATACTCCAGAGCTGCACTCACTATTCCGCACTCAGGGTCACCTCTCATCATATCCCACTGCACCCTCTTCAAGGATAAGGAGACATGAAAATAGAGGATGGTGAGGACACATGGATGAGCGGGCACCACGGGGGCAGCGGGGGTCAAAGACTACGATTAGTGATGATGTCAGGTCCTCTCTCTACATGGACATGGTACAGAAAGTATGATGATCCTGTCGGGATTGTATGACAGTCTGATCTAGTAGTTGGGTGATGCTGGGAGTTGTAGTATCCTCTATATATAGTACAAGGGAATAGTATTATTGTCTGACAGTCCGGACCTGTTGGGGGTTATTGTGTCCTATGTTCAGTTTATCACAGAATTGTGTTGTGTTCATATTGGGGGTTGTAGTGTCATGTGGGATTGTATTACAGCCACGTGAAGCCGTCTGATTATATTATGAGTTGTAGTGTCCAATGTTGAGTATGATAGTATTGTCCAGCAGTCATATCTCTGCTCTACCTCCTCCATAGATAACTCACCTCTTCTCTCTGACCACAACATTCTCTCCTTGTCACTCACTAACCCTCGGCCACCACAGTCCACCCCTACCTATCACACATCCAGAAATCTACAGGCCATTAACCCTCAAGCACTCACAGACTCCCTCATCTCATCTCTGTCCCCAATCTCTTCAATCTCCTGTCCAGATCAGGCAGTCAATCACTATAATAACACTATCAGACGCTCGCTGGACCAAGTAGCGCCCCTCACCCTCAGAACCTCCAAACAGAGAACAAAACAGCCCTGGCTCACACCACAAACTCAATTCCTCCAGCGATGCTCTAGGAGTGCTGAACGTCTATGGAGGAAAACTTACTCCCCTTCATCTATAAACTCCTGGAGCGCCTGGTCTACTCCCGCCTCACCTGTTACCTCTCCGCTCACTCTCTTCTAGATCCATTACAGTCTGGTTTCCGCCCCTTACACTCTACAGAAACCGCCCTCATCAAAGTGACCAATGACCTTCTGATGGCAAAACGTAATGGTGACCACTCTCTGCTTATTCTCCTTGACCTCTGTGAAGCTTTTGACACTGTTGACCACCATCTCCTACTCTCCATGCTGCACTCCATTGGCATAAAGGACACTGCTCTCTCCTGGTTCTCCTCCTATCTTTCTGACCGCTCTTTCAGTGTATCATTCTCTGGCTCCACTTCCTCCCCTCTTCCTCTCACTATTGGGGTCCCTCAGGGTTCAGTCCTTGGACCTCTTCTCTTCTCTCTCTACACGGCCCCGATTGGACAGACTATCAGCAGATTTGGCTTCCAGTACCATCTTTATGCTGATGACACACAACTATACACTTCATCCCCTGACCTTACCCCTGCGGTATTAAAGAACACCAATGACTGTCTAGCTGCAGTTTCCAATATCATGTCCGCTCTCTATTTAAAACTCAACCTTTCCAAAACTGAACTTCTTCTGCTCCGGCCCTCTACTAACCTCCCTAAATCTGACATCTCTCTCTGTGTGCGGTATCACAATAACGCTTAGTCAGCAGGCTCGCTGTCTGGGTGTTATGTTTGACACCGATCTCTCCTTTTCCTCCCACACACAATCTCTCGTCCGTTCCTGTTGCTTACACCTGAGGAATAGATCTAGAATCCGCCCCTTTCTCACCATGGAAACAACAAAAACCCTCACTGTGGCCCTAATCCATTCCCGCCTTGACTACTGCAATTCTCTATTAATTGGCCTCCCCTTCTCTAAACTTTCCCCTCTACAGTCTATCCTTAATGCAGCAGCCAGGATCACCCATCTGGCCAATCGTTACTCAGATGCCTCTGCTCTGTGCCAGTCATTGCACTGGCTGCCCATACACTATAGGATCCAATTCAAACTGCTTGTTCTCACCCACAAAGCTCTTCACAGTGCAGCACCCCCCTACATCTCCTACCTCATCTCTGTCTATCACCCCACCTGTTCTCTACGTTCTACAAATGACCTTCTACTAACATCTGCACTAATCCGATCCTCCCACTCCCGGCTCCAAGACTTCTCCAGAGCTGCACCAATTCTCTGGAGTGCTCTACCCCAAGAAATCAGGACTATCCACAACTTGCATGGCTTCAGAAGCTCCCTAAGAACACATCTTTTTAAGGCGGCCTATCGTGCTCCCCAACAAAATTCTTTTGTACTGTACATAGCCCATTCACTATCTCTCTCGACATAACTCTTGTTCTAACTCCACCAAACCCAAAACCTCTACACAGACTGTCCTATGACCATTCATGTAACTTTATTTCTATCCCCCTCTCCCTCAAGATGCCTGGACCATCAGTGTAATAAGCCCCTATATTTTGTGTAAACCCCTTTGAGCAGGGTCACCTTTATTTTTGCTTTATTTATTGTATTGTATTTTTTACATTGATTTTATGCTTATTGTATTGTTTCTCATTATTGTATTCTCTCTACTGGAATTACTGTATTATATATTGTGTATTTTCGTTTATTACCCACGGTATTGTAAAGCACTGCAGAATATGTTGGCGCTATATAAAAGATTTATTATTATTATTAATTATTATTATTATTATTACGGTATATCTCTCTGTAGATAATCTGTGTAATAATGACTTAAAGGGAACCTGTCACCTCTATAAAGCCCCCCCCAGGCTATCACTACCTGTCCCTGCACCTTCCTGTTACTACTCTAACTATCCCTCTCTGTCCTAAATGTGCCCTATGACTGTGTTAGAAAACGTTTTTAATACTCACTCATTAGTATGATAATGATCCGGGGGCTACCATTGCTGGCCCCCCCTGGGCGTCCTCTCTATGTCCCCTTCGCTGCCTCCTTTCTTCTTTATCACGTCCTGATGGGTGCGATATTGACTTCCCAAAGCAGGCCCCCCCACCAGGCTCGCAGCCGATTGCAGAATGCCCGGTAAGACGCCAGACACGTCATTTCCGGCACTCCGCAGGCCGGGGTCAGGCTGAGCACTGCGCATGCTCTGTGGATGCACGTACAGCAGCTCATCACAGATGAGCATTGGAGCGTGCCCAGTCGGGCGTGATCAACAAGAAAGGAGGCGGCGAAGGGGACATAGAGAGGACGCCGAGGGGGGAAGGGGAATGCCCAGCAACGGTAGCCCCGGATCATTATCATACTAATGAGTGAGTATTAAAAACGTTTTCTAACACAGTCATAGGGCACATTTAGGACAGGGAGGGATAGTTAGAGAAGTAACAGGAAGGTGCAGGGACAGGTAGGGATAGCCTTTATAGAGGTGACAGGTTCACCAAGATTGAAGTATAATGATTGTGATTCTAAACTATCCCATGGTCAGGCCATGATGGGGGTTGTAGTGATCCATTTATTTACTACAGAAATTTATTATAGTCATTTGTCAGAGTCCTTTTGCCTTGTCCTCCATCTTCGCCATTACTCTGTGCTCCTCCTCCTAGACCTGTCCTCTGCCCTCTCCATTACTCTGTGCTCCTCCTTCTAGACCTGTCCTCTGCCTTCTACATTACTCTGTGCTCCTCCTCCTAGACCTGTCCTCTGCCTTCTACATTACTCTGTGCTCCTCCTCCTAGACCTGTCCTCTGCCTTCTACATTACTCTGTGCTCCTCCTTCTAGACCTGTCCTCTGCCTTCTACATTACTCTGTGCTCCTCCTCCTAGACCTGTCCTCTGCCTTCTACATTACTCTGTGCTCCTCCTCCTAGACCTGTCCTCTGCCTTCTACATTACTCTGTGCTCCTCCTCCTAGACCTGTCCTCTGCCTTCTACATTACTCTGTGCTCCTCCTTCTAGACCTGTCCTCTGCCTTCTACATTACTCTGTGCTCCTCCTCCTAGACCTGTCCTCTGCCTTCTACATTACTCTGTGCTCCTCCTCCTAGACCGGTCCTCTGCCTTCTCCATTACTCTGTACTCCTCCTCCTAGACCGGTCCTCTGCCTTCTCCATTACTCTGTACTCCTCCTCCTAGACCTGTCCTCTGCCTTCTACATTACTCTGTGCTCCTCCTTCTAGACCTGTCCTCTGCCCTCTCTCTAGACCTGTTCTCTGCCTTCTACATTACTCTGTGCTCCTCCTCCCAGACCTGTCCTCTGCCTTCTCCATTACTCTGTGCCCCTCTCTCTAGACCTGTCCTCTGCCTTCTCCATTACTCTGTGCTCCTTTCTCTAGACCTGTCCTCTGCCTTCTCCATTACTCTGTGCTCCTCCTTCTAGACCTGTCCTCTGCCTTCTCCATTACTCTGTCCTCCTCCTCCTAGACCTGTCCTCTGCCCTCTCCATTACTCTGTGCTCCTCCTTCTAGACCTGTCCTCTGCCTTCTCCATTACTCTGTGCTCCTCCTCCTAGACCTGTCCTCTGCCTTCTACATTACTCTGTGCTCCTCCTCCTAGACCTGTCCTCTGCCCTCTCCATTACTCTGTGCTCCTCCTTCTAGACCTGTCCTCTGCCTTCTCCATTACTCTGTGCCCTCTCTCTCTAGACCTGTCTTCTGCCTTCTCCATTACTCTGTGCTCCTCCTTCTAGACCTGTCCTCTGCCTTCTCCATTACTCTGTCCTCCTCCTCCTAGACCTGTCATCAGTTTCAGCGGATGTGGACATTGGTTTCAGTGGTTGAGGGTGCGTGCGGCCCCACTGGCAGTACTGCAAAATGTGCCAGTACCGCCTGTGGGCAGCATATCTGCACACCCATCATTTGGGTGTGCAAATATGGCTACCACCCCACGCGTGATCAGGAGGACATTCGGACGGAAGTTGATGATGGACGGGACAGGAGGATTATGGAATAATGTGTCTGAGTCTATGTGTAGGTGTGTCTGAGTCTATGTGTAGGTGGTGTGTTCTGTGTAGTGTGTTGTGTCTGTGTAGGTGTGTGTGTGTCTGTGTAGGTGTGTGTGTGTCTGTGTAGGTGTGTGTGTGTCTGTGTAGGTGTGTGTGTGTCTGTGTAGGTGTGTGTGTGTCTGTGTAGGTGTGTGTGTGTCTGTGTAGGTGTGTGTGTGTCTGTGTAGGTGTGTGTGTGTCTGTGTAGGTGTGTGTGTGTCTGTGTAGGTGTGGTGTGTGTCTGTGTAGGTGTGTGTGTGTCTGTGTAGGTGTGTGTGTGTCTGTGTAGGTGTGTGTGTGTCTGTGTAGGTGTGTGTGTGTCTGTGTAGGTGTGTGTGTGTCTGTGTCTGTAGGTGTGTGTGTGTCTGTGTAGGTGTGTGTGTGTCTGTGTAGGTGTGTGTGTGTCTGTGTAGGTGTGTGTGTGTCTGTGTAGGTGTGTGTGTGTCTGTGTAGGTGTGTTTTTCCCCTCTGGCCAGTGCTCAGCTCTCTCACTGTTCCTGCCATTACTTCTGGCAGCCAGCAGAGGGCACCCGCACACCATCTCCTCCTGCACAGGCCACAGAGCCTCAGTCTTTCCTGCCAGCTGTGTGCAGCGGTGGGTACAGCGGGCTATAGGCGTCAGCGGCACCACTGGCAGTAGTGTGCGAGGGGCCAGTACCACTAGAAGCCTCCATTTTTGCACACTCCACTTGTGTGTGTGTGTAAACATGGCTGCCACCGGCACGTGATAGGACGACATCGGGGCGGAAGCAAATGACTAATGGGACTTCGTAATTATGTAAGTAGATATTCTGGTTATATTCAGTAGTCGGGTCATGTTGGGGGTCATAGTGCCCTATGGATAAAGTGTAATCAGATTATATTCAGTAGTCGGGTCATGTTGGGGGTTGTAGTGCCCTATGGATAAAGTGTAATCGGATTATATTCAGTAGTCGGGTCATGTCGGGGGTCATAGTGCCCTATGGATAAAGTGTAATCGGATTATATTCAGTAGTCGGCTCATGTTGGGGGTTGTAGTGCCCTATGGATATAGTGTAATCGGATTATATTCAGTAGTCGGGTCATGTCGGGGGTTGTAGCGCATTATGGATATAATGTAATCAGATTATATTCTGGTCATATTTTGTAGTCGGGTCATGTTGGGGGTTGTAGTGCCCTATGGATATAGTGTAATTGGATTATATTCTGGTTATATTCAGTAGTCGGGTCATGTTGGGGGTTGTAGTTCTAGTAGCAGCTAGATGTGGTAACTACCTGACAATCACAGCAGTGGTCATGGGACTGGTCGCCTTATTACAGGATCTTAATGCGACTGATTGCGCCCCCTACCTGTAGAAATGTATTCTGCCACCAATTCTGACTCCACCACAGCGATGGAAGCACCGTCAGCCTGGTGCTTATCAGGGGCCATCTGGATGGGCACGGCCATCTGACTGAGGTCAATAGTCGCCTGCCGGGGCTTACAATCCACCTTCTCCTTCACTGAAGAATAAAAGGGCAATGATGAATAGAGTAGACTGGCCGGCCCTGGGGAGAGCTGGGGGGCCCTGGTGGATCACGGGGGGCTTGTGTTACATCTGTATGTAATAAGAGAATGTACAGGACTGATAACCACTGCCCGATTGTCAACTATGGTAAGGAATGTATGAGAGTGGGTGAGATGCAGATCTATGGATGACAGCTCGGGACATGGAAGCCCCCAATTCTCAGCGGGGATGAAGAGGTAAGTCCAAAGTCTACAAGCATTAGGTTCACCTGAGCATCAAGCGTTAAGCTCCTGTCACCTCCAGAGCTGCATTCAGCTGCATTAATTCCCACCACTGTCTGTATGCCAGGTGTCCGGTGTCCTCATCAGAGCGGTGTATGAAGGGCCTGGCTCATCTCATTAGCTAAGACAGCACCCTTCTCTGACACACAGATGAAGGAGGAGGCTGGCAAACCTATTAAAAGGACTAGGCACACAGCCCATTCATAGTGATGGGTGCTGGCTTAGCTATAGGGAATTGCCAGCTACTCAGCCCCATTTACACAAAGGGGGGGGGGGGGGGTGGCTCGCTTAGCTACTGGAAAGAGCAGCCACTAAACCCTGCTCACAGATAGAAGGGCACTGGATTAACTATTGGGATCGCCAACAACTCATACAAAAGAGGCTAGCTCATTTCACTAGCTAAGCCAGACCCCTTCTCTGATGCACAGATGAAGGAGGCTTTCATAGCTATCGGAATGAGCAGCCACTAAGCATCATTCATAGTAGAGGCTGGCTACACTATTGGAATGAGCATCTACTAAACCCTGTACAGACAGAAGGGGGCTGGCTACACTATTGGAATGAGCATCCACTAAACCCTGTACACACACAGAAGGGGGCTGGCTACACTATTGGAATGAGCATCCACTAAACCTGTACACAGGCAGAAGGGGGCTGGCCAGCAACTCATCACTCATACAGAGAAGGGGCCTGGCTACACTATTGGAATGAGCATCTACTAAACCCTGTACAGAGAGAAGGGGGCTGGCTACACTATTGGAATGAGCATCCACTAAACCCTATACACAGACAGAAGGGGGCTGGCCAGCAACTCATCATTCTCATACAGAGAAGGGGCCTGGCTACACTCTTGTAATGAGCCGCCAGCCACTTTACTACACCGAGGATGACTGGATTAGTTAAAGAAATGAGCAGTGAGCCAGCCCCGTTCATACACAGCAACACAGAAAACTGCCTCCTGAGCTTAGCGCAAGCTAGAAGTGGAAACGTCCATAGCCGGGAAGTCATACCTGATAATTGGGGCATCTGTGATCATTGAAGTATATCAGTAAGTACTCAAGTATATTGTATTTTGGACCGCTTTAATTTGCTGGGGGTAGAGATCAACTCCCAACATACCCTGCTCTGTACAGAAACTGGAAAAGCAGCAGGAGACATAAGATTTAGGCTACTCATCGTAAAATCTTTCTTGGAGCCTTCATTGGGGGACGCAGGAAACTATGGGTGAATGCTGCTCCCAGCAGGCAAAAAAGGAAGTCCCTCAACAGGGTTCACCCACAAACTGGGGCAGGTGCGATGTCCCCCAATGTAAGCTCAGAGAGAGATTTCATGTGGAGTACCTTAAATCTTCTTTCTTTATTGCTTAATTGGGGGGGACAGGGGAACATGGGAGCTCCCAAAGCCTTCCCCCAGGGGATGGAAGAACCAGAGAATGGAAGAGCAGAGGTGAGATTCTGAGGTCAGAACCCAAAGCCCAGGCTACTGCCACAGCAAAGCCTTTCTACCCAGGCACATACCTGTTGAGGTGTAGGTGTGTACTCTGTACGA
>JARQOC010000002.1:732973291-732993217 GCA_033576535.1 Allobates femoralis
AGCAGAATAGTGAGTGCAGCTCTGGAGTATAATACAGGATTTTACTCAGGATCAGTAATGTAATGTATGAACACAGTGACTGCACCAGCAGAATAGTGAGTGCAGCTCTGGAGTATAATACAGGAGGTAACTCAGGATCAGTAATGTAATGTATGTACACAGTGACTGCACCAGCAGAATAGTGAGTGCAGCTCTGGAGTATAATACAGGAGGTAACTCAGGATCAGTAATGTATGTACACAGTGACTGCACCAGCAGAATAGTGAGTGCAGCTCTGGAGTATAATACAGGATTTTACTCAGGATCAGTAATGTAATGTACACAGTGACTGCACCAGCAGAATAGTGAGTGCAGCTCTGGAGTATAATACAGGATTTTACTCAGGATCAGTAATGTAATGTACACAGTGACTGCACCAGCAGAATAGTGAGTACAGCTCTGGAGTATAATACAGGAGGTAACTCAGGATCAGTCTCTACAATGATTAAATCTTTTACTAACATGACATACCCCATGTAAAGCAGCAGATGGTGGCGTGCGGCTCTGTACCTGGGTTTTTCCCTGCTGTCCGTACACTATCTTGGTGGGGATGATCTTGGTTGCAGGCTGCAAGGCAGAGCCGATCCCCTTGGGCTGTGTGACTATCATCTTGGTGATGGGCCGGGTGGCAGTGATGATTGCCGGCTTCGTGCCCGCTGGCATGGCCTGGAGAGCTTTATCACCCTAGAATAACCATATGACAATTGTATCCGTTCTTTCCTTTTATAACGATGTGCAGGGAGGGGAACCATTTCCCCTATGTTTTATGACATGGGATTAATTTTGCAGTTGTGATTTAACCAGTTCAGTACTAGGTCTAGTTTGGCCTTCGGACAGAACATCTGTTCAGGTCTGGAACTGTTTGCACAGCTGAGGTATTTGTAACTGTGTATCGGCCTCGGCCGGGCACACTTACCCCTGCATTCAGCAGCGTGGTCACCACGTTTTTCCCTGGGATCCCCTGTATGGTTGTGCCTTTGCCGGTCGTTTTCTGCACCACAATAACATTCGGTTTCGATGTCATCGGGATGGTGGTGATCTTCGTGGTTGTACCTTTAAGAGACGAGTGACAGGTGACTACACAGACGTTTTTGATGCGGTCCCTACAAAGCAGACTGGAGCCGGCAGGTTCCCGACACCTTGTGAGACAGATGATGCAAGAAAGAGACATCACAAAGATGGAAGGATAAAAGTGTATCCAAGCTAGACCATGCCATGAGCAATCCGTCCTGGGCTGCACTGACACATTGTAACAAAGCGTCATGACAAGATGTATATATACTCACCAGACACAATGTTGCTGCTGATGATTTTGCCCCCCAGTGTGGCCAGCGATTTTGGCACCACAGTGATGATACTTCCACTTGTGGTCTTCACATACGTGGCCCCTGGAGTAGCCGCCATACGGGCCCCGAGCGCAGAGCTGACAGCCGGGCGTGTGTACGTGGCCTGTGTTCCTGCAGATAGAAGGACGGAGGGCTAGACCACCTTCTCCTATTGACCCAATGTTCCGCTGCAGGCACCCTCAGTGGTCAGCAGGCGCCCCATATATCAGAACCTCTAGGGTGAAGCAACGGAGGAGATGTGGACACTTACCGCTGGGAGTGGTGACCAGCTTGGTGGTCATGATCGCCCCGTTGCTGCTGACCACCATGATTGGGGCGTTGCTGCTGTTCGGCAGTGAGGCCGACATTGGTTTAGGGAGGATCTTACTGGGCTGAACCTGCTGGGTGATTATTTTGACACCTGAAGTATAATAAGAAAAAAAAAAATTATTCTCAGCAAACGAGCAGGCGGCAGTCAGTGGTGTGGTGTGCCGAGCCCAGGAGATACAATCCCTGCCAAACAGCCCATCGACTAATCATGTGCTGAAAACTCTGGATACTTCACCTGCACCCCCTCTTCACTTACTATTCAATGCACCAGCACTTATCCCCCAATTACTCACTATTTCATGCAGCTGCATCCCCCTCGTCAGTTACTTTAGTCTCCCCCTCCTGGTCCCTGCAGTCGCATCCCCCTCTTGTCCCCTCCTGCTCCCTGCAGTCGCATCCCCCTCTTGTCCCCTCCTGCTCCCTGCAGTCGCATCCCCCTCTTGTCCCCTCCTGCTCCCTGCAGTCGCATCCCCCTCTTGTCCCCTCCTGCTCCCTGCAGTCGCATCCCCCTCTTGTCCCCTCCTGCTCCCTGCAGTCGCATCCCCCTCTTGTCCCCTCCTGCTCCCTGCAGTCGCATCCCCCTCTTGTCCCCTCCTGCTCCCTGCAGTCGCATCCCCCTCTTGTCCCCTCCTGCTCCCTGCAGTCGCATCCCCCTCTTGTCCCCTCCTGCTCCCTGCAGTCGCATCCCCCTCTTGTCCCCTCCTGCTCCCTGCAGTCGCATCCCCCTCTTGTCCCCTCCTCCCTGCAGTCGCATCCCCTCTTGTCCCTGAAGCTCCATCCCCTTCGTCTCCCCTCATTTATTACACACTATTTTATCTCAGATGCCTTTGTTCTCACCGGACTCCTGCTTGATCTGTATAGTGGGTGGTTTGATCCCCGGGGGCAGCTGCTGCTGTTGGGAGGGAGCCGGGTGGGATATGGTTGACGGCTGTGACAGCGGGGGTGCCTGCTGCGTTATCTGATGGATCTGGTGTTTTGGCGACTGCTGGTATTGCTTAGGAAACTGTGCAAGGATTTGGCCAGGAGACGCTACCAGGCTCTTCGGGGAGGGGAGTCGGTTGGCCGCGGCTTTCACTGTGGCAGTCGAGACGCCTGATCCAAAGAAAAATAGCAAATATTAGTGCGAACCTCCTGTGCGATCTCCACCGACCGTCCTACAGGACTGAGGCCAGCAGGGGAGTCATTTTGTCTAGGAGGGCTGTCTTGATCCTCTGTGCATTGCTTCTCCTGACTAGAGTCTTTACATATTGAAGACCTGATAAGTGAACCAGCTCAGTTACCATCTGCATCCTGGACAAGTCCATACCTCTGCTGACATTTCCTGACCCCTCTGCTCTGGAAATGCCTTAATCGCAGAGGTGCCATTCACAGGTCTGGGGTAGGGGGGGGTCTGAAAGCCATCCAACCTGTCTGCCGACCCACAGATATTGGGAAGGTTGTTTGAGGACAAGGAGACCAGTAAGACAGATCCTTTGTGGGACGCTGATGCTACGGCCAGCACCCCAGAGTTACTTATCCAGAGATGAAGTATCTGGAGTGGCACTGCCATACTGATTGCTAAGCAGAGGATTAAGACTCATCTCCTGAGTCATTTAACCCGTTACTGAACTGTATCTGTGTTCCTGGACTCTTTTACCCTCTGTGTTTTGGACCTTTCACTTTCCATCTAATAAAGGTTCTTGCCCTGTTCTGTTGATACCGGAGTAGATCACGTGACATGTGGACATTCACATCTAGAAGTAGGGTTAGATTAATGAAACAGCGGAGATGTCTCTTACTTTGCGCCATAGTTGACATCACAAGGGACGGGGTTGAAGACACCACGGCGGTGACGGCGATGCTTCCTGTGGACACCGGAGCCGAGCTGCCGCCGCTGCTGATTGCGAGAGCCGAGGTGGCCACCGCCGCTGCCTTCTGCGTGGTGGGGGTAATGACGGAGGTGGGGACCAGTTTGGTGACTGCCGCGTAGTTATGAGACTTGGATAAAATGTTCGGGACAAAGGTGGAGCTCGGGGAGGTTGTGACAATGATCACCTGTCAGGGAGAGAAGAGAAAGGATGGTCAGAAAAGCAACGTAGATCTTTGCTTGTGTCATATAGGAACAGAATCCCTCCATAGACACAATCCTTCTACAGCTGAGGGCTTGTTACAATCGCATCCAGCGCAGAAGCACAAATCACGGTTTATTACGACACTCAGATCAGACTGATACATTATAAGTAACCCCTGTCCCCGTTCTTAAGCTTTTAAATGCTGTTGCCATGAGCTCGCTACTGTATATGGTTGAAATGATGGTTTATAGATTAGAAAATTGCATAACTTTAACCTTTACCCCACACAATGGCGATATCCAATGTGTGCCACCCTTTCCTCTCTAACAGCAGCTCATCACATCTCACTGCTGCCCTCTGCTGGTCCAGGGTGGTAATGCATGCATTTGCATTTTTTGAAGACTTACAATTCAGCCCTGATCAGGATCTGCAAGATGAAGTAACGTATAGTGTATGTATGTGAATGTCCATGTAGTGTACATGTAGCAGAGCTGTCGGTGTGTAAATGTCCATTAATTGTGCATATAGCAGAGCTGTATGTCTGTAAAAGTACATGTAGTGCGCATGAAGCAGAGCTGTGGGTGTCTGTAAATGTACATGTAATGCGTGTAGCAGAGCAGTGTGTCTGTAAAGGTACATGTAGTGTGCATATAGCAGAGCTGTGTGAGTACATGACTCTGTAGTTTGCATGTAGCAGAGCAGTGTATGTCTGTAAAGGTACATGTAGTGTGCATGAAGCAGAGCTGTGTGTCTGTATAGATCAATGTAGTGAGCATCTAGCAGAGCTGTGTGTGTCTGTGTATATCCATGTAGTGAGCATCTAGCAGAGCTGTGTGTGTATGTGTATATCCATGTAGTGAGCATCTAGCAGAGCTGTGTGTATGTATGTGTATATCCATGTAGTGAGCACGCAGCAGAGCGGTTTGTGTATAATATACACGCGGCAAAGGAACACCAACACTAGATTTATTTCCTCTCTATTGTACATACATGCAGGGGTGGCCAAGACCAGCCCTGAAGCTCAGGATTGAAGGGCACTGTCCGGCGTAGTCACCTGTATGGACCACCAGGACTAGTAACTTATTTTTACCCCTCCAGCCCTGGAAAACTAAGTTTCCTATTTTGTGTCCTGCAAGTCTGATTTTCAGCTTGAGGACACCCTGCTCCCCATTTATGATCTTGGGAACGCGGTTCAACCCTGTTGATGTCAAGTACGAGGTGTAGTGTACAGGGAATCACTGTTGCGATCGGGGGGCGCTCACCTTCTGTGTGGATGTGTTGGTGGTCTGGGTGGTGGGTTTGGAGAACGTGATCTTCACCGGTGACATGTGCGGGGTAAGGAGTTGGCAATGCTCTGCATGATGCTCATTTTGGGGCTGCCGGTGACCGGCACGGCGATGGTTTTGGAGACCGGCGTGGTGGGTTTGGGAACGTCTTTCAGGACCACGGGCGAGGAGCTGCTGGAGTTGGTTCTCCGTCGCTTGCGCGGCTTCTCATCGTCGTCCGAACAGTTGACACCTGAAGGGGAGGTCAGAAAAGACGGAATAAAATGGTGCGACAATTAAAGGGGTATCCGGGTATAGAGGGTGGGGGGACGAGGAGCCACATGCATGGACTCTACACTAACAGTCTATGGGACTCTCAGCACACAAACACTGCTCTATCCAAGAGGGGAGAATGGACAATCATTAGCCCCCCCCATCAGTCAGACCCCACAGCAATTATTACCAATCCAGGTGCTAAGGAATACAGGTTACACAATTCACCTGCTTTCCTCTACAAGCGGCACCACCCTCATCCATAGGCTGTGCCTGATTATTGCTGCTGTTACAAAGCTGCAGTACCACCTGGAGAAGGAAGCACAGTCATCCAGAAAGGTTTCCTAAGAAGTCAATGTCGCTTACTTTTTACATAGACTGTGCTGCCGCTGGGCAGGACAACCACATTGGATGCAGGACTAGCAGGTCGAGGCGACTTCACGGTGGCGACGCTCCCACTGGGTACCGGCGTGGAGGTCGGGGTGGACGTTGTACTCGTGTAGGAATAGCAGACGACCACTAGAGGAGGAGATGAGAAGGTGAGGACACAACGATGGATGATAGCGAGGGCACCCCCCCACCCACCTCTGCAATCCCACACACTCCCTCACCCGCCTCTGCAACCCTTCACCCACCTTTGCAACTCCAGACCTCTCACCCATCCCCACATCTTTCATCCACTACCGCACCATCACCCATCATACACCTCTGCAACCCCACATCCACCACCGCAACCCCCTCACCCACCCCTGCAACCTCTCACCCACCCCTGCAACCCTGCACCCTCTCACCTTCCTTGTTCCCAGTCTCGGCGGGGTCCGGCAGGGCAGAGTTGTGTTGTCCTGCAGAGTTGGCGATGGCGTTAGCGGCGGCTGTGAACGCCGTCTGCGGTACCAGACGAGGCATGAGCGGGATGAGCCTCCGGCCTTCGATCGACCACTCGGAAGAACTGTTCGGACCGGACATACTGAAACAAGGCGGTAAAGATAGAAGTGATCAAAATACATGTACACAGTGAAGCCTCTCCAGATGACTTAGGAAGCCTCCTTCTAAGCGCTTCAAAGAAATTGCCCTCTATATGTATTGATAATCACACTGTATATGCATAAAAAAAGCAGATTTCTCCAGAGCTGCATTCACAATTCTGCAAGCTTCAGAGCCGAAATCTCAAGAAAAGGCAACGGGACCGAGCTCAGTTCAGCTATTACTGAGTGTATATCTGTTGACAAGCTTGCTGACCGTTTTCATTAAGACCAGGGAAAATAATGAGTGCAGCTCTGAAGTATAATGAAGGTAAAGGGGAATTTTCCAGGTGGAAAAAATTTGGTCAAAAAAAAAAAAAAAAAAAAAAAAAATTAAAAACAAGTGATCATAACTCCCAAACGATCCCTACAGGATCGGACATAGACCCACCGGAAATCCCTGACGTAGGAGGGGGACGAGGGGCGCTGCCAGTGCCACTGATTGGCAGAGCGGGAGGTGAAGACTAGTAGGAGCCGGGTGAGGGCCGTAATGGGACCTGAGGGGGATTTATTCATTATTTCATCACAGATGGATCCCCCTAAGAACCACTCATCTCCAGGATCCTTTATAATCTTCCGTGTACTCCAGAGCTGCATTCATAATTCTGACTCAATTTTTTGACATATTTCTGCTACTGATTAAACAACAGTCAAGATTTATCAAGCGTTAATAGCAGAACTTTATATAAAAAAGTGACTTTTGGTAGAAAAGCCGACTCACTTGTGAGCGATAGTAGTGAGGCGCTCATCGTTCACGGCTCTGCGGACCTCCGCGCGGTGCCGCTCCGTGGAGATGCTGCGGAGAAATAAGATTGGACATTTTAAAGGATCGCCCCAATTGGTTTGCTTATGATAAATCATGTCATGACAGCTTATCTCCACTGGGGGCAGCACTTTAAATGGGGAGACCAGAGAGGATAAATCACTCACCTCAACACTTTGGACAGTTCCCCCAGCAGGTCCTTCTTCTCCTTGCTGAGGTCGCCCTGTGCGCGGAGGGCACTGATCACACCCGCATACGCCTCCAGCTCTGACCGTAAAAGAGGGCAAGAAAAGACATCAGGAGCGAGAAACCCAGGTGTGGAAAGTCTCAGGATTACTCCAGAGCTGCATTTATAATTCTGCTGGTTACTGGAGAGGACACAACTATTGTTTATTCCATCAGAGGTAGAGCCGGAAATATGGAGGACAGAAAGCAAATCTACAGGATTGGTCACAAAGGATGATGGGAGATTTCAGCTCTGGGGTCTGATGATCACTACAATCAGTGTCTGTTCAACTCGAGACAAAGTAGAGGTGACAAAATGATTATCATCAAAAAAGAGGCGCTGCAGCAGAGTGCACGACTGATCGAGCCTGAAGAATACTAGATATTCTGTACAGAAGAAAAGCAAACGACCCCAGAAAGCAGGAGACCTCCCATCACCTGCACAAACGGATTAAGATCCCATGGTTTTGGACTAAAAACTGACAAAGGGTCTTGGCTTCTCACCCTTCCCCTCACTCCACTGTGTATAACATACAGCACCGGACCCCATCCAACACCACAGAGCCCAGACCCCAGCCCCATCCAACACCACAGAGCCCAGACCTCAGCCCCATCCAACACCACAGAGCCCAGACCTCAGCCCCATCCAACACCACAGAGCCCGGACCTCAGCCCCATCCAACACCACAGAGCCCGGACCTCAGCCTCATCCAACACCACAGAGCCCAGACCTCAGCCCCATCCAACACCACAGAGCCCAGACCTCAGCCCCATCCAACACCACAGAGCCCAGACCTCAGCCCCATCCAACACCACAGAGCCCGGACCTCAGCCCCATCCAACACCACAGAGCCCGGACCTCAGCCCCATCCAACACCACAGAGCCCAGACCTCAGCCCCATCCAACACCACAGAGCCCGGACCTCAGCCCCATCCAACACCACAGAGCCCGGACCTCAGCCCCATCCAACACCACAGAGCCCGGACCTCAGCCCCATCCAACACCACAGAGCCGGACCTCAGCCCCATCCAACACCACAGAGCCCAGCACCAGCCCCATCCAACACCACAGACCTCGGACACCATCCTATAATGAAGATTGGGAGCCTGGCCTCCATCAGTGTCACCTCACAAATGCTCTTCTTGATGAAGGGGCAAAAATTCCCACAGACGCCTCCAAAAAGAGCGGGAACCGGTATATGTGCAGAGGCTGACGCCATACTAATATCTATGGAGGTAGATGAGAGGCCATAACTGAATGTGGAGGGGGTCATACGTTCCTCCACACTCTGGACACTTAGAAGGACTAATGCATCTGACATAGGAAATCTCATAAAAATAGAAAGGGGATTCCTATTTCATGCAATTAGAAACTGAAGAGAGCGGGGCATAGTCCTAACATGGCCGGCCAGATAGAGGACAGCACGGCCGCCGCCAGATGAGCGGCGGCACAGCAGACAGGCCGCCGCCAGAGAGCGGCGGCACAGCAGACAGGCCGCCGCCAGAGAGCGGCGGCACAGCAGACAGGCCGCCGCCAGAGAGCGGCGGCACAGCAGACAGGCCGCCGCAGAGAGCGGCGGCACAGCAGACAGGCCGCCGCCAGAGAGCGGCGGCACAGCAGACAGGCCGCCGCCAGAGAGCGGCGGCACAGCAGACAGGCCGCCGCCAGAGAGCGGCGGCACAGCAGACAGGCCGCGCCAGAGAGCGGCGGCACAGCAGACAGGCCGCCGCCAGAGAGCGGCGGCACAGCAGACAGGCCGCCGCCAGAGAGCGGCGGCACAGCAGACAGGCCGCCGCCAGAGAGCGGCGGCACAGCAGACAGGCCGCCGCCAGAGAGCGGCGGCACAGCAGACAGGCCGCCGCCAGAGAGCGGCGGCACAGCAGACAGGCCGCCGCCAGAGAGCGGCGGCACAGCAGACAGGCCGCCGCCAGAGAGCGGCGGCACAGCAGACAGGCCGCCGCCAGAGAGCGCGGCACAGCAGACAGGCCGCCGCCAGAGAGCGGCGGCACAGCAGACAGGCCGCCGCCAGAGAGCGGCGGCACAGCAGACAGGCCGCCGCCAGAGAGCGGCGGCACAGCAGACAGGCCGCCGCCAGAGAGCGGCGGCACAGCAGACAGGCCGCCGCCAGAGAGCGGCGGCACAGCAGACAGGCCGCCGCCAGAGAGCGGCGGCACAGCAGACAGGCCGCCGCCAGAGAGCGGCGGCACAGCAGACAGGCCGCCGCCAGAGAGCGGCGGCACAGCAGACAGGCCGCCGCCAGAGAGCGGCGGCACAGCAGACAGGCCGCCGCCAGAGAGCGGCGGCACAGCAGACAGGCCGCCGCCAGAGAGCGGCGGCACAGCAGACAGGCCGCCGCCAGAGAGCGGCGGCACAGCAGACAGGCCGCCGCCAGAGAGCGGCGGCACAGCAGACAGGCCGACGCCAGAGAGCGGCGGCACAGCAGACAGGCCGCGCCAGAGAGCGGCGGCACAGCAGACAGGCCGACGCCAGAGAGCGGCGGCACAGCAGACAGGCCGCGCCAGAGAGCGGCGGCACAGCAGACAGGCCGACGCCAGAGAGCGGCGGCACAGCAGACAGGCCGACGCCAGAGAGCGGCGGCACAGCAGACAGGGCCGACGCCAGAGAGCGGCGGCACAGCAGACAGGCCGACGCCAGAGAGCGGCGGCACAGCAGACAGGCCGACGCCAGAGAAGAGCGGCGGCACAGCAGACAGGCCGACGCCAGAGAGCGGCGGCACAGCAGACAGGCCGACGCCAGAGAGCGGCGGCACAGCAGACAGGCCGACGCCAGAGAGCGGCGGCACAGCAGACAGGCCGACGCCAGAGAGCGGCGGCACAGCAGACAGGCCGACGCCAGAGAGCGGCGGCACAGCAGACAGGCCGACGCCAGCAGACAGGCCGACGCCAGAGAGCGGCGGCACAGCAGACAGGCCGACGCCAGAGAGCGGCGGCACAGCAGACAGGCCGACGCCAGAGAGCGGCGGCGACGCCAGCAGACAGGCCGACGCCAGAGAGCGGCGGCACAGCAGACAGGCCGACGCCAGAGAGCGGCGGCACAGCAGACAGGCCGACGCCAGAGAGCGGCGGCACAGCAGACAGGCCGACGCCAGAGAGCGGCGGCACAGCAGACAGGCCGACGCCAGAGAGCGGCGGCACAGCAGACAGGCCGACGCCAGAGAGCGGCGGCACAGCAGACAGGCCGACGCCAGGAGCGCGCACAGCAGACAGGCCGACGCCAAGGGCGCACAGCAGACAGGCCGACGCCCAGAGAGGGCGCACAGCAGACAGGCCGACGCCAGAGAGGGCGGCACAGCAGACAGGCCGACGCCAGAGAGCGCACAGCAGACAGGCCGACGCCAGGGAGCAGCACAGCAGACAGGCCGACGCCAGGGAGCAGCCAGCAGACAGGCGACCAGGAGCGCCCCAGACAGGACGCCAGGGAGCAGCACAGCAGACAGGCGACGCCAGGGAGCAGCACAGCAGACAGGCCGACCCAGAGGAGCAGCACAGCAGACAGGCCGACCCAGAGAGCTGCACAGCAGACAGGCCGACACCAGAGAGCTGCACAGCAGACAGGCGACACCAGAGAGCTGCACAGCAGACAGGCTGATACCAGAGAGCTGCACAGCAGACAGGCTGATACCAGAGAGCTGCACAGCAGACAGGCTGATACCAGAGAGCTGCACAGCAGACAGGCTGATACAGAGAGCAGCACAGCAGACAGGTGATACCAGAGAGCAGCACAGCAGACAGGCTGATGCCAGAGAGCAGCAGGCTCAGACATCAGTAATACAATGTATCCAGTGTGTCGCTGTGGCTGCAGACGTACGCCCTCTAGCGGAGCAGCGCCCTCACTGCGCATGAAATGTTTACAATCAAGCCAGGCTGGGTGCTGACGTCAGAAGGGGGCGTGCCTTACTGAATTCACACACAAAAGCCTGCCGCGCATGCGCAGTTGTAAATAAATAGAAATAACGGAATAACGGAGGCAGATATGTACCGAGTTTCCGGAGGATCCTTTTACATTCATCTCGGCTGAAGTCCAGGAGAGTGGGCCACACCACGGGCATCCTGTCCCCTGCAGTCACACAGCCCTGCCCGGGACAACAGAAGCCGGCATCCCTCCGTGCAGCCCCTCACAGGCAGTGAGGTCTCCGGTTATCCGCTGACCTTTCCTCCGCGCTGTACACTGAACAGACAGCGCACGGAGCCGCTCCAGCCAGCAGAGATCCGGTGGGTTTGACTGCGGCTCCCGCTGTCAAGATGGCGCGCCGGTAACACTGCGCATGCGCGCAGGACGCCGGGAATTGTAGTCGCCGCACCTGATTGGCTGGCTATGTCGATGACGTAGACGTGTCATAAACAAAGGAGGAGTCGGCGCCTGAAAAGCTTTCTACGGTGGCCGGAAGAGGGACAAACAGCAAAACTCCCACAGCGACCTCTGGCGGGGAAGTATAGTGTGGGAGGACTGACACTATAGAAACAAAGAGAAAGAACATTCTGCCCAAAGCAATAGGGGAGCAGCTATTAACCCCTTCAGGATTGGGACATTTTTAGTTTTTATTTCCAAAAGCTACAAGTCTTATCAGAGCTGAGCATCTAGTTGGGATGTATGGATTCCTATTGTTCATTCATTCATTCATTCATTCATAGTCGGAGCAGCAGAGCCTTCTCCTCTCTATGTATCTCCACTATATGACATGAGGCTCTTTTGTGTCTGTTCGGTCGTGTTCACACGGTGCATATGTGGAGCCCACTGGGACGGGGTATTCGGTACCGGACCGGGGTATCATGGCGGTCCTTGGTCCGGACTGTGTCCCGGGTTCTCACAAGTAAAGGGGTTATTTACAGGGATTGTCGTGACGCCACCCACGGGTTGTGGTCCGTGTAGGGACCACCGCTGCCGCTGCCGCTGCCTCTGCCAGGAGGATGGATGGAGCTGCAGCTGGATGGATGAGCCCGCCGTGGGTCGGGCTGCTCCTGACAGGGTATAATATATATACAACAGTTCTGCATGCAGGGAATCACACACAGGAGACTTTGGACAGGGTTCACCGGGTTTTACTTGCAGTTCTTTTACGGCTCAGTTCACACAGTTGTACAGCCTGTTACAGGTTAAACTCCACACTTCAATTAACCTCTCTGCAGCCAGGTTTTCCTTCTGAGACCCTTCTCTTCCTCAATACCTTTCTCGCTCTCTTGTTCCCTTGTGTCTGTATGCTTGGTGACTCGGTTCCTATTTGGGCTTCTCCCTGTGTCCGGAGTAGCAAGCTCTGAGCCCTATGTGTCACTGCAGCTCCTGCATGGTATTAGGAGCACTAACCTGGAATCGGAGTTCCCCGTCGGTGTGTCTGTGATCGGCGTAGCTTCATCACCTCAGAGCCGACTCTCTGGTCCCAGCCTAGCCTTGGGTGTCCCTTTGTTGCAGGGGATCACCGGCTCTTTCCTACCCGTGTGACTACGGCGTATGTCAGGGGATCCTTCAGTCGTCCTCTGTCACCGCTGCCGTGTTCCTCGGACCCAGCTGCACTGGTCCGGTCACAATCTTTCCCCTTCCCTTTGTTCCCAGGCTGTGAGCGGGCTTTCTCTCCAGGGGCTTGGGCCTCGCATGATTCTGCGCCTCCAGGGAACCCGAAATCTTCAGGGAAGTCCTCCTCCTGTTCACTCTGCTGTTCTGTCTTTTGTGCTCGGCACCCACTGGCCTATTGGTCTTTACTGTTCAGCTCACTTTGGCCTACTCACTACTGCTTACTGGTTTTCCCCTTATGTACCCAGTCCGTCACCTCGCCTACGTCCCACCCACTGTGACTGGCCCTACCACCCTTGCCCGCCTAGAGTCCTGGGCTCCGGCTTGGGTCTTGTGTCGGTGGGTGTGTTATGAAGGTGTTTTGTATAAAAATCTGTCTCCACCTTCCTGGCTGCAGTTCCTACCTGTGGCCACCCTTGTCGCAGGGGCGCCACACATATATTCTGAGTTTCTTGTTTTCTGCAGGATCCGCACCTATATACACAATAACAACCTCCTCCTCTGATTACTGCATTTTTCTGCCTTCTCCCCCTTATTTGATGCGTTTTTATAGGGGAGCTCCAGGGAGATACATTTAAGTCCTGTCCCTGCCCTCCTACATGATGAAGCAGAGCTGTACCCTGCAGTTCTAGGATCTATAGATCTCTTATAATTCAATAAAATCATATCTGCTCCTCAGCTCTCACCCCTCCCTTCTGGGACAGAGAAATACCACCATCCATAGTGCTAAAGTTTCAGGGGACAGGAAGATACCAAGTTGATATGGGGGAGGGGAGACCATGGCAGAGCTGAATCAATCAATGTAGTTAAATCTTGACAAAAGAAGGACGGCACTCACCGATTCGTGTCTGTGCTTTTTTCACGGTACGCTATTCACAAGGTGCAGGGAGGGAGAAGAGGCTAAGATGACGTTGTTCTGCCGTGCAGCCGGCAGCATTGGTGCCCCTCCTCATCCTGAGTTCACTTGATCAATCAATGTAGTGCTTTGCCGCTGCTCCTAGCCTGATACATGGCAGTACACATTATGCACCATCATATCATTGTACAGCAGAGGATCACAGCATGTATTTATATCTGCTCAGTGACATGATTGCTATTTGAAGGGAGAACACCCCTATTCATACATTACATAGGATGGTATATCAGGGGCAGGATTGTAGCGTGACCATGGGGCTGAGGCCACACCCTCTGCTACGCCGCATGTTCATACAGAAGTACAAGGGAGCAGGAATGTAATATGATCCTGGAGCACCCAGGTTCCACACCCACTGTTCATACAGAAGTATGAGGGGGCAGAAATGTAAGATGACCCTGGAACCCCCAGGATGTACGCCTCCTATTCATACAGAAGTATGAAGGAGCAGGTATGTAAGATGATCCTGAAGCCCTCAGAGTCACGCCTCCTGTTCATACAGAAGCATGAGGGAGTAGAATGTAAGATGATCCCGGAACCCCCAGGATGTACGCTCCTGTTCATACAGAAGTATGAAGGAGCAGGTATGTAAGATGATCTGAAGCCCTCAGAGTCCACGCCTCTGTTCATACAGAAGCAGAGGGAATAGGAATGTAAGATGATCCTGGAACCCCAGGATGTACGCTCACTGTTCATTCAGAAGTATGAGGGAGCAGGTATGTAACATGATCCTAGAGCCCCCAGGGTGTACACCCTCTGTCCATACAGAAGTATGAGGGGGTAGGAATGTAAGATGATCCTGGAGCCCCCAGGATGTACGCTCACTGTTCATACAGAAGTATGAGGAAGCAGGTATGTAAGATGATCCTACAGCCCCCAGGGTGTACGCTCACTGTTCATACAGAAGTATGAGGAGGTAGGAATGTAAGATGATCCTGGAGCCCCCAGAGTCCATGCCCCGACTACAGCATGACTGTATTTCTCTGTCCCCTGAGGGAGGGGTGAGAGGTGAGGAGCAGATATGGTTTTATTGATTTATGAGAGATCTATAGATCGTAGAACTGCAGTGTACAGCTCTGCTTCATCATGTAGGAGGGCAGGGAAAGGACAAAAACAATATATCTCCCCAGAGTTCCCCTTTAAGTGTTTTTTATAGTACAGGAAAGATTTGATTCTGCGCTTAAAAATGCAACTCTGCTTTCTTTACATGTTTTTCAGGCTTCACATAGAATCCTCTTGAGGGAAAAAATACATCAAAGGCGCACAGTTCAGCGGGGTCTTTGGACACAGGGGGGACGTTTTCATGAAATCTCATCAGCTTGGCTCAGAGAATTACACAGCAGAAATTCTGTGCAGAACAAATGCAGCATTTAAACTTCATGTGAACAGGGCCTGAATGTTCGAGCAAAGTGGATGTGAATTCAACAAAAAGTCACCCGCTGTGCGACTAAAGACCCCGCTGATCTGTGCGACTAAAGACCCCTCTGATCTGTGCGACTAAAGACCCCTCTGATCTGTACAACTAAAGACCCCGCTGATCTATGCAACTAAAGACCCCTCTGATCTATGCAACTAAAGACCCCGCTAATCTGTGCGACTAAAGACCCCTCTGATCTGTGCAACTAAAGACCCCGCTGATCTGTGCGACTAAAGACCCCGCTGATCTGTGCAACTAAAGACCCCGCTGATCTATGCAACTAAAGACCCCTCTGATCTGTGCGACTAAAGACCCCGCTGATCTGTGCAACTAAAGACCCCTCTGATCTGTGCGACTAAAGACCCCTCTGATCTGTACAACTAAAGACCCCTCTGATCTGTGCGACTAAAGACCCGGCTGATCTGTGCGACTAAAGACCCCGCTAATCTGTGCGACTAAAGACCCCTCTGATCTGTGCAACTAAAGACCCCGCTGATCTGTGCGACTAAAGACCCCGCTGATCTGTGCGGCTAAAGACCCCGCTGATCTGTGCGACTAAAGACCCCGCTGATCTGTGCGACTAAAGACCCCCTGATCTGTGCGGCTAAAGACCCCGCTGATCTGTGCGGCTAAAGACCCCGCTGATCTGTGCGGCTAAAGACCCCGCTGCTCTGTGCGACTAAAGACTCCGCTGATCTGTGCGGCTAAAGACCCCGCTGATCTGTGCGTCTAAAGACCCCGCTGATCTGTGCGACTAAAGATCCCACTAATCTGTGCAACTAAAAACCCCGCTGATCTGTGCGGCTAAAGACCCCTCTGATCTGTGCGACTAAAAACCCCGCTGATCTGTGCAACTAAAAACCCCGCTGATCTGTGCGGCTAAAGACCCCTCTGATCTGTGCGACTAAAGACCCCTCTGAACTGTGCGACTAAAGACTCCGCTGATCTGTGCGGCTACAGACCCCTCTGATCTGTGCATCTAAAGACCCCACTGATCTGTGCAACTAAAGACCCCGCTGATCTGTGTGACTAAAAACCCCACTGATCTGTGTGACTAAAAACCCCACTGATCTGTGCGTCTAAAGACCCCGCTGATCTGTGTGACTAAAAACCCCGCTGATCTGTGCGACTAAAGACCCCGCTGATCTGTGTGACTAAAAACCCCACTGATCTGTGCGTCTAAAGACCCCGCTGATCTGTGCAACTAAAGACCCCGCTGATCTGTGCGACTAAAGACCCCGCTGATCTGTGCGTCTAAAGACCCCGCAGATCTGTGCGGCTAAAGACCCCGCTGATCTGTGCGGCTAAAGACCCTGCTGATCTGTGCGACTAAAGACCCCTCTGATCTGTGTGACTAAAGACCCCGCTGATCTGTGCGTCTAAAGACCCCGCTGATCTGTGCGACTAAAGACCCCGCTGATCTGTGCGACTAAAGACCCCACTGATCTGTGCAACTAAAGATCCCGATGATCTGTGCGTCTAAAGACCCCTCTGATCTGTGCGTCTAAAGACCCCGCTGATCTGTGCGACTAAAGACCCTGCTGATCTGTGCGGCTAAAGACCCCGCTTATCTGTGCGACTAAAGACCCCGCTGATCTGTGCGACTAAAGACCCCTCTGATCTGTGCGACTAAAGACCTCGCTGATCTGTGCGGCTAAAGATCCCGCTGATCTGTGCGACTAAAGACCCCGCTGATCTGTGCGTCTAAAGACCCCTCTGATCTGTGCAACTAAAGACCCCGCTGATCTGTGCGTCTAAAGAGCCCGCTGATCTGTGCGACTAAAGACCCCGCTGATCTGTGCGACTAAAGACCCCGCTGATCTGTGCGTCTAAAGACCCCTCTGATCTGTGCAACTAAAGACCCCGCTGATCTGTGCGACTAAAGACCCCGCTGATCTGTGCGTCTAAAGAGCCCGCTGATCTGTGCGGCTAAAGATCCCGCTGATCTGTGCGACTAAAGACCCCGCTGATCTGTGCGTCTAAAGACCCCTCTGATCTGTGCAACTAAAGACCCCGCTGATCTGTGCGTCTAAAGAGCCCGCTGATCTGTGCGACTAAAGACCCCGCTGATCTGTGCGTCTAAAGAGCCCGCTGATCTGTGCGACTAAAGACCCCACTGATCTGTGCGTCTAAAGACCCCACGTGAATAAGTGAGCAAGCATGCACACTTTTGTACAATGATGCCATCCTTGTACACCACATGGGGGGAGAGGGCACAGAGCGGGGAGACTGCACAAGGGAGGCAGAGAGGGAGACAGCACAAGGGGGAGAGAGAGCAGACAGAGAGGAGGATGCGCCCACGGCCACAGAGCCCGTCCCCATCATAAGGTCACTGCCCTCGCAATGTAATAGCATCAGTCACCTATCTAGTCTTATATGTGTCCCTGCTATGTACTGTGTAATGGATGTGTCTGATCGTACAGGGACATGGTCTGATCATTCCACATCTCCTATGCTGAGATAATCTTATATATGTGTCCCTGCTATGTACTGTGTAATGGATGTGTCTGACCGTACAGGGACATGGTCTGATCATACCACATCTCCTGTACTAAGATAATCTTATATATGTGTCCCTGCTATGTACTGTGTAATGGATGTGTCTGACTGTACAGGGACATGGTCTGATTATACCACATCTCCTGTGCTGAGATAATCTTATATATGTGTCCCTGCTATGTACTGTGTAATGGATGTGTCTGACCATACAGGGACATGGTCTGATCATTCCACATCTCCTATGCTGAGATAATCTGATGGCGGGTTTACACGTCGCGATATCGTAGTACGATTTCAATCAAAAGTCACGTGGTTCAATCGTCGGAGCCGAAATCGTTCCTGCGTTGTATGGTTTGAACGTCCAATACGATGCAGGAACGATGTCAATGCGATATCGGGGATTGAATGAGCGTGCTATCCAATGCTCCGATATTGCATAGCGATTGAAGCCGGATCGTGCTGTGTAAACGCCCAACTACGATGCGATTTGAAACGTCACCCATTCACTCCCATGTTAACTATGCGATCCTGGGTTGGGAGGCGGAGACATCGCACGGACGTTGTATTCCGATATCGCAGCGTCTAAACATTCAATGCAATGCGGGAGAAACGTGCACTAAATGCGCGCTCCCGCGCCATTGAACTGCGATATCGGATCGCAATTGAAGCGTGTAAACCCACCTTTATATATGTGTCTCTGCTATGTACTGTGTAATGGATGTGTCTGACCATACAGGGACATGGTCTGATCATACCACATCTCCTGTGCTGAGATAATCTTATATATGTGTCCCTGCTGTGTACTGTGTAATGGAGGTGTCTGACCATACAGGGACATGATCTGATCATACCACATCCCCTGTACTGAGATAATCTTATATATGTGTCCCTGCTATGTACTGTGTAATGGATGTGTCTGACTGTACAGGCACATGGTCTGATCATACCACATCTCCTGTGCTGAGATAATCTTATATATGTGTCCCTGCTATGTACTGTGTAATGGATGTGTCTGACTGTACAGGCACATGGTCTGATCATACCACATCTCACACTTATAAAATATTATCTCAGCACAGGAACATTTTTTTAATCACATCCAATTGTGGAAAGTATTATTATTCCAAGATCTATTGATTAAAATCAACTTTGTGGGATTAGGCCTTTAATTGTGGAATGAGGTCACAGTATCATTTTCCCTCCCATCACTTTATATGAAGATGATCAGATCTAGCACGTATGATTGACAGGTGGTTATCCAGCACTCTCTGCTCTACTGTCAGCTGTGCTATCTCCGTCACCCCTGGACTTTGTATCAGAGACGTCCCAGGATTTCCTCCGATCATCTACAGAACCTTCACATACTATGAAGACGTGTCGGGAACAGCAGTCATTCGCTGTCAAAACCTCAATCTTATTTTTTTTCTTCCCGGTATCAAATTTTCTCAATAAAACAAAATAATAATGAATTGTGGATCTCCCATCTGCTGATCATTCCCCATCTCTCCAGGTGAGATCCAATAAGAATCCGCTTCATGAGCAATAAAACCTGCAACATTCGGCGGAAATGTCACCGGAATGGAACGTCGTAAATCCAAAGCAACACTTCCCGCTTGTCTGCAGGTCCTGAGACGTCCGGCTGTTTCTGACATTCGTGGGGGTTCAGCAGAACGCGGCTTTCCATATGTCGGCTGGGAGTAGGGGGGCGCCGAGTCAACAGGAAAAATATGCGTTGAGTTTTCTTTAAGCAACCTTAAAGGGATTGTCCACTACTCAGACAACCCCTTCTAAATCCCTATGTTTCCCCGTTAACAAAATAATAACACATATACTCACCACAACACTCACTCTCCCGGTGCTCCCATGACATTATGTCATGCAATCCCTGCGGCCGATCAGCACTGGGTTCACTGCCCTAGCCTACGGACATGATCGACATCCATAAGAAAGTGAGAGCAGCTACAGCGGCGAGTGTAAGGCCAGTGCTGATAAGCTACAGTTCTATTCTTGTACACAGGAGCAGTATTATAGTAGTTATATTCTTGTATATAGGAGCAGTATTATAGTAGTTATATTCTTGTATATAGGAGCAGTATTATAGTAGTTATATTCTTGTATAAAGGGGCAGTATTATAGTAGTTATATTCTTGTATATAGGAGCAGTATTATAGTAGTTATATTCTTGTATATAGGAGCAGTATTATAGTAGTTATATTCTTGTACATAGGAGCAGTATTATAGTAGTTATATTCTTGTATTTTGAGCCAGTATTATATT
>JARQOC010000002.1:732993317-733187006 GCA_033576535.1 Allobates femoralis
TGATTTCACTGCAACCAGCAAATTGCCAGTGAAATTGCCTAGCAATATTGCCACATGTGACGGTACCTTTAGAGTCTGTGTCGAGCCCCAGGCCCGTGGGGTACTCGGGTATCAGGCTCAGAGGGGTTCACGGGGATGTCACGGGTGGCGGTGCCTGAGCCCGTGGCATGGGTGACACTTCAAAGAGGGGTTATGTACAAGGAAAAAGAGTTATTGTCTCGTGACGCCACCTGTAGTACCTGGTGATGGGTCACAGTCCTCCGGAGGGCGATGGTATTGCGGCAAGGATGGCAAAGCTCCCTACAGGTGGAGCTGGGCTTCCGGGCAGCGTAGTGTACGCAAAGAGGTTGAATTTTGGTAGCACAAAGGCAAAGTCACTCTCCCAGGGTACTTTACTGTAAATAGTCAGCATACAAGTCCACAGTTCAGCAAGATGTTAAACAAGCAGGTAGCTCTACAGGTGGCTGCAATTTAATGCCAGGTGGTATGGAGGTACCCGTGGTATGCCTTAGTTGACAAACCGTGTCCTTTCTTCCCCACCTAGGTTTAGTCCAGACCCATTTACTCCTTGAAGGTACTTTAGGGGCTCCCCTCCCTCGCAGTGAAGAAGCAGGCAGACCGCTTCATGTGGCAGGGTGCGGCAGCCGGTGAACAGACTGCAGCAGCCGGTTGACGACTTCAGAGGTGGACTATGGCCGTTTCCTCGGGTCCGGCATTTGCAGATGCCCAAACTACCCACATAGAAAACATCTGCTCTGTGTTTTGCTGTTGTTTTCTGGAGGAGGAGGTAAGGGAGCCTGGTCACTGATAACAATGTGTAGGTGAAGGAGGTGATTGCTGTATTGAAGGGACGATTCCACTGGTTAGTTGGGTATGTGGCCTGCAGATGCCCACAACCATAATATCTTCTTTCCACTATTTTTGTTCCTCCTCTCGGCATTCTAGAGGATGGGTTAGGGCAATGGAAGGCACATTCACACGGGCGTCAATATGAGTTGGTGGTCTAGTGAACATAATTGAAGGACAATGGACTACCAGTGTTGGGGTTCTGGTAGTCCTCTCTCCAGCCACCAGAAGATTGTTTTACTGAGGCTTGATAATGGACACCCCATCAGTGAAAGCAGTAGCTTATTCTACTGTCGCAGGTTTTCTCTCATGCACCCATTCCCTAATCTCATTTGGCAAAGAACTGCTGTTTTAGGATCACCTGTAGGACCTTCTCCATAGTGCAGGTCCCCTCTCCCTCTAGTCAGCGATGACAAACATTTGATCCTATGAGCATACATTTTAAGAGCCTTTCACATTACAGCTAAAGCGTGGAACGAGTACTGTAAGACTCTGGAGTTACCACATACTATTTGGGGATGGTTTCTTTAATGTCCTCATACTCGCGGTTCGAGGATCCATACACTACCGTTCAAAGGTTTGGGGTCACCCAGACAATTTTGTGTTTTCCATGAAAACTCATACTTTTATTTATCAAATGAGTTGCAAAATGAAAAGAAAATATCGTCCAGACATTGACAAGGTTAGAAATAACGATTTTTATTTGAAATAATAATTTCCTCCTTAAAACTTTGCTTCCTCTCAGAATGCTCCCTGTGCAGCAATTCCAGCATTGCAGACCTTTGGCGGGTAGTATTTAATGAAGCTCCAGATGAGGAGCTGTGAGGTGTCGATTTCTCACGCCAGAGACTCTAATGTACTTGTCTTGTTGCTCAGTTGTGCAGCGGGGCCTCCCACTTCTCTTTCTATTCGGGTTAGAGCCTGTTTGTGCTCTCCTCTGAAGGGAGTAGGACACACGGTGTAGGAAATCTTCACTTTCTTGGCAATTTCTCACATGGAATAACCTTCATTTCTAAGGCTGGTTTCACATTGCATTTTTAGTTAAATCAGATGCTGTCCGATGAAAATCAGGGCAGCATCGGATCCAAACAGCCATTCCGATTCCGACATTTTGCAGGATCAGTTTGGATCCTCACCTCGCTCCCTCCTCTCTGCTCCTGTCATCTCGCTCCCCCTCCTCTCTGCCTCCTGTCATCTCTTTGTCCCCTGCTGTCCCCCTGTTCTCCCCTGTCCTCTCCTCTTCTCCCCGCTCCTCCTGTGATTCCAACATAAAAAAATCTTTATTTTCACCTGCCAGCGCTCCCCCAGCATCTCCATCAGCTCTCGGTCGGTTTTACAGGACCTTCGATGATGTCAGAAGAGTCATTGGGTCACATGAGCAGTTACCGCGTTAACCGCTCATGTGACCCGATCAGCTGATTGGGTTGTGACATCATCCCAGGTCCTATTTACCGAGCGGGAGCTGATGGAGACGCCAGGGGAGCGCTGGCAGGGGAGAATAAAGACTTTTTATTTTAAACACTTGATTTTGGTTATATTTAACTTCCGCAATGTATGTATAAACATTGCGGAATTGAAATTAGGCGGCACACAATAGTTTTTAGTCTACTGAGCATGCTCACTACACTAAAATCGGGTCCAAGGAGACATCAGATGTTTCCTCGGACCCTGCTCCATAGGGCCCCATGGTAAAGTCATCGGATCGGATTTGCCTAATTGCCATCTGATTTGCCTATTCTGATTTTTTTCAGGAGCCAAAATCGCAGCAGTCTATGATTTTCGCTCCTGCAAAAAATCAGACAGAATTGGATCGGAGGCAAATCAGATGGCAATTATGCCAAATCCGATCCGATCCCCTTTGGATAACATGGGGGTGATTCAGATCCGATGCTGTCCGATTTTCATCAGACAGCATCGGATTTAACTAAAACACAATGTGAAAGAAGCCTAAGGCTGGTTTCACGTCACGTTTTTTGTGATCCGGGGCCAATCCGATGAGAACCGGATAGGCCCGAATCACATATCAGCCCCATAGTTTGCCTATTTGGCCGGATGGCAGCTATCTGCCTTCCGGTTTCCACGTGTCCGGTTGAATCCGGGAGGACTTGGATTTTTCATCCGGACACAAAAATGCTGCATGCACGATTTTTGTGTCCAAGGAGAAAAATCTCCCCAAACCGGATCCTCCCGGATCCGGGGCAATCCAGCGCTCCTAACATGGGAGCCTAGGTGCCAGATTGCCCTGATCCGGGAGGATCCAGGAACCGGACACCTGCGGCCGCACGCCGCTGTTAGTTCAGGACTGCGGCTAGCTCCCTGCGAGCCACGGTCCTGAATCATCAGCAGCTTCAGCTGCGTGCGGCTGCACACCGGACCAGAGGGCATATTAGCCCTCCGGTTCTGTGTCTGTCGTCGGCTGTCCGTCCACAACGGACAGCCCCGTATCGGATCAAAACGTGATGTGAAACCAGCTTAAGAACAAGAATAGACTGTCAATTTCACATGAAAGTTCTCTTTTTCTGGCCATTTTGAGAGTTTCATAGAAAAAACAAATGTAATGCTCCAGATTCTCAACTACTGTAGCTCAAAGGAAGGTCAATATTATAGCTTCTCTAATCAGCCCAACCATTTCCAGCTGTGCTAACATACTATCCATTAGCCTTCTTACAGAGTTAGCAAACACAATGTACCATTAAAACACTGGAGTGGTGGTTATCGGAAATGGGGCTCTATCACCTATGTAGATATTGCATTAAAAACCAGACGTTTACAGCTAGAATAGTCATTTACCACATTAACAATGTATAGGTGTATTTCTGATTTATCTAATGTCAGCTTCATTGAAAAAAAAAAGTGCTTTATTTTCAAAAATAAGAAATTTCTAAATGACGCCAAACTTTTCAGGTAGTGTACCTTGATACGCTTCTGCAGCTCCACCCTCTAAAAGGCCAACCACATGTGGGACCCTCTCCATATCTGGAATTTCCATTAACTGACATTGATGTACAAAGTCTTAGAAGAAGCCCTCAATGTCCCCTGAAGCCTCATTAAATGGCTTAAAGTCCTTGAGGGGGACAATCTTCGGGATTCTCTCATTGTGGGTGTTGTGGTTAATGTCTGCCTGGTGCTTCTAGCTGCTTCCACTGTGAGCTGCCTCTCATAGTATCTCTGAATAGCCTCATGTTTATCCTCTATGGTGGCTCCATCCAACCCACTGACTTTACCTCATGTTTACCTCTAGTTCTCATCTTTCCTCCCATTGCTCTGGTAATCCTTCTCCATTGCCATCTTAAAGGTGAGCTCATTCCAAAACCTCAATTATTTGATCCTTGAACAGTTGACTGTAGATGACCCCTAATTCACGGGCGTTTGTTTGTTGGCACCCCACAATGCAATTCCTGTATCCTGCGGTTCTGATTCCAGAGTTTCTACAGCTAAATATTAATTAAATGTGTGGGGCAGAACAGTCGTGTAGCGGCTGTGTAGCTCATAAGGGCAGACAGTGCGTCGGGTGTAGCTCATAAGGGCAGACAGTGCGTCGGGTGTAGCTCATAAGGGCAGACAGTGCGTCGGGTGTAGCTCATAAGGGCAGACAGTGCGTCGGGTGTAGCTCATAAGGGCAGACAGTGCGTGGGGTGTAGCTCATAAGGGCAGACAGTGCGTGGGTGTAGCTCATAAGGGCAGACAGTGCGTCGGGTGTAGCTCATAAGGGCAGACAGTGGTCGGGTGTGTTAAGACATCATAAGGGTCAGACAGTGCGTCGGGTGTAGCTCATAAGGGCAGACAGTGCGTCGGGTGTAGCTCATAAGGGCAGACAGTGCGTCGGGTGTAGCTCATAAGGGCAGAGCCAGTAGCGATCAGTGGTGTGTAGCTCATAAGGGCAGACAGTGGTCGGGTGTAGCTATAAGGTCAGACAGTGCGTCGGGTGTAGCTCATAAGGGCAGACAGTGTGTCAAGTGTAGCTCATAAGGTCAGACAGTGTCAGGTGTAGCTGATAAGGTCAGACAGTGCGTCGGGTGTAGCTCATAAGGGCAGGGTGTTGGTTGTAGCTCATAAGGGCAGACAGTGTGGATGCCATATTCCATAAGAGACATATGTAGGGTACAGTATGGACAGATATTTCTATGCAGAGGACATTATAATGATTTTATTATTTTTAAGGGCACTGTGTCGGGATGTGCTACAGCAGACCAGTGAAGATGGAAGTCTGCAGAAACGAGCTGTGGATCTGAAAAGTCATCATGGTGTCTGGACAAGATGAAGAAAAGAAAGAGAACCACTCCAAACATAGATTAGATATCTATAAGGTGACTGGATGAAAACGATTATTTATTATACTGAATAATTCATATCAGTCCTTTGGTTCCTGTATTGCCCACATTCTGATGATGACTGATAACAGCATCTCCTTACCATTGTTATGAACATACTATTTAGAGTAGTATATACAGTTTTAGGTGTGATACAAATGTATATGTGGCTGATATGATATTACAATTCACTGCTGTACTAAGCTTGGTTCTTATATTCCTGTATTGATGGTGGTTGTGGTAATGTATTAATGTACTGATGGTGGTTCTGGTGATGTATTAGTGTACTGATGGCTGGTCTGGTAACAATGTAAGAATGGCGGGTCTGGTGACATACTCAGGTACTGATGGTGTTTCTGGTAACAAATTCATGTACCATCGGATCTGGTGACATATGTACTCATTGTTGTACTGGTGAAGTATTCATGCACTTATGGTGGTTCTGATAATACTGTCATGTATTGAGGGTGGTTTTGGTGCCATATTCATGTATTTTTCTGGTGTTATTTATGTACTCATGATGGTTCTGATGATGAGTACATCACCAGATATCAAAAGTAAACGAAAACAGTAATGGTACCTTTACACGCCGCTACCGAAGGTTAGAAACCACCGGGTGTCACACGTGCACGTTCCAACGGTTCCTAACGGTACCTGATACCGCAATTACACGCCGCTACAAGGTGCTCCACAGTAGATTTTTTTCGATCTCTGGAAGCACCGACGGGTGCCGCAGGTTACCTTCTGTATGCACCTTCCCTCATTTACACGCCGCTACCACAAGGGAATATGGGGACCTGGGCAGCAAAGACAACACATAGGCGTGCCAGAGTTGTGGATTACGAGATGCTCGTACGGTGATTGGACAAAGCACTAACATCACGATTGGCCAGCCAGAGCAGGGAGGTTGGCTAATACATGAGCTATAGCAAATGTGTAGTGACTGGTCATCTCATTAAATATGCCGCCCTTAGCAGGGACAGCCAATGGGTACACAGTACTCCCCACCAATGATAGCTGATGGGGCGTGGTATACATGAGCTCAAGCACGCCCCAGGTAACTCAAATACCTTCCTGTTCCTCGATTACACACCGCCCACCATAGGGTTTATACCTGCTTGTTATTGAGCACGGCTGGGAAACAGGTGTCGACAGTGACTGGTGACAACAACCTGAATTACACGCCGCTACCTCGCGGTGTTTTGAAGGTAAAAGGTACAATTGTCTCCGACACCCGGTGGTTTCTAACCTTCGGTAGCGGCGTGTAAAGGTACCATAATATATTACTAGAAACCTATCAGGTTTGTGAAAGCTGTATTTATCGCATGACATCAGGCATATCATACATGATAGGTTAAGATACAGCTCAGAAGAAAGTATCTAATTAAGTAATTGCGAAGTGGCTCATCCACATCCGTCTGGTTGTCCGCCTGTGTCACATTTCCACACCAAGTGATGGGTATGGAAATATGGCGGCCGCAGCCCGCTGCATGCTCTCCCCGCCCGCTCCCAGCAGTCCAGTGAACCCCCGCCCGATCACCGCTACCTTGTCCTCGCATCCCCCCACTAACCCGACGCCGCAGCCCCCAGCCAGCTATCTCTGCTGACGATAAACTGGGATTTACAGGACCTGTGGTGATGTCATTATCATGGTGAAGCCAGGTCACATGAACACGATGTCACCACAGGCCCTTAAGCAGAATGGGTGGGGAGCAGAGAGCAGCAGCCAGGTAATGCAGCTGCAGCCCACACCATGGTCAGGCCGCACTCACTCTGCCCCAGCACTTACTGAACCCGCACTCACTACAGCCCACTCTCACCCCACACCAATAGTCAGCCCCAGCATTCTGCACTCCCCTCCCCACACTCCGCACTCCTCCCTTTATGCTCTGCGCTCCACAAGAGGAGGGGGCAGAGAACACGGAGTGGGGTAAAGATAGTGCCCCCCATGCTCTGCCCACTCTCTTATCCCCCCAGCTCAGAAGCCAGTATCACACAGGATAGGATTAGATACACAGCTCAGCAGACAGTATCACATAGGATTAGATACACAGCTCAGCAGACAGTATCACACAGGATAGGATTAGATACACAGCTCAGCAGACAGTATCACACAGGATAGGATTAGATACACCGCTCAGCAGACAGTATCACACAGGATAGGATTAGATACACCGCTCAGCAAACAGTATCACACAGGATAGGATTAGATACACAGCTCAGCAGACAGTATCACACAGGATAGGATTAGATACACTGCTCAGCAGTCAGTATCACACAGGATAGGATTAGATACACAGCTCAGCAGACAGTATCACACAGGATAGGATTAGATACACCGCTCAGCAGACAGTATCACACAGGATAGGATTAGATACACAGCTCAGCAAACAGTATCACACAGGATAGGATTAGATACACAGCTCAGCAGACAGTATCACACAGGAGAGGATTATACAGACGCTGGGTATGCATACAGGTGATAGCCAGTCCACATAGACACACAAGATAGTACCACAGCCAAGTCAGAAGGTAGGGATAGAACACAGCTCAGCAGACAGTATCACACAGAGAGGATTAGATACACAGCTCAGCAGAAGTATCACACAGGATAGGATTAGATACACAGCTCAGCAGAGTATCACCACACGGATAGGATCTAGATACACAGCTCACGCAGATCCAGTATCTCACACAACAGGATAGGATTAGATACACGACTCAGCAGTCAGTATCACACAGGATAGGATTAGATACACAGCTCAGCAGACAGTATCACACAGGATAGGATTAGATACACAGCTCAGCAGAAGTATCACACAGGATAGGATTAGATACACAGCTCAGCAGAAGTATCACACAGGATAGGATTAGATACACAGCTCAGCAGACAGTATCACACAGGATAGGATTAGATACACAGCTCAGCAGACAGTATCACACAGGATAGGATTAGATACACAGCTCAGCAGACAGTATCACACAGGATAGGATTAGATACACCGCTCAGCAGTCAGTATCACACAGGATAGGATTAGATACACAGCTCAGCAGACAGTATCACACAGATAGATTAGATACACAGCTCAGCAGACAGTATCACACAGGATAGGATTAGATACACCGCTCAGCAGTCAGTATCACACAGGATAGGATTAGATACACGTCAGCAGATCAGTATCACACGGATAGGATTAGATACACGCTCGCAGACAGTATCACTCAGGATAGGATTAGATACACAGCTCTAGCAGACAGTATCACACAGGATAGGATTAGATACACAGCTCAGCAGTGTCATGGTGGGTTTACACGCTCAGATATCTGAAACATATTGTTTAAACGTCACCTTTTGACATCATTTGAACGATATTGTTTTTGCATCGTTGCGTGTAAACGCAGGATATCAAAGGAAAAATCGTTGGATCGGACATCTCAGCAGTGCGCTCAGGACCTCACTTTTATCGTTCGTTGTCCAATTAACGCTCCAGCAAAGTGCAGCATCGTTCAGTGTGACACCAAGATGAACCATATCGTTCTGATTCTCCTATTCCTGCCACTTTATGAACGATGCTGGCGTGTTGCCAAATTACACATCGTTAACGATATCCTTGTGTGTGACATCGCACTAACGGTGTCGAAACGATCGCAGTCACGTGACATTCCAAACGATATTGTTTCAGATATCTGAGCGTGTAAACCCACCATAACACAGGATTAAACTAGATACACGGCTCAGCAGACAGTATCACACAGGATAGGATTAGATACACAGCTCAGCAGACAGTATCACACAGGATAGGATTAGATACACAGCTCAGCAGACAGTATCACACAGGATAGGATTAGATACACAGCTCAGCAGACAGTATCACACAGGATAGGATTAGATACACAGCTCAGCAGACAGTATCACACAGGATAGGATTAGATACACAGCTCAGCAGACAGTATCACACAGGATAGGATTAGATACACAGCTCAGCAGACAGTATCACACAGGATAGGATTAGATACACAGCTCAGCAGACATTATCACACAGGATAGGATTAGATACACAGCTCAGCAGTCAGTATCACATATAGGATTAGATACACAGCTCAGCAGTCAGTATCACACTATAGGATTAGATACACAGCTCAGCAGACAGTATCACACAGGATAGGATTAGATATACAGCTCAGCAGACAGTATCACACAGGATAGGATTAGATACACAGCTCAGCAGACAGTATCACAGGATAGGATTAGATACACAGCTCAGCAGACAGTATCACAGGATAGGATTAGATACACAGCTCAGCAGACAGTATCACACAGGATAGGATTAGATACACAGCTCAGCAGTCAGTATCACACTATAGGATTAGATACACAGCTCAGCAGACAGTATCACACAGGAGAGGATTAGATACACAGCTCAGCAGACAGTATCACACAGGATAGGATTAGATACACAGCTCAGCAGACAGTATCACACAGGAGAGGATTAGATACACAGCTCAGCAGACAGTATCACACATGAAGGGATAAGATACACAGCTCAGCAGACAGTATCACACAGGATAGGATTAGATACACAGCTCAGCAGACAGTATCACACAGGATAGGATTAGATACACAGCTCAGCAGACATTATCACACAGGATAGGATTAGATACACAGCTCAGCAGTCAGTATCACACTATAGGATTAGATACACAGCTCAGCAGACAGTATCACACAGGATAGGATTAGATACACAGCTCAGCAGACAGTATCACACAGGATAGGATTAGATATACAGCTCAGCAGACAGTATCACACAGGATAGGATTAGATACACAGCTCAGCAGACAGTATCACAGGATAGGATTAGATACACAGCTCAGCAGACAGTATCACAGGATAGGATTAGATACACAGCTCAGCAGACAGTATCACACAGGATAGGATTAGATACACAGCTCAGCAGTCAGTATCACACTATAGGATTAGATACACAGCTCAGCAGACAGTATCACACAGGAGAGGATTAGATACACAGCTCAGCAGACAGTATCACACAGGATAGGATTAGATACACAGCTCAGCAGACAGTAATCACACAGAGAGAAGAGGATTAGATACACAGCTCAGCAGACAGTATCACACAGGGTAGGATAAGATACACAGCTCAGCAGACAGTATCACACAGGATAGGATTAGATACACAGCTCAGCAGACAGTATCACACAGGATAGGATTAGATCACAGCTCAGCAGAATATCACACAGGATAGGATTAGATACACAGCTCAGCAGACAGTATCACACAGGATAGGATTAGATACACAGCTCAGCAGACAGTATCACACAGGATTAGATACACAGCTCAGCAGACAGTATCACACAGGATAGGATTAGATACACAGCTCAGCAAGACTATCACACAGGATAGGATTAGATACACAGCTCAGCAGACAGTATCACACAGGATAGGATTAGATACACAGCTCAGAAGATATCACACAGGGAGGATTAGATACACAGCTCAGCAGACAGTATCACACAGGATAGGATTAGATACACAGCTCAGCAGTCAGTATCACACAGGATAGGATTAGATACACAGCTCAGCAGTCAGTATCACACAGGATAGGATTAGATACAGCTCAGCAGACTAGTATCACATAGGATTAGATACACAGCTCAGCAGACAGTATCACACAGGATAGGATTAGATACACAGCTCAGCAGACAGTATCACACAGATAGATTAGATACACAGCTCAGCAGACAGTATCACACAGGATAGGATTAGATACACAGCTCAGCAGTCAGTATCACACTATAGGATTAGATACACAGCTCAGCAGTCAGTATCACATATAGGATTAGATACACAGCTCAGCAGACAGTATCACACAGGATAGGATTAGATACACAGCTCAGCAGACAGTATCACACAGGATAGGATTAGATACACAGCTCAGCAGACAGTATCACACAGGATAGGATTAGATACACAGCTCAGCAGTCAGTATCACACAGGATAGGATTAGATACACAGCTCAGCAGACAGTATCACACAGGATAGGATTAGATACACAGCTCAGCAGACAGTATCACAGAGGATAGGATTAGATACACAGCTCAGCAGACAGTATCACAGAGATAGGATTAGATACACAGCTCAGCAGACAGTATCACACAGGATAGGATTAGATACACAGCTCAGCAGTCAGTATCACACAGGATAGGATTAGATACACAGCTCAGCAGACAGTATCACACAGGATAGGATTAGATACACAGCTCAGCAGACAGTATCACACAGGATAGGATTAGATACACAGCTCAGCAGTCAGTATCACACAGGATAGGATTAGATACACAGCTCAGCAGACAGTATCACACAGGATAGGATTAGATACACAGCTCAGCAGACAGTATCACACAGGATAGGATTAGATACACAGCTCAGCAGACAGTATCACACAGGATAGGATTGGATACAGCTCAGCAGTCAGTATCACACAGGATTAGATACAGCTCTCCTCTCAGCTGTAGGGATTCTGTCTGTACAGTGTGATGCTCGTAGTCCCCGGATGGTGGGGTCCTCCCAGCACTCACCGCTCTATCCCTCTCCTCGCTGGTGTCTATGGTTTCTCCGCCTCCTCAGCAGGTCACCATAGAGCGCGGTGTGAGGACAGAGCGGCCGCGCGGTGCAGTGTGGGACAGCTGCTCTTCCTCCAGCAGTGCGGAGCGGCGGCCGCCTGTGTGTCCCGGTTGTCAGCGCGCCCCCTGGTGAGGGGAGGAATCGGGGTCATCCCGGTGCTCCCCCTCCCCCCGGAACGGAAAAAACCGTTATATACCGACAATGCCGAATTTCTGCGCAGCCCCGAACTGCACCCGAAAGAGCACCCAGTCCGACCTGGCGTTCTTCAGATTCCCGCGGGACCCGGGCCGGTGAGAGCAGGGGCTGAGCCCTCCTGGGCCCTATATAGGGGCCCCCGGGTGTTAGCCTGACTATGGGGGAGGGCTGCAGGGTTTGTCTCCACCTGGGCCCTATATAGGGACCCCCGGGTGGTCTCCTTACTGTGGGCGGGCTGCAGGGTCTGGCTCCTCCTGGACCCCCCGTGTTTTCTCTCCTCATGGTAATGGGGTGGGCTGCAGGGTTGTACCCCCTCCTGTCCTGGGCTCATTATAGGGGCCCCCGGGTGTTCTCCTGACTATGGGGGGCGAGCCACAGGGTTTGTCCCCTCCTGGGCCCTATGTAGGGGCCCCCGGGTGTTCTCCTTACTGTGGGCGGGCTGCAGGGTCTGGCTCCTCCTGGGCCCTATGTAGGGGCCCCCGGGTGTTCTCCTTACTGTGGGAGGGCTGCAGGGTCTGGCTCCTCCTGGGCCCTATGTAGGGGCCCCCGGGTGTTCTCCTTACTGTGGGCGGGTATGGGGGGTGGGCTGCAGGGTCTGGCTCCTCCTGGTCCCTATATAGGGGCCCCCGGGTGTTCTCCTTACTATGGGGGGCGGGCTGCAGGGTCTGGCTCCTCCTGGTCCCTATATAGGGGCCCCCGGGTGTTCTCCTTACTGTGGTGGGTATGGGGGGTGGGCTGCAGGGTCTGGCTCCTCCTGGTCCCTATATAGGGGCCCCCGGGTGTTCTCCTTACTGTGGGTGGGTATGGGGGGTGGGCTGCAGGGTCTGGTTCCTCCTGGGCCCCCTGTGTTTTCTCCTCATGGTAATTATGGGGTGGGCTGCAGGGTTGTACCCTTTCCTGTCCTGGGCTCATTATAGGGCCCCCCGTGTGTTCTCACCTCCTGACTATGGGGGTGCTATTAGAGGTGAGCTGCAGGGTCGTACCCCCTCTTATCCTGAGCCCTTTATAGGGGCCCTGAGTGTTCTCCTGACTATGGGGGGCGAGCCACAGGGTTTGTCCCCTCCTGGGCCCTATGTAGGGGCCCCCGGGTGTTCTCCTTACTGTGGGCGGGCTGCAGGGTCTGGCTCCTCCTGGGCCCTATGTAGGGGCCCCCGGGTGTTCTCCTTACTGTGGGAGGGCTGCAGGGTCTGGCTCCTCCTGGGCCTTATGTAGGGGCCCCCGGGTGTTCTCCTTACTGTGGGAGGGCTGCAGGGTCTGGCTCCTCCTGGGCCCTATGTAGGGGCCCCCGGGTGTTCTCCTTACTGTGGGCGGGTATGGGGGGTGGGCTGCAGGGTCTGGCTCCTCCTGGTCCCTATATAGGGGCCCCCGGGTGTTCTCCTTACTATGGGGGGCGAGCTGCAGGGTCTGGCTCCTCCTGGTCCCTATATAGGGGCCCCCGGGTGTTCTCCTTACTGTGGGTGGGTATGGGGGGTGGGCTGCAGGGTCTGGCTCCTCCTGGTACCTATATAGGGGCCCCCGGGTGTTCTCCTTACTGTGGGTGGGTATGGGGGGTGGGCTGCAGGGTCTGGTTCCTCCTGGGCCCCCCGTGTTTTCTCCTCATGGTAATTATGGGGTGGGCTGCAGGGTTGTACCCTTTCCTGTCCTGGGCTCATTATAGGGCCCCCCGTGTGTTCTCACCTCCTGACTATGGGGGGGCTATTAGAGGTGAGCTGCAGGGTCGTACCCCCTCTTATCCTGAGCCCTTTATAGGGGCCCTGAGTGTTCTCCTGACTGGGGAGCTATGAGGGGTGGGCTGCAGGGTCTGACCTTTTCTGGGCCCTTTAAGGCGCCCGTGAGTTCTCCTCACTGTGGGGGACTATGGTGGGTGGGCTGTAGAGTCTGATCCCTCCTGGGCCCTTTATAGAGGCCCCCATGTATTTTCCTGACTAAGGGGGTGGGCAACAGGTTGTGACCCCTCCTGGGCCCTATAGGAGCCCTGTGTGTTAGCCCCCAGTCAGGAGGAAGAGGAGAACACACGGGGCTCCTATAGGGCTCAGGAGGGGTCACAACCTGTTGCCCACCCCCTTAGTCAGGAAAATACATGGGGGCTTCTATAAAGGGCCCCGGAGGGATCAGACCCTACAGCCAACCCCTCATAGCCCCCACAGTCAGGAGGAGGAGATGAGGGTTGGGCAGCAGGGTCTGACCCTTCCTGGGCTTTTTATAGGGGCCCCTGAGTGTTCTCCTGCTCCTGACTGTGGGGAGAATGGGGGTCAGGCTGCATAGTCTGATTCCTCCTGGACCCTATAGGGGCACCCTGTATGTTCTCCTCTGCCTGACTAAGGTGCGTGGGCTGCAGGGTCTGACCCCTCCTGTCCTGGTCCCTTTATAGGGTCCCCAGAGTGTTCTCGTACTGACTATGGGGGGCAGGCTGCAGGGTATGACCCCTCTTTAGCCCTATTGGGGCCCCCATGTGTTGTTCTCCTCCTGACTGTGGCAGGGCTATGGGAGTGAGCTGCAGGGTCTGACCTCTCCTGGGACTCCTGTGACCCCTGTGTGCCTCCTACCCCCCTATTTTGTGCCCTTTAGTCAGCTTCAAAGAATGCCTGATAACTGAGCAGTAGCCTGTATTCCCCGGATAGGCTCCGGTACACGACAGACATCGTGGGGACCACTGTCGGGCCTCCAGACATTGCCATTATGTCCCGTAGCCCCTCAGACACCTCCTTAGTAGATGTTATGGTAAAAGATTCCCTGATTAACATCCGGACCCTAAATTTACTAACATGAGTAGATCCCGGATCATAAGCGTCCATTTTTCTTTTTTGCTTCTCTTCCTCTCCCACCACTCTCACAGCAACTCGATTACACTTTCCAGGTAGCGCAGTAAAGTCAGAATGATGTAAAATCATAGTATGATGTGGTTGGAAGTGACCTCCCGGGGCGCTGTGTGAAGGGACCTCCCGGGGCGCTGTGTGAAGGGACCTCCCGGGGCGCTGTGTGAAGGGACCTCCCGGGGCACTGTGTGAAGGGACCTCCCGGGGCGCTGTGTGAAGGGACCTCCCGGGGCGCTGTGTGAAGGGACCTCCCGGGGCGCTGTGTGAAGGGACCTCCCGGGGCGCTGTGTGAAGGGACCTCCCGGGGCGCTGTGTGAAGGGACCTCCCGGGGCGCTGTGTGAAGGGACCTCCCGGGGCGCTGTGTGAAGGGACCTCCCGGGGCGCTGTGTGAAGGGACCTCCCGGGGCGCTGTGTGAAGGGACCTTCCGGGGCGCTGTGTGAAGGGACCTTCCGGGGCGCTGTGTGAAGGGACCCCCCGGGGCGCTGTGTGAAGGGACCTCCTGGGGTGTCTGGTCCAACCCCCTGCTCAAAGCAGGAGTTACCAAATTATCCCAGACAGATGTCTGTCCAGCCTCTGTATTCAGACTTCAATTGAAGGAGAACTCACCACTTCTCGTGGCCGACTGTTCCATTCACTGATCAACCTCACTGTCAAAACGTTTTTTTTGTAATATCTAATCTGTGTGTCCTCCCATTCAATTTCATCCCATTGCTTCTAGTATTTCCTAGTCTTCCCAAATGAGAATAAAGCTGATCCCTCTACAGTGTGACAGCCCTAGAATAAAGCTGATCACTCTACAGTGTGACAGCCCTAGAATAAAGCTGATCCCTCTACAGTTTGAAAGCCCTAGAATGAAGCTGATCCCTCTACAGTGTGACACCCCCTAGAATAAAGCTGATCCCTCTACAGTGTGACAGCCCTAGAATAAAGCTGATCCCTCTACAGTGTGACAGCCCTAGAATAAAGCTGATCCCTCTACAGTGTGACAGCCCTAGAATAAAGCTGATCCCTCTACAGTGTGACAGCCCTAGAATAAAGCTGATCCCTCTACAGTGTGACAGCCCTTTAGATATTTTTAGACAGCTATTAAGTCTCCTCTCAGTCTTCTTTTTTCTAAGCTAAACATTTGAAAATCCTGACACCGTTCCTCATAGGACATGGTCTGCAGAATGGTCACCATTCGGGTCACTCTTCTCTGATCTTGCTCCACTTTGTTGATGTCTTTTTTTTTTTTTTTATAATGTGGAGCCCAGAACTGGACACAGTATCCAGAGGAGGTCTGACCACAGAGGAGTAGAGGGAGATAATGACTCACGTGATCTAGACTAGATGCTTCTGTTCATACAGCCCAGAATTGTGTTTGCCTTTTTTGCTGCTGCATCACCCTAGTGACTCCTGTGCAGTCTGTGATCTATTTTAGGCGGCCGTCACACTATGAGACATCTTTAGCGATATTGTAAGCGATCACGTGCACGCGCAATCGCTTACAATATCGCTCACATCGCTGGTGAGATGTCACACAGACAGACTCACCAGCGATGTGGAGCAGCGATCTCGCTGGTTACTATGGTACACATCGGGTAACTAGGCGCCGCGCGTCGCTTAGTTACCCGACGTGTACCATAGTTACCATCTCCCAGCATAGGCGCGGTCGCTGGGAGATGGATCATCGTGGTGTCATGCACCACGATGATGCAGATCGTTGCATCGTTCATCGCTAGATCTGAGAACCGAACCTCAGATCAGCGATGTCACGATCAAGCGATTTACCATCGTAAATCGCTTGATTACATGCAACGATTTCTTGCCCGATATCGCTTAAGCGATCAAAAAGGAGATCGCTTAAACGATATCGGGCAAAAAATCGTCCCGTGTGACGGCCGCCTTATACACAAGTCTTATTCACACTGTGCTGTTGCTTCGCCCTATTCCTCCCATTTAGGTAGATTCTCTTTTCGTTTTTCTTGCCCAGATGTAGGACTTTGCATTTCTCCCTGTTATAAACCATTCTGTTCCGGTTATTTAGATCTTTGTGAATCCTCTCTCTCTTCTCTAGTATTATCTCCCCCCGAGCTTTGTGTCATCAGCAAAGTTAATCAGTTTACCATCAATTCCTTCATCTAAATCATTGATAAACATGTTGAACAGCACAGGGCCCAGGACAGAACCTGCGTCCCCACTGGAGACATTAGATCTCAAGAAAGGTCTGAGCTACTGAGGATCCCTGAGACGTTGGATGTGATATTTCCGATCTTCACGCTTTCTTCTCTCTGTAGGTGTCAGAAGTGGGTGGAGAACTGCCGGAGATACGACCTGGAGGACAAGACCCCTGATCAGCTAAACAAGCACTACAGACTCTGCGCCCAGCACTTCGAGGACTCCATGATATGCAGAAGTGTGAGTACTAGGCCGTCCGCCTCCATAACACTGCCCCTCGTACCTCACCTCCGCCTCATCACATCAATGCACCACCCCCAACGCTCTCCGCCTCGATCACATGCGTACACCGCCCTCCATCGTTGTCCGCCTCGATCACATCCGTACACTGCCTTTATCCTCTCCGCCTCGATCACATCCGTACACCGCCCTCCATTGCTGTCCGCCTCGTTCACATCCATACACTGCCCCCCATTGCTCTCTGCCTCGATCACATCCATACACTGCCCCCATTGCTCTCTGCCTCGTTCACATCCGTACACCGCCCTCCATCGCTCTGTGTCACGCTGGGTACAGGGAGCACCGCCCTCCATCGTTGTCCGCCTCGATCACATCCGTACACTGCCCCCCCATTGCTCTCCGCCTCGTTCACATCTGTACACCGCCTTCCATCGCTCTCCGCCTCGTTCACATCCGTACACCGCCCTCCATCGCTCTCCGTCTCATTCACATCCGTACACTGCCCCCCATTGCTCTCTGCCTCGATCACATCCGTACACTGCCCCCCATTGCTCTCTGCCTCATCACATCCGTACACGCCCCCCATTGCTCTCTGCCTCGATCACATCCGTACACTGCCCCCCATTGCTCTCCTGCCTCCATCACATCCGTGCACCGCCCACTCCCCATCGCTCCTCCCGCCTCGTTCACATCCGTACACCGCCCGCCATCGCTCTCCGCCTTGTACCCACACTCCGTGTACACTAGCCCCCCATTGCTCTCTGCCTCCATCACATCCAAACACCGCCCTCCATTGCTCTGTGTCACGCTGGCGCAGGGAGCATCCGGACACAGTGCGTTAACTGGGTGCACGACTAACTATGTCCGGCGTACCAAACAACAGACAGGAAGATACCTGGGGGAACAAATACAGCGGAGGACCCTGCTCATAGGGAACTGGGAAAAACTGACCTCCTACAATCACCTACGGCTGTGCCCTGATCTCCCTACCGTCCCTATACGAGTTCTTTCACCTCATCGCCGAGGAGGATACCTAGTCACTCGCTGGCCTTGATGTTAGCCCTCAATAGGGAAATGGCTGGTGGGAGCGCTAGTTCCAACCACTGCGATAAACAATACAAGAGGGGAAGGAAGAAGGGGAACAACAAACAACTTCACGCCTGCTGCCAGATTCCTTTGCAGCAAATGGCTTGGCAGTAGTCACCTCTCCAGAATAGCACCTTCACCTAAGGTAGACAGGCCAGGAATGAAGTTCAATCACCAGCAAGGAATCATGTGACCTTATAAAGGGGATGGGAGGTATTACAAAGTACCACACCTGACAGAGAACTAGCTAGCTTGCTAGAAACAGAAACTGACATTAACTCCTACGCTGGTCCCCAAACAGTCACAAGTCTCCAAAGTAAGAGAGACCAGAACTCATCGCTTCACCACAGAGCTAAGACACTGCAGGAAAGGCCGTAATAATCTTTTTTTTTTTTTTTTTTTGCATGACGGATTAACCCCTCGTGCCTGTTATATACGGGTGAGTCAGGAGGAATATGCTGTCTACTTTCTGACGAACAGACTGGGGGGGGGGATAATACAGCCATGGCCAAAAGTTTTGGCACTCTTGAAATTATTCCATAAAATTAAGTATTTCTCCCGGAAATTATTACATTTCCATGTTTTCTTATAAACATGTTTATTTCCTTTGTGAGTATTGGAAGAACACATAACAAGCCCAGAAAAAAAGACAATTGAACATAACTTCACACGAAACCCCAAAATTCGTTGGCACTTTTCCAAAGTTGTGGTAAACCATTTTGTTTCCAGCATGTGATGCTCATTCACACTCACCTGTGGCAAGTAACAGGTGCGGGCAATGTCAAAATCACACCAGAAGCCAGATATAAAGGGGAAAGATCTGATGTTCCTTTGTCCACAATGCGCAACATAAGAAGTTTACACCCCATGGCACTGTAGCTAACTTCCCTGGACATGGATGGCAGAGAATAATTGATGAAAGTTTGTAATGCAGGATAGGCTGCATGGTGGATAAGCCCCAATCAAGGTCCAAAGAGATTCAAGCCGTCCTGCAGGCTTATGGGGTATCAGTGACTATCCGTCCACATGTGAATGACATGAAACACTATGGAGGAGTCCCAGGAGGACCCACTGCTGACACAGAATAAAGCCAAAATATATGTGAGTAACCAAAATCCTTTAAGGAAAGCGTCTTGTGGACAGATGAGACAAGATAAAGCTTTTTGGTAAAGCGCATCATTCTACTCTTCACCGAAAACAGAATGAAGCTGACAAAAAGAAGAGCACAGGACCTACAGTCACATATGGGGAAGTCAGAGAAAAGAGCTCAGGACCTACAGTCACATATGGGGGAGAGCAGAGAAAAGAGCACAGGACCTACAGTCACATATGGGGAGGGCAGAGAAAAGAGCACAGGACCTACAGTCGCATATGGGGGAGGCAGAGAAAAGAGCACAGGACCTACAGTCACATATGGGGAGGGCAGAGAAAAGAGCACAGGTCCTACAGTCACATATGGGGGAGGTCAGAGAAAAGAGCACAGGACCTACAGTCACATATGGGGGAGGTCAGAGAAAAGAGCACATGTCCTACAGTCACATATGGGGGAGGTCAGAGAAAAGAGCACAGGACCTACAGTCACATATGGGGAGGTCAGAGAAAAGAGCACAGGATGTACAGTAACATATGGGGGAAGTCAAAGGTGTTTTGGGATGTTTTGCTGCCTCTGGCACTGGGGGTGTTGACTGTGTACAAGACATCATGAAATCTGAAGATCCCAGAGGATTTTGACAGTGTCAGAAAGCTGGGGGCGTCCTAGGTCAGGGATCTCCAGCAGGACAATGACCCCCCCAAACATCAAGAAGCCCCAGAAATGGAGGAAACAAAGCACTGGAGAGATCTGAAGTGGCAGCAATGAGTCCGGATCTAAATCCCATTGATCACCTGTGGAGAGATCTGAAGTGGCAGCAATGAGTCCGGATCTAAATCTCATTGATCTCCTGTGGAGAGATCTGAAGGGGCAGCAATGAGTCCGGATCTAAATCTCATTGATCACCTGTGGAGAGATCTGAAGTGGCAGCAATGAGTCCGGATCTAAATCTCATTGATCTCCTGTGGAGAGATCTGAAGGGGCAGCAATGAGTCCGGATCTAAATCTCATTGATCACCTGTGGAGAGATCTGAAGTGGCAGCAATGACCGGATCTAAATCCCATTGATCTCCTGTGGAGAGATCTGAAGATTGAGAGAAGACGAGAGACCGGGAGCAGATTATAAAGAAGAGGAGAAACTCCAGAAGAAGAAGCTTGTGGAGGTTATAGGAGGAGACTGATCAAAGGGATTATTACAAAGGGGGAAACAAATATTAAGGTGAGGGGGACAATTGTGTCCGGGACATTGTTGTAGTTTTGTGTAAAATGATGTCCAATTTTCCTTTTTCTTATTTTTTGTGTTGTTTCAATACTGTGACAACCATCCGCTGTGAGGCCGAGCTGCTGGTAGGCAGCACCCCGAGAAACCCCGAGACCCTTAACCCCTATACAGGGATCTGGAATTATAGCGGAGCCCAGGGGGTAGCTGCCTATTATGAGCAACAGAGCAGGGAAGGTCGCCAGGGGAAAAAATCAAGACCCGAAAAACAAAGTCAGAAGTCCGAGTCAAAACCGAGAGGGCAGCGAAGGTACAGAATCATCAGGCAGTAGCAGAGTCGAGAATCCAGGCAAAGGTCAAGGGCAAAACCAAGAGGGCAGCTGAGGTACAAAATCAATAGGCAAAGACAGAGTCAGAAATCCAGGCAAGGTCAGAGACAAAACTAAACACACACTATATCACTGGGGAACCAAAACTATATCTGGCGGCCTGCAAGACAGGCTCCAATGTATTTAAAGGGCGCGGTTACCTCCCATAGGCTGGAGCTCACAGGCCGATGACCTCATTCGGACCGCCCCTAGATCCAGGCCAGATGGAGATGCACGACCGGCTCCACCCAACGCCACCTCTGACAGAAGAACGCAGGCTGCGCCTAACGGACACCTCTGCAGGGCCCACTCCTCTGCGACCAACAACACCCAGAGGGGAAACACAGCGGCGCTCAGCGACAGAGGCAGACGCCGCGGGAGCAGTTCCATATGAGGACAAGGCCCTCCTGTCACTGGTGCCACCAGCCGAAGGAATCCGGCTCCTCCCAGCGGCCGAGGCAGGAACACCAGCCACCGAGTCCAATGGCGATGTGACAAATACACACAAAGGAAATAAACCTGTGTATAACAAAACATGGGAAATTGTGATAATTTTCTGGGAGAAATAGTTCATTTTCTGTAACCATTTCTTTGTGCCAACACATTCGCCATGACTGTAGATATAGAACAAAAGAATGAAGGGATGACACTGGACACGGTCAGCTAAAGGGAACAACCCACAGATACATATTGAGAAAACAAAAACCAAGTTTTCACGTATCCCGTTATTTTGCCAGCTAAAGTAAAACTCTCAAAAGATGGATCGATTGCAAGCGCTTGTGATTTAGTAGTGCTCCATCAATGGAAAAAGGTGATCACTGCTCAAATAATTAACAAAGAGCAACATCAAAAACAACGGTATTACATGAGGATAGACACAGACCAACTAACACCATAGACATGGTAACAATGGGTTTCCATGACAAAGAAGATGGACAGGAAGTATTGATGGGAAGGGAAGGGGAGCCTAAGGTGCCCTAGGGGGGTTCCGGTTCTTCTCCAGTGGTATACCCTATTGCCCCTGAAATCCCACTGATATTTCTTAGTTTTCGTTGCTACAATGTCCTTCTCCCACTTAAGGAAATCTTTCTCTATACAGTGTGGTGGCAGCGGTCCGGTGCATGCGCAGTGAGTTCCCGTTGATCGCGCATGCGCGATAGGTAGTGCATGGAGCCTCCGGTTGGTGACGTCACCGGACGTAGCTCCAATGCCTGCCACAAGTGCTTTACATCTGGGCCCACAGGTGCATGCGATCAGGATGTGATAATGGTGTGGCGATGGGGCTATATAGCACCTTTCCCAACACTCCCCTCACAGTCCCCCAGGAAGAAGCCGATGAAACACGTGTCAGGGTCTGTGCCCATGTAACCCAAGTATAGTTGGCGCACACTTAAAAAATTGGAGGAAATCTGTTTCAGCAAAAGAAAATGTATTTATTTATCTCTTGCTTTTTTTTGTATCAAGGTAATTTATGATTCCCAACGTTTCGACTTATAAAGTCTTCTTCAGGGGAAATGACATAGGTCTACAAGATTTTGAAACAACAAAAAGGCAAATTAGATACAGTGATAATTTATACAAAATGCACAAAGTTACAATCACCAAAGTAAAGAATGCATGTTGACATATGCGTACCTAGGATAGAGAAAGAGAACTGATGAGAATAGGTATTATTACCTGAGGTATTATGAAGCAAATGTATTGATAAGGCCCTGTCAGGAGGAGGTGAGAACACACCATTAGTGATAGGGGGTGCAGGAAAAATACTTACCGTAGCTTGTTATGGCAGGTGCTCTTACAATTAGTGGTAGCTACTTCTGACAAATGGTTAAATAGGTGCCTTATAGCTCCAGGAGCTGTGGATGAGAATGGGATTAAATTATGGTACAATATATCTAAATAGATATGTCTCATAAACTGATCCAGCATACCTTATGGAAGATGCTGTCAGGTAATGCTGCCCCTCTTTGTGAAAGCCCTATGGGCATAAACAAGGGTTGTATTCAAGGTTAGTACAGGAGTGAACACTATATGTTATTCATATCAGAGGCTGCCTCTCTAAGTCTATTATACCTGAGATTCTGGCCGTTTTGTTCTGGGAGCAGGAGGATTGGTGGTGCAGTGGACCCTCATATGACCCCCCTAGCGCTGTTAGCGCGCGTGTGTTCAGCGTTTATCCGCGACATCCGACCCGCTGACGTCGACTGGAAGTACGCGGTCATGTGACTCATTGCGCGGAGCTTGCGCAGTAGTGTCAATTGGCCCATGGAACGCAAGTGAACCGCAAGCTGTATTGCTTAGCATTGCGGTCACATGATTACACGGTGCGCAAGCGCAGTAACGTTCGGATCATTCTCTACGGCATCTAGCAGTGGGGGTAGCAGGGAAAGTGAACATTGAGCGCTGAGAAGTGCTGTATTTCCACTCAAACTTGCCTAGCGCTGACAAGCGCTGTGTTATAAAGTTTGCAGGCTCATATGGGTGCTGTTTGCTCAAGTGCTTTTGGGCACTACATAAGTAACAATCAGGTGGAAGTAGATTTAGATAGCAGGCTTAGGGCCCTTTCACATCAGCGTTTTGCGCTGATCGCGGCAGTTGCGGTGAAAAAACAGCAACTGCCGCGATTACCGCATAACGGCCGCACTTGCGGTTTACTTGCGGCAAGCCCCATGCAATGACTATGGGGATTGCGGCAGGTGCCGCAAGTGCGGTACAGTTGCGGTTTTGGCACTTGCGGCTGCGAAAAAACCGCAGTCAGCCGCAGTTTTCCCACTGCCGAAACCTCACCTGCTGCACGCTTACCGCAAGCCCCATAGACATTGCATGGGGCTTGCCGCAAGTGCGGCCGTTATGCGGTAATCGCGGCATTTGCGTTTTTTTTTTCACCGCAACTGCCGCGATCAGCGCAAAACGCTGATGTGAAAGCAGCCTTAGGCCCCTTTCACATCAGCGGTAAACGCTGATCGCAGCAATTGCGGTGAAAAAAACGCAACTGCTGCGATTACCGCTTGCGGCAAGCCCCATACAATGTCTATGGGGCTTGCGGTAAGTGTGTGGCAAGTGCGTTCCAACACTTGCGGCAGGGTGCGCTGCGAAAAAATCGGCACTTGCGGCATACCACGTTTTTTTTCGCGGCCCCACCTGCCGAAACCGCAACTACACCACACTTGCCGCACCTGCCACAAGCCCCAAAGACATTGCATGGGGCTTGCCGCAGGTGAACCACAAGTGCGGCCATTATGCGGTAATCGCGGCAGTTGCGTTTTTTCACCGCAACTGCCGCGATCAGCGCAAAACGCTGATGTGAAAGCAGCCTTACATAGGCATGTCAGTGTAGAATTTTGCTAGTGTTCAAATATTCCCTGTAAGAGAGAATATATTAATACATCATGTTCACACTCTAATAAAACCTATGAAACAAGGTGTTAAACATAATTCTATAGCTTATAGGTCGTGTAAAGAGTGCAATGCAAAACATACATAACATGAGTCATTGGTCGAGGTGGGACGCAACCGGACAGGATACTCAACTCGTGAACTCCTATAAAGAAAAAGGGAATATATAGTAGTAAATCTCATATTCTCTGTTAAGTCCGTGGGGTTCAAGTGTCTGTAGGGTATGTATCCAGTAAGATTCACGTATTTTGAGCATCCTGACTCTGTTGCCTCCCCTCCTTGGCATGTTCAAGTACCTGAAAGCGTAACTGACTAATACTATGGCTCTTCTCAATAAAGTGAGCAGAGACCGGTAGCATTGTGTTTTTGCATCGTATGGTTGATTTATGCTTACTGATGCGGTCCCGGACATGCTGGGTAGTTTCCCCAACCTATCCGAGACCTCATGCACACAACGAATCTTGAATCGCATGTGTAAAAGCTTTCAATCCCATATCTCTTCCCTGTCCTGGAGTGATAGCAGGAATCCCCCTTGATCACATGTGAACTTTGTAGGCAATGAAGACAAGGATAGGTCCCTTTCCTTGTTGTGTATAGAGTTTGTTGTCTGATTGATTCCTTTGGTGACCCCACATCAGCCCTAACTAAGTGGTCCCTTAGGTTGCGTGCCCTCTTGTCACAAAAAGTGGAGGGTTTTTAACTCCGTTATGTTGGGGTAAGCAGTGGACAGTATTGGCCAATGTTGTAAAAGGTTTTCTCGAACTGCACTGAAATAGGGATGATAAGTGGTTACATACGTGAGTCTTGATGACGGTTGAATTTTTTTCTCTGCTAGCTATATATTGTTGTCTAGCTACGTCTTCGGGATATCCTCTCTCACGGTCCTCCTATCACCAGAACTTGCACTTTAAATAGATGAGTGAGTGACCACAGTGGAGTCTTGGTCTCCATACACTTTAGGCTTTATCCTATGACAGCCATACGTAGGTTACATGATTTATGCTTCTATAGGAGTTTTATCCATAGGCACTGCTACCTCATCATGTAATATTATGTGTCACAGCATACCTGTTATCACTGTAAGGGATCCTGTCCATCTTGTTTGTCATGTAAACCCATTTCTACTATGTCTATGGTGTTAGTTGGTCTGTGTCTATCCTCATGAAATAACATTGTTCTAGATGTTACTCTAGTTAATTTAATTGACCAGTGTTCACCTTTTCTCAATTGATAGAATACTAATAAATCATAAGCACTTACAATCTATCCATCTTTTGAGGCAAAATAATGGGATACATAAAAAACTCTGATTTTGCTTTTTCAATATGACTGTAGATATGTATACAAAATAATTATACATTTTTATTTTCAGAGCCCGTACAGGACTGTCCTTCGGGAAAATGCCATCCCGACCATATTTGACCTCACCAGTCACCTCGGGAATCCTGGAAGACGCAGGAAGAGAATAAAGGAGCTGGTAAGGAGCGTCATGAAAAATGCACTGCTCAATGCGCAGTGTTTACGAGTTCTCATAAAGTCACATCCGCTTTGATTGTACTGGGTTTTTTTTTCTGCACAAGAAAATGAAGCAAAAAATAATAAATGAATGTTTTATGCTTTATGTGAACATCATCTTTATTCTATTCCCTCTGCCCTCCTGTGTCTCCGGTGTGGAGCGTTGTCTTTATTATATTCTCTCTGGTCTCCCGTGTCCCAGGTGTGGAACCGTCGTCTTTATTCTATTCCCTCCGCCCTCCTGTGTCTCCGGTGTGGAACCGTCGTCTTTATTCTATTCCCTCCGCCCTCCTGTGTCTCCGGTGTGGAACCGTCGTCTTTATTCTATTCCCTCCGCCCTCCTGTGTCTCCGGTGTGGAGCCGTCGTCTTTATTATATTCTCTCCAGCCTCCCGTGTCTCTGGTGTGGAGCCATCGTCCTTATTGTATTCTGTCCGCCCTCCTGTGTCTCCGGCGTGGAGCCGTCGTCTTTATTATATTCTCTCCAGCCTCCCGTGTCTCTGGTGTGGAACCATCGTCCTTATTGTATTCTCTCCGGTCTCCTGTGTCTCCGGCGTGGAGCCGTCGTCTTTATTGTATTCTCTCCAGTCTCCTGTGTCTCCAGTGTGGAGCCGTCGTCTTTATTGTATTCTCTCCAGTCTCCTGTGTCTCCAGTGTGAGCCGTCGTCTTTATTGTATTCTCTCCAGCCTCCGGCGTGGAGCCGTCGTCTTTATTGTATTCTCTCCAGTCTCCTGTGTCTCCAGTGTGGAGCCATCGTCTTTATTGTATTCTCTCCAGTCTCCTGTGTCTCCAGTGTGGAGCCGTCGTCTTTATTGTATTCTCTCCGGCCTCCCGTGTCTCCAGTGTGGAGCCGTCGTCTTTATTGTATTCTCTCCAGCCTCCCGTGTCTCTGGTGTGGAACCATCGTCCTTATTGTATTCTCTCCGGTCTCCTGTGTCTCCGGCGTGGAGCCGTCGTCTTTATTGTATTCTCTCCAGTCTCCTGTGTCTCCAGTGTGGAGCCGTCGTCTTTATTGTATTCTCTCCAGCCTCCGGCGTGGAGCCGTCGTCTTTATTGTATTCTCTCCAGTCTCCTGTGTCTCCAGTGTGGAGCCGTCGTCTTTATTGTATTCTCTCCAGTCTCCTGTGTCTCCAGTGTGGAGCCGTCGTCTTTATTATATTCTCTCGGCCTCCCGTGTCTCCAGTGTGGAGCCGTCGTCTTTATTGTATTCTCTCCGGCCTCCCGTGTCTCCGGTGTGGAGCCGTCCTTGTCTTCTGGTTTTTACAGTCTCAGATTCTCCACCTTTTTATCTTCTCCTTCTGATAATCATCTTATTTCTTTTCACCTCAGAGCGAAGAAGAAATGCGGACATTGAAAGAGCGGAAACGTAAGTGACTTCTCCTTGTGTTTTCCTGTTTCTTATGGTGATCAGTAATGATGTGACTGATTTGGAACCTGTAAACTTTGTTCCTTCCCCTCTAGTATTTACTTCACTATTATTTTTTTTACAGTAAATGACATTCACTAATGGGGTCATTGTAGAGTTGGTGTGAATTGATTCGTCAGTCATGACAGTGGTCTGTGACCGCCTTTTACTTCCCGGCATTGATTAGCCGTCTGGCATGCCATCATCAGGTCTGATAACCGAAAAAAGAGCGGTGTATGCTGCCGGGGAAGAGACTGTTTTCACAGCTCCCATCCAATTAACGAAGCAAAGCATGGACTAGGTGAATTGATTTCACCGTCTCCTGTCATTGGTGTCCATTTTGTCATTGGTCACATGACCTATATAGACACATTTTAGTTTCCTGTACTAATTCTGGTCCTGAAATAGAGCACAAAAACTGGCCCCTGTCCTGAGCCTATCCTGGTTTTATTTGATGGGCCCATCCTAGTATATATGGCCCCCATCATGGACCAATCCTGGTATATATGGTCCCCATCCTGGTGTATATGGCCCCCATGATTTACCCATCCTGCTATATATGACCCCCATCCTGGTATATATGCCACCCATCCTGATATATATGGCCCCATCATAGACCAATCTTGGTATATATGGCCTCCATCATGGACCCATCCAGGCATGTATGGCCTCCATCATGGACCCATCGTGGCATGTATGGCCCCATCATGGACCCATCGTGGTATGTATGGCCCCCATCATGGACCCATCGTGGTATGTATGGCCCCCATCATGGACCCATCGTGGTATGTATGGCCCCCATCATGGACCCATCGTGGTATGTATGGCCCCCATCATGGACCCATCTGGTATGTATGGCCCCCATCATGGACCCATCTGGTATGTATGGCCCCCATTATGGACCCATCGTGGTATGTATGGCCCCCATTATGGACCCATCCTGATATGTATGGCCCCATCATGGACCCATCCTGGTATGTATGGCCCCCATTATGGACCCATCCTGGTATGTATGGCTCCCATTATGGACCTATCCTGGTATGTATGGCCCCCATCATGGACCCATCCTGGTATGTATGGCCCCCATATGGACCCATCCTGGTATGTATGGCCCCCATTATGAACCATACTGGTTGAATAGAGCGACCATAGCCTGCTTATCTGGCCCCCTTATAGGAATACCTGTATTGATTTGGCCCCCATCATGGACCCATCCTGGTATGTATGGCCCCCATTATGGACCCATCCTGGTATGTATGGCCCCCATTATGGACCCATCCTGGTATGTATGGCCCCCATTATGGACCCATCCTGGTATGTATGGCCCCCATTAAGGATCCATCCTGGTATGTATGGCCCCCATTATGGATCCATCCTGGTATGTATGGCCCCCATCATGGACCATCCTGGTATGTATGGCCCCCATCAAGGATCCATGCTGGTATGTATGGCCCCCCATTATGGACCCATCCTGGTATGTATGGCCCCCATTATGGACCCATCCTGGTATGTATGGCCCCCCATTATGGACCCATCCTGGTATGTATGGCCCCCATTATGGACCCATCCTGGTATGTATGGCCCCCCATTATGGACCCATCCTGGTATGTATGGCCCCCCCATTATGGACCCATCCTGGTATGTATGGCCCCCCATTATGGACCCATCCTGGTATGTATGGCCCCCATTATGGCCCATCCTGGTATGTATGGCCCCCATTATGGCCCATCCTGGTATGTATGGCCCCCATTATGGACCCATCCTGGTATGTATGGCCCCCATCATGGTCCATCCTGGTATGTATGGCCCCCATTATGGACCCATCCTGGTATGTATGGCCCCCATTAATGGACCATCCTGTATGTATGGCCCCTATCCATATGGACCCATCCTGGTATGTATGGCCCCCCATTATGGACCCATCCTGGTATGTATGGCCCCCCATTATGGACCCATCCTGGTATGTATGGCCCCCCATTATGGACCCATCCTGGTATGTATGCCCCCCATCAGGATCCATCCTGGTATGTATGGCCCCCCATCAAGGACCATCCTGGTATGTATGGCCCCCATTGGACCCATCCTGGTAATATTTCTCCATCACGCTGCACACATTACAAAAAAAACAAAAAAATGATCTACTCTCCTTCCCCTTGATCCATTGTTGTGAGGGGTCCTTCCTCTGATTCCAGCAAATGACTTCAGCATGTGAGCGGGGCAGAGCTTGACCTCACTCCGGTGCTTACCCACGTATAGCGATGTCAGCTACAGGAATATTCACTGCTAAAGTAGGTTTTGTATGAGAGGTGGTATAGTTTTTGATTGGGTTTCTCAAGAGGTAGGAATATTCGCAGCTCCCCACTTGGGATTATGGGCATGGGGAGCAGTGAATGTTCGTTGTCTTGTGGGCACACGTGATCGCCTGAGCTGCTGCAGGAATACAGTGGCTGGGTGATCACATACCCCCACTACTAAAGGAAATTGCACATTCACGCATCCACACACCCATAATCCCAATTTTAGCGCGAATTTCAGTGTAAAGAGGTGGCTGGATTATGGGTGTGGAGCGCAGTGAATATGCCTTTTCTTTATTGAGGGACGTGATCACCCAGCCTCTGGCTCTGGCCTCATGTGACGCCTGCTACCACAGCCTGGTATATCCAGACTATAAGATACACTCCTTACTTTCCTCAAAATTGGGTGGTTGTTGCAGACATCTGTCCTGTAGCTGAAGGGCAATGCTGAGTAAACCATATGTGATCTATACAGTGTAAACTGATAATTATAAATGGAAAATTAGAGGCGTCATATACAATTATTATTAGTAGTTTAATATACATCTATACTTTCTTTTTTTTTTTTCTTTATTGTTTGGGTTCTAAGAAGTAACAGCCTGATACGGTTGTTGCTGACTACCTCCCTCTTGTGGCGGTGCCGATCTTTGCTTCCAATTTTGTTGCTCCACGTCACATTTCTCTTCCGCTCTGTCGGCTTTGTATTTTTCGGATTTTTATATTAAGATTCTTGAAGAAGGCCGAAACGTTAACGTCAATCATTTTACAAATACTTGATGTGATACAGTAACAAATAAAAACATTATGAAAACAGAGAGATTGTTTCTTGAAGATTAATTATAAATATTGGTGTGCCTAGCTAATCTTAATATACTGTCGGCTGGTTGTGACTGCTGACGTCATGCGGATTGACAGCTAGGTTCGTGATAGGCAGTAGGCAGCCGGCTGTCAGTCACTATGGCGTCAGCAGTTCTATCCCGTCAACAGAGCGGAAGAGAAAGGGCTGATCTGATGACATTGAGCGGTCAGTGAGTGGGGTCCAGGAGGAGAAAGGAGCGAGCAGATGTCTCTGATAAGATAGAATACAAAGTTTCTCATTCAAACTATTGATTTGTTATGTAAAACATGTAAGCGACATTTACACTTTAAGGTGGGATCCGAAGCCTGGTCTGGAGCTGGACCTAAATACCGAAGGATGACCACAATGTAGAGCCTGCGCCAATCACTGCATTATTCAAATGATGCCAATGCACACACTTAGGCTCCCATCTGTCCCTCCTCCATTCGAGATGCATATTGTGCTGAACACTTTGTATAACAGTCACTATAATGGGGTAATCGCTCTCTTTCTGGTCCTTGTGGTAGCGAAGAAACCGCACTCTTCATTCAAAGTATATTCGGTTTATTCCACTTCCATAAATCACATAAGATATAAACAGAAGTCTTTCCTCAGACTTTACAGGAAACATAAATGTCCTCATGGGGTCCCACTGGTCAGTCTTCACTCATGGATCTAAGTCTGTTTCCCTGTATAAGTATTTATACTTATATATTTTACAAACTTATATAAATAAAATATGTAATGAGACATGTGAAATAATATTCAATATAATTTTTTTTTAAATATATATAATGAATTAAAATTTAGCACAATTAGGTAAAAAAGATATTTACACAAACAACATGTATGTATTTATGTGTGTATATATATATATATATATATATATATATATATATATATATATATATATATACATGGTGCACCAAAGGTGGGTGGAATAGGGTTTGTGTTAGGGCAACACTGTATCCAAGGGGATCACGTTGCAAGATGTAACTGTATATGTTATCTCAAAATAATGTGAACATTCACCATGCACCTACTTTCTGTGTGTGAATATATTATATGTATATATATTTTATTTCTTATTATTTTTTTCTTTATATGGTTAAACATATTTGCTATCATTGTGACCAGAAAAGTCCAAATATGAAAATGTAAAATTATACATCTGTGGTTTAAACGCAAAAGAGTAGAGAAAAGTGGAGCTGAATTGCTGTCCGACCACTACTAAAATAATACAAGTTCGGTCTGTCCACAATCACACTGTCGTGGATAATCAGGTCATTCTAGTCGCACAATCAACACTAATAAAACTGAAAAAAAATCCAGATTCCCCCCCCATCCTCCAGTTACATTATACTCGTAGGAATCTATTTTGCCCGGGCTGGGAAATCAAGCTGTGAGGCAACATGTAATTTAGCCTGGAGGTGCAATGGGGTGTGGCCTGGCACTCCAGTGGTGACCATACCTCTGTGCACTTCCAGGCTGATTTGCATGTGACTTACCTATTTCTCAGCGTTGGCACATCTGATCACTACAGGGGAGGTGTCCTTTTATTATTATATACAAGCATAAGTACAGAGTGTCGCTGGTTCTGTAATAATATCATCCTGATAGATTTCCATACTGTTGTTCTTCAGAATCATAAAAATGGACAAATTCTTGCAAAATCAGCCCCACAACTGATGGTAGATCATAAGTAATAATACAAACCGGGGCTACGTTTGTCCTCCATATTGCTTTAATCCTGCGGGTTACATAAGGTCAGCTTGGCACAATTTTACACAGTCCCTCCCTCTCCATCGAAGGCATGGGAGGGAGAGAGCGTGATCTACGCAACCTCCAGCGAGCCTCCTTACTCGCTCACAACCCTGACTGGGTGGGACACCACTTTCACTAGCCCCAGTGATAGAGTCCTGCTAGCCAATTAGGATTGCCACAAGTTAGATATAAATCCATCCATTGACAAAACTTTATCAGGCCAGAAACCACCCCGGTAGCATGTAATAATAAATCGAGAACACAGATGTGTGAATTTGGATGAGATAAAAGAGCAACATAGGATTGAGTTATGTTTAATCGCCTTAAGGGCAAACTAGACAAAAAAATATTTACAGTTGATGGTCATATAGCAAATAAAGGTAGCATTACAACAAATATAAGCAGACATACATAAGTCACTTACTCATTTCAATGTTGGGCCTTGTTCTGACATCCACATGAGAGTTGATGTGCAGCCAGAGGCTTCCAGTTGCTTTTAACACGTTACACAACGTGACCGCCCTGGCAGTGAACCACAAAGAAATATCATGGGCACCTTTTAACCCCTCACTTTACCAAACCCTTGTTGACCTCGATGTGGGGGTCTGTCTGTGGATGGTCTGAGAACTATTGAGAATTATAGAATCCCAGCTTTCCTCATATCTTCACCCCTTAGTGTCCCAGGCGAGAGATATTACTGTCATCTTTCCTATTTTGAATTTACCTGTTCATAGATGGGAAACATGATGCGTGTACTGTCTTCCAGGTGCTGGATATTAATTTGAGGCTGATGAGAACGTTGCTCTGTTAACGAAAATATATTATGTTCCTCCTGATATCCTGAGGCTGAAAATATTCCTGCAGCTATGCACACCCCAATATTTCTAACTTTCAGCTGGAGTCTACCTGACTAATGATCTTTGATCGATTCCTGGGAATATACTTGCCACCCCTATGTCCACCAAGTTCAGGATTTGTCTCCCTGAGATGAAACCTTCCTGCTGTAATCTCCATATTTTTCGCTTTGTAAGGCTGCTTTCACACAGCGTTTTTGTGCTGTCCGAGGGGATCAGACTTTTTGCTGCTCCCCTCGGACAGCAACGGATCCAAACTGATGACTGCAATCGGATGCCAAATAGGCATCCGATCCCGATGTTTTGCAGCATCAGTTTTGATCCTCTCCTCCTCTCCCTGCTCCTCCTGTCACATTTCTCCTCTGTCTCCCCTCTTTGTCCCCCTCTTTGTCCCCCTCTTTGTCCCCCTCTTTGTCCCCCTCTTTGTCCCCCTCTTTGTCCCCCTCTTTGTCCCCCTCTTTGTCCCCCTCTTTGTCCCCCTCTTTGTCCCCCTCTTTGTCCCCCTCTTTGTCCCCCTCTTTGTCCCCCTCTTTGTCCCCCTCTTTGTCCCCCTCTTTGTCCCCCTCTGTGTCCCCCTCTGTGTCCCCCTCTGTGTCCCCCTCTGTGTCCCCCTCTTTGTCCCCCTCTGTCCCCGTCCCCCTCTTTCTTTGTCCCCCTCTTTCTTTGTCCCCCTCTTTCTTTGTCCCCCTCTTTCTTTGTCCCCTCTTTCTTTGTCCCCCTCTTTCTTTGTCCCCCTCTTTCTTTGTCCCCCTCTTTCTTTGTCCCCCTCTTTCTTTGTCCCCCTCTTTGTCCCCCTCTTTGTCCCCCTCTTTGTCCCCCTCTTTGTCCCCCTCTTTGTCCCCCTCTTTGTCCCCCTCTTTGCAGAGCTTAAAAAATAAAAAAATCTTCATTCTCACCTCTCCACGACACCCGCGGTGCTTCCAGCTTCTTCTTCTGATCAACAGGACCTGGCGTGATGTCACAGTCACATGACCGGTTACCGCGGTAACCGGTCATGTGACTCAACTGTGACGTCAGGCCAGGTCCTAGACGCACAGAGCGCTGGAGGCATCGCTGGATCGTGGAGAGGTGAGGATAATGATTTTTTTATTTTTAACCCTTTCATTTAACTGGATATCACTTATTAGATGGCACAGAGCGATTTTAGTGTACTGAGCATGCTCAGTACACTAAGATCGGGTCCGAGGAGACATCGGCTGTTTCCTCGGATCCTCGCTCCATAGGCCCCATGTTATTTGGCGCGGATCAGGTCGGATCCAATTCGGTCCGATCTGACCCGCTGTGCCAAAAATCGCAGCAGGCTGCGATTTTGGGCACAGCAAAAAATCGGCCAGGATCGGATCCGACAAAAATCGGATGCCAATAAGGCCAAATCCGATGTGATCCGTGCCCATAGGATAACATGGGGCCAAAATCTGATCCGTGGCTGTCAGTTTTACAACAAACGGCCACGGATCACAAAAAAACGCTGTGTGAAAGCAGCCTAAGAAGCACCACAAATTTGGAGAAGGGAAAGAGAGGAAAAATAATTTTTAATGTTAAATGGGGTCCATCTTATAATGCCAATGTCTGTCTTGCAATCAGTATATATGTCCCTCATCCTGGTTTATATGGCCCCTCCTGATATATATGGTCCCCATCTTGGTGTCCATGCCCCCCATCCTGGTATATGTGCCCCCACCGGATATGTATGTCACTTGTCCTGGAAAATAAATCTCCCGTCCATGTACATAGCCCCCCCCCCCATGGCTTACCGAGAGGGGGTTGCAGGGGTGCTGATGCAGGGTTTGTCTTGCCTACTGTCCAGGTGCTGCACCCTTCTTGGCCTCATGCACCTGATTGTTGGTGTAGTCATTCGCCATGATGGCCATAGCAGAGGCCCACTTAGGTTTTTGGTCACCAGTTCTATAGGACTTTTTCCATGAAGAACATCTCCTTCATCTCCTGGATGGTGGAGAGCTCCAAGCCCATGGTCGAGTGCTTGACAGCTTTTAGGAGGACCTGCATGTGATCAGCCCAGGTGTCTTTTGAACCCCTCTGCAGGTTCCAGAATGTCTGGCAGTAAGACTCCAGGATGAGGTTGACCTGCTGGATCAGAGCCTGTTTGATGACTTTATAATCCTGATCCTCCTCAGCAGATATGTGCCCAGGCATGCCTAGGATTTTACCCCTCAAATGGGGGTCAAGTACTTTGCCCACTGATCTGGGGCTCCAACACTGGAAAGTCTTCAGTTAGGGCCTTTGTAAGTTTGGCCCTCTGGCAAGGGAGGTCTGCGAGGCCTTGATCTTAGCTAGCTGCAGCCGGTACACTCGCTCTGCCGGATGCTATGCCGCTACCTCTTCCTCACTATGTGCTACCATGAGGATCTTGTAGGTATCCTGTTTTCCATCCTGAAAACTTGTCAGGGCAGCTTGCAGGAGGGCCTTCAAACCTGCCTGGCATGGGGGGGTTGGGCACCGAAGTGCTCCTTGAAGACTTTTGCCTTGGCTCCCCCTCGCGTCGAGCAACATTGCCTTACATCTTTACACTCAGTCTAAGTATTGTGAAGTCCTTAGTTCTGCCACAGTACCATTGGCTATCCTTACAACCTTTGGTCACTGATGTAGAGCTGCAACCACACACCTTACAGTATTTTCACAAGGACTGTTAGTGCTAAGCTGATATTAAGACCACCAGCGGCAAAGGCTACTGCTTGGTAGTGTCCCACACACACCCTTATGTTGATCCCATCTCTGTGACCAATATGTGTAAAACCATGTCTCACAGCCCCAGTCTCTCAAATACAGATGAGTTCATGCAATACGGTCTCATCACTTCCGCACCCCTGGGGATACGAAGGTCAGCTTGTCCAGTTTTACACAGATCACCCCCTTGTCCAAGTGGGAACAGGGAGGCACTGGGAGGGAGAGATTGATCCATGCATCCTCCAGTGTGACACGCACGCTCGCTCACAACCCTGACAGGCAGGAAGACCCTTTTCATTAGCCCCAGTGAAAGTCTGGCCAGCCAGGTAGTAGTGCTACTAGGTCTTCATCTATTATCGTTAATGGACCTGTTATATCGTAGAACCCCCCAGGTAGCATGTAATCTTAAACTGAGAACACGGACATGTGAATTCATGGATCGAGATAAAAGAGCAATCCAGAATAAAGCTATATATTTAATTCGCCTTAAGGGTTGCACACTGGATCTAAGCCACATACACTATCACTACCTTCCATTCACCTTCTAGCTGCTTCCCTATCAACCCTCTCTGAAGCTAAATTCTGCCTTATAAAAACGAGCAGGGCGGCCAAGGCAAATTCTAAGAAAAAACCAACTTTTAATGCTGCATGAAGATGGGAGAGAAGTTGTGGCAGTGGGCTGATTAAACATCATGGGGTGTGATCGCCCTTGCTCCAGCTCTAGGACTTCCTTTCCGCATGCAGGATGTAATTTTTCTAAGTGTAATTATCTGGTAAAGGGGCACAGGCTGGGTGACTCCTTTGTCTGTGCTGCAGACTGCTGCTCAGTGCTGTAATTATCACCATGCTGTTTGGTGACAGTCCACTTTAAGTGAAAATATGTATTATGTTCCTCCCGATATCCTGAGGCTGGAAATATGCCTGCTGTATTTGTGTGAGCACGCACACCCCAATATTTCTAACTTTCCACTGGAGCTACCTTTCTGATGATCTTTGATGAATTTCTGGAAAATGTACTTGTCCGCCCGTGTCCACAAATTTCAGGAATTCTGTTTTCCTGAGAGCAAACCTTCCTCCTATATTTACTTGGCCCTCTTGGGAGTTCATTACAATGATCACATATCCTCTTAGTTCCTCATTAATTTAGTTTTCCTCACTTCTGCCTTTATAATTGAACCCATTTTTTGGTGTATGGAGATGTCCTGTTTCAGGTTCCCACTTTTAATAAGATGACTGTGACTCCAGGTGAATGTAGAAATATCTTCAGGATTTATGATTTTCCATGACATATGGTAGAAGACGTTTAAAAATAATACATTAAAGGGAAATTGTTACTATTTGAACTAGCACTTGGTCTGTATAGCTCCTAACACAACAATAAAAATGGTACCAGTCTTGTATTAATCCGATGTTCCAGCGCTGAGAAATAAAGCTGTGAAGCCATATACAAAGTTAGCCTGTCAGTGCTCTGGGGGTGGAGTCACGCCTCTTAACGCATTTCCAGGCTATGTTTGCTTGTGGCTTCAAATCTTGATTTCTCAGTGCCGGCACATCGGACCAATAAAGCCTGGCATCAGTTTTACTGTTGTACTAGAAGCTATACAGTCATACATCTCGATTCAGTATCAAATGACCCCTTTAAGTGCTTATATGTGTCCAAAAGTGGAGCTTTAATGAAAGGTGTCCAAATAAGTAGCTACGTACTTGATCACAATTTTCAATGGTAACTGTTTGCTCTAAAGACTTTGATGGGAGTTTTTTTTAACTATTTAAAAAAAAAAAAGGTTTATCTAGTCAATCAATATCAGACCAGTGTTAACTCCCATTGATCAGCTGATTAAGATGAGCGCCATTTCCTTTCCTCATCAACCAGGTACAGCGCGTATGTTTGATAGTGGTGGTGACTGGTATTGCAGTTCAGCTGCTTGAGTGAATAAGATTAAGCCACTGCCTAAAAGATGCTTGGCAATAATGATGGGGACAGGAGCCTGCTTATTGGGGGGAAGGGGGGGATTGTAACAAAAAAACAGTGGCACTCTTGAATACTAAGGACATGTATAGTTGAATATAGAACAATATTAAAGCTAAGGAAAAAAAAAAATTAGACACGGCTTATAAATGTGGCCATATCGATAACCGCCCAGTAGTCACATTGAGGCGTGTCGTATACTGGGTCCCTATGCTCAGTCACAGCCTCTATCTGGATTAAATACCTATTTTCTGGGCATGCAGGTACCTGTTAACAGATGCATGACGGGCTAAGGGAGGGAAGGGTGCACACAGAGCATGTGATCCCATGGTGTAAACAAGAAAAAATCTGCAGCACTCAATCCTATAGTGTGCACACGTGCAACGCCGAACACGATACATTGTAACAAAAACAGCGTCACTCTGGAATATGAAGACTAGCTACTAGGCGGTTATCGATATGGCTATATTAGCTATAATATTGCTCTATATTTACCTATATATATGTCCTAAGATTACAGAATGCAGGTGTTTTTTTTTTTGTTACAATGTGTCGTGTTCGGCATTGCACTTTTGCACACTATAGGACTTGAGTGCTAGCAGATTATTTCTTGTGTAGTTTATTGGGGGGGGAAATCAATCCAGGGTCTATCCCCTACCTCGCCCCCCCACTCCAGCAAAAACAGAGAATTCATTATGCAGCTAAAACACATCGACCGATCTGAATGAGATGCGTTTTTTTTTTTTTTTTTTTTTTTTATATGATGCGCTGGCAAATGTTTCCTGTCTATACAGGAACGGACATGGTGTTCGGATTACAGCACAGTTTCCTCATGGAGTCTAAATCATTCCTTGATATTGAGCTCCTGATAGCGCTCGTACGTCAGCAGCCAGAGCTGTACGACCCCTGGCACTCGTCCTACAGCGACCTGGTGAGGAGGGGGACCGTCTGGAACCAGATCTCCTCCGAGATATTTATGGACTGGGACAGCCTGAACCCGCAGCAAAGGTCCATGAAAGGTGGGTAGAAAAAGGAGCGGAACGAGATTGTATCATGTGCAAACACTTGTGCTCCAGTCACTGCTAAAGCTGCATCCAAATTCCTATTTGCAATGTTACACCTGTCCCTTAGCAAATTTTTTTTCTCTAGTATCTTGCAAGTATACATTGGTGTGAAATTGTTTGCTCCCCCACTCCTGATTTCTTACTCTTCTGCATGTTTGTTGCACTTAAATGTTTCCGACCACACAACAAATGTAAATATTAGACAAAAGGCCTGCAGATCTTTGGATGTTTTGTGGGGTTGTGACGACACTGCTTTTCTCAATGCTTAGCATGGGTTAATGTTCTTAATTTGGCCAGACTTATTGCTCTTTTGTTCATTATCTCATGTTTGGTGAGACATTGTTTCTTGCCAGACTATGCGGAGTCTTCATTGTTCTAAGTTTGTGTATTACTAATTTAATGTAAATCACCTCATCACCTCTGTCTAAATCACCCAGAGGTGAATTATGCAGCTATCGGAATGAAATGCGAACCAATAAGAAAATAGCCTTATCCTACCAATCCTGGAAGAACACAATATACGCTGAGGTATAGGCTTGTCATGTAAAAAGTACTTTCGCCGGGAGGTTTTTTTTTTTTTTTTTACACGTTTTGTGTCTTCAGTGTAGGGACTTCGGCCCCGAATAGAGGATCACATTGCATCTTCAATGCTAGTGGCTTCAATCCAGGGCCTCTGGTCCCGGTTAGAAGACCATAATATCAGCTTGGAATTTCAGGAGTTCCAGCTGCAAAGATAACATCGTGTTTCATGCTCTGCATGGCCTTAATCAGGAGCTTCATGTCCAATTGGAGGCGCATCAAAACTGGATTACATCCTGCAAGAGTGCAGCCTAGGATTCATCTGGAATATCAGAGTCTACTTAAGGACGCTAGACAATGCGGTCACCTGGCTACAGACTTTGCTGTGCTCAGTTACCTTCCTAAGGTTGCCGCTATTCCTCTCTTGGTGGGTGCCCACCGAAAGTGGAGTGCTGCTGGATTTTGAGTAAGTGGCCCTGGAAGCCCCAAAGGCACAAAGATTCTAATCCCTGGTGAGCCAGCAGAAAGGTGAGATTGTGTGTTTTGTGTTATTTGCCTTTGACTGTTGGGGATCTAATAAAGTCTTGCCACTGTGTTGTCTGAGTAGGTTCTGCCCACTGGTAAGGAGTTCGGGTCTTCAGTTCAGATGAGCCCTGGTACATGTTGTCTTTTCTAAAGGCGGCCGAGCGCACCCGCTGACCCTCCTGTGTCTCCACAGGGGTCTTTTGTGACACCTTAGATGAGTCATCGCTGCGCTCTTGAGGTAATTTTGCTCAGCCTACCACTGCTGTGAAGTTCACCACTGTTTCATGTTTTCCCCAATTGTGCATGTGTGCTCACTGGAGTCCCAAAGCTCTGAAACGGCTTAACAACCTTTTCCAGACTGATGCATCTTAATTACTAGATTTCTCATTTGTTCCTGAATTTCTTTGGATCGCGGCACGATGTTTAGATTTTGAGGATGTTTTGGCCTACCTCACTTTGTCAGGCAGGTCCTATTTAAGTGATTTCTTGATTGAGAGCAGGTGTAGCAGCAATCAGCCTGGGGCTGGATAGGGAAATTGAACTCTGCTTCCCAAAGATGTGATAAACCAGTTTTATTTATGCTTTTTTTTTTTGGGGGGGAAATCACTTTTTTACACCGGGACCAGTGGGTTTGGATTTCTTTTTCCCTTAATAATAAAGACCTTCATTTAGAAACTTCACTTTCTGTTTTCTTGTGTTGTCTTCGTCTAATTATTTGGTGATCTGAAACATTTAAGTGTTGACAAACATGCAGATGAATAGGAAATCAGGAAGGGGCAAACAGTTTTTCACACCAATGTAGTTCACAGGGTTCCCGGAATGACTTCCAACTCGGGAGACTTGCTTAGTGAGTTTGTAACGTGTAGCAAAACAGCCTTTCAGCTCTCGTTGCATTGTAGGAGGTGTAAGGGTGTTCTCTGATTTTTGATCCAGCTCTCAATATCATACTCTGCAACCTGATTATTACCGATCTTTAAATGCAGCTCTAGAGGTGACTGGAGCACATAAAGCAGAGCATTTGCAGATCTAATAAAAAATATATTTATTAATTTTTTATTGCATTACTTAACGGGGCAATCCTGTTCTTCATTTACAGCACGGGAGGTGCAGACACAATGGCATTCACTCAAGGAGAGTTTCCGGCAAGAGCTCCACAGGCAGATGACGCAAGAGTTGCCTCCACCCGAGTCCAAGATACCCGCCTGCCCCCACTTCAAGGAGTTAATGTTCCTTCAGCCGGTCATGACGGTGAACCAGTAAGTCTCACCCAAGTTCTTGATCTTATCACAACCTGGAAATTGTCCAGAAAATAATCCCAAATCTCGTTTTAGGAAGGCGCTCCAGCATCCTGCTGCAAGGAGGGCAAACAAAAGGGCGGTGGAGGATGACATCCGGATTGTGTATATCAAGGAGGAGCCGCCGTCGCCTCCAGACTTCACAGAGATGCAGTCCGAAGCCACAAGACCCCATTATATAATCGATCCCCAACATTTCCAAGAGGATGATGGTTTAGAGGGACTAGAGGAAGATGAGATCCTCACATGGACTTGATCGCCCCCCAACATTTCAAAGAGGATACTTTATAGAGGGACTAGCGGAAGAGGAAGATGATGATCCTCACGCAGACTTTGCTCAGTGTCTTGTTCCTTACTTGGCTCAGGTGCCCATAGCCACCAGACGAGACTAAGAACGGCGCTGACCAACCTCATCTTCTGTTACATCGAGAACAGCCGAGGTTGCGTCCCCACGGTCAGCCCGCGCCTGATGCGTTACATCTCCGCACAAGATGAGCCGCCACCTTGGCAGACCCCCACCTCGGGGACGTAGTCGCTTGTCTGTCAGTCTGCATCTCTCCAGTGGTTGCAAGGCTTGTGGGGGTGTTGAACATTTGCATCTGCTGGAAAGGAAAAGCTCTGAGACCGCCCAGACGCCATGAAAATTGATGCAACTTTCCAGTGTACTTTGCATTTCAGTCCCTCCTCCTTATTAATAGCTCTACTTGCAGTCAATGGAAAGGATCAGCTCTTTTTACACGCCATAGGTTAGGAGTTTTATTTTTACATTATATCCAGTCTAGAAAATCATCTATGAGCTGAACCGTCAGGGCTCCTTCACTGATACATTGTAGCACATTTATATCGATGGATCAAATATGGCAAACCTCTCCTGTGAGAGTCTTGGGGTTAGCTGACCTTTTAACCTCTGGTTGTAAACAGCAAAGTGTTCTCATACATTGACAACAGAGGTCTTGATAGGTTGCAAAATATAAAATGTATTAGAAAGGTGCATATGTTTTCTGTAGAGGGATAGTAATGTGAAGACGTATAGCTAGGATGGTAGGTGGGGAACACAAGAATGAAGAGGTGCAGCGCACAGCCAACCATGTGCGGGAGGGATAAAACGGTGAAAGTGGACGCAGCATGACTTCATTCCCCACATCCAGAGCGGTCCCCATCCCCTGGTGATATCACTTTAAGCAGCTAAAACAGGAGATCACATTTTTCAAAAACAGGGTTTGGGAATGTAATAATAGACTTTCCGGATTATCAAAGGGCAGAGTTGAGAAATGTTATTTTACCGAAACCAATATCTGGTAAAGTAGCCTTGCCTTTCAAATTTGACAGTCCTAGTATTCCTCTGATACTTGCTGTTCTTGCCTCGGTGGATAGTAGATGACCTGTAGAGTAGGCGGCGGACTCTAATGGCCAGAAGAAGCCCATGGTCGTCTGATCACCACTGGTTTCACTAGGCCAAATGTTATCATACATTTCTCGTTAGGCAACCATTAAAATCAATGGCCACCCGTGTGCTGCGTGGATGGTCCTTCTCTGGTATGTTAGGGTCTTATAATGTGAGCCACTCTGACCGCCTTTTCCCTAACGGAGCAGTGGACAGATGTCGTCTTCACAAGACAATCCCCTTCCATTTCTAAAGTTGTGACAATTTACGGTGGCTCGAGAGTTAATCATTAGTGAAAAGTGAGTACCTACCATGCTCGGTACTCATAACAAGCAGTTAGCGCTCGGACCGGCTCGACTTGTGTACCAAGCATAATGGAAGTCATTGAGAAGATCGTACGGAAGTATTCTGGAGCTCCCATTGATTTACATTATACGCTGATGCTCGGACGGGCTCAACTTGAGTACAGTTCACTCATTACGAATACCAAGCACCCGTGCATGGTAGTGCCCCCTCATCACTACTAATTTCATTTTCTCCTGAAGAAGAGCATATTTGCATGATTTCTCCCAGGTTGCGCAGCCTTTAGAGCTGGATCTCCACAAGGAGAATCATTGCCGCCTAAAGGTAATACACAGCCGTGCTTCCAAGTGTGTGAACCCTTCAGAATTTTCCATATGTCTAAATAGATTAAATCGACAGCAGATCTTCACACAAGGTTTAAAAATGTTGATAAAGAGAACCAAATCAAACGAATGATGCAAACATTGTCATACAGTGCCTACAAGTAGTATTCAACCCCCTGCAGATTTAGGTGGTTTGATAAGATGCAAATAAGTTAGAGCCTTCAAACTGCAAACGAGAGTAGGATTTATTAACAGAAGCATAAATCTTACAAACCAAAAAGTTATGTTGCTCAGTTGAATTTTAATAAATTTTAAACATAAAGTGTGGGTCAATTATTATTCAACCCTAGGTTTAATATTTTGTGGAATAACCCTTGTTTGCAATTACAGCTAATAATCGTCTTTTATAAGACCTGATCAGGCCGGCACAGGTCTCTGGAGTTATCTTGGCCCACTCCTCCATGCAGATCTTCTCCAAGTTATCTAGGTTCTTTGGGTGTCTCATGTGGACTTTAATCTTGAGCTCCTTCCACAAGTTTTCAATTGGGTTAAGGTCAGGAGACTGACTAGGCCACTCCATCACCTTGATTTTTTCCCTCTTGAACCAGGCCTTGGTTTTCTTGGCTCTGTGCTTTGGGTCGTTGTCTTGTTGGAAGATGAAATTACGACCCATCTTAAGATCCTTGATGGAGGAGCGGAGGTTCTTGGCCAAAATCTCCAGGTAGGCCGTGCTATCCATCTTCCCATGGATGCGGACCAGATGGCCAGGCCCCTTGGCTGAGAAACAGCCCCACAGCATGATGCTGCCACCACCATGCTTGACTGTAGGGATGGTATTCTTGGGGTCGTATGCAGTGCCATCCAGTCTCCAAACGTCACGTGTGTGGTTGGCACCAAAGATCTCGATCTTGGTCTCATCAGACCATAGAACCTTGAACCAGTCTGTCTCAGAGTCCTCCAAGTGATCATGAGCAAACTGTAGACGAGCCTTGACATGACGCTTTGAAAGTAAAGGAACCTTACGGGCTCGTCTGGAACGGAGACCATTGCGGTGGAGTACGTTACTTATGGTATTGACTGAAACCAATGTCCCCACTGCCATGACATCTTCCCGGAGCTCCTTCCTTGTTGTCCTTGGGTTAGCCTTGACTCTTCGGACAAGCCTGACCTTGGCACGGGAGGAAACATTCAAAGGCTGTCCAGGCCGTGGAAGGCTAACAGTAGTTCCATAAGCCTTCCACTTCCGGATGATGCTCCCAACAGTGGAGACAGGTAGGCCCAACTCCTTGGAAAGGGTTTTGTACCCCTTGCCAGCCTTGTGACCCTCCACGATCTTGTCTCTGATGGCCTTGGAATGCTCCTTTGTCTTTCCCATGTTGACCATGTATGAGTGCTGTTCACAAGTTTGGGGAGGGTCTTAAATAGTCAGAAAAGGCTGGCAATAGAGATAATTAATCCACACATGTGAAGCTCATTGTTCTTTGTGCCTGAACTACTTCTTAATACTTTAGGGGAACCAAACAGAATGCTGGTGGTTTGAGGGGTTGAATAATAATTGACCCACACTTTTATGTTTAAAATTTATTAAAATTCAACTGAGCAACATAACTTTTTGGTTTGTAAGATTTATGCTTCTGTTAATAAATCCTACTCTCGTTTACAGTTTGAAGGCTCTAACTTATTGGCATCTTATCAAACCACCTAAATCTGCAGGGGGTTGAATACTACTTGTAGGCTCTGTATGTGACTGGCCAAAGTATGTGGACCTTTAATATTAGTAGATAATTTGAAGGTGAAATAAAAGCTTTCAATGAATGGGATGGCAATCCAGTGCGAGTGGGGCAGGGATGTATCAAAGTCTGGTCTGCACAACATGTATGAGCAAAGGAGGTTTCTGAAGACCTCAGAAGATTTGTTGGCAATCTTCTCCAGGGCTTTTCCATTCTTGCAAAAGACTTAACCCCAATTTCATTATTTTCAAGCAACTTAATTCCCTTCTGCTGCCTCTGTTGCTCTCTGTCAGGCATTAACTATAGCAGAGAGCTCATGTCAGCAAGCCCCGCCCTCAGCATGTCCTCCGAGGCCAGTGATTGGCTGCAGCAGTCACATGATGCAACCACGTCCGCAAAGACCGGCTGGATCGGCAGCAGGTAATTAATGCTGTTCTATTATTGTATCAGTTCAAAACTTTGGAATATTGACCCATAAAGAATGGAAAACCCCTTTTGAGAATGGATCCAACTAATCCTGTAAAGATTAACTTCTGTAATTATAATATTTTCCTTTTTTATTCAGAAATAAAACAAAAGCTATGTATGTGACGCAAAATTGTGACCTGATTTGTTGCTGTCTACGTCTTTTTTCTATCAGATCGTTTTTATTGAAATTTTTTACAATACAGATAAAGCACAACACCAATAATTTCCCTCCTCCCTCCCCGTCTGACCCCCAAGTTCCAAAAATCAACACAATTCAATAACGAATAGGTATGTCTGTCTGCTCCAAAAATGTGCATGAAGTACAGAAGCCATGATGTTTAGCAGGCTACCAGGAGAACACATTCACAGGCAATCGGTAGTGTAGGAACACCAAACATCACATAAGAAGTAAGGCATAACCTATAACCAAATTAACCAGTTTCCTATACAGTAAGTGTATAGCACTAATGTGATATCCATGGAATATATTCCATTTGCCCCAAATTTGATCAAATTTGCCAAGGGCTTTCCATTTTCTAGATACACCCTCCTCCATTCTAATTAAGAGGCGCATTGTGTCTAAACATTCTTGCAATCTAAGTGGTGTAGGATCCAAGCAGTGCGTAGCTATTATTTTTCTAATCTGATATAGGGTGCGTTTCAATGCAACTTCTTCATCTATATCATACGCCCCTGTCCCCCCATACACCAGCACACATGCAAGTGGTTGAAATGGGAGAGCACATTCAAACACATTATTAATATATGGTAAACAGGCATCCCATAGTGTTATGACAAATCTGCCTCTCCAGAACATATGTATAAGATCCGCCGCTTCCTGCCCACATTTCGGACATTCACTATCCTCTCTCAAACCAATACGATGTAGGAACGTGGGGGTCCTGTAAACTCTATGCAACAGGTATAATTGGGAAAGCCTTTGAGCCTCACGTGGACAAGAGTGGAACACTTTCTACAATGGCTTCCAATATGTCAGGGTCTACAGTCCCTATGTCCTGTTCCCATCTCTCTTTCACCGCAAGAGGCCTTCCCCATTGGAATTGTTGCATTAGAATTCCATCTATTCTAGAGATCAATCCTTTACCCCCAGTATGACACAGAGTATTGAACAGCATGTGGTGTTGGATCTTCCTTTGTAAATATCGCGGTTGCACTGACCATGCATGTCTGTTGTAAATAGAAATGCTGTCTACATCTTTACTTTCTGATTTGTATATTTTGGATTCTACGACTAAAACTCACAAATTTAAAGCAAAATACTAGTGAGAGACATTCATTGTACTAAAGCGTTATTATATAAAACTAGCTGTACTACCCTGCTACGCCCGGGTTAATAAATAACTGCTGTTAGCTATAACAAAATAGAATTTGAATATGTCATATTAATGACCTGTAGGAAAATAGAAGCTGAGCTGTGATTGGTTGCTCTAGGCAGCCTAATAAATCTCCAGCCAACAGTAAACCCTCCCCCTGCCCGGGCAGTATATATTACCTCACTCATACACATAATAAACAGCTCATGTGACTAACATCTGCCTTAATTCCCTATATGGCACATGTGTTGCACATTGGCTGTTTTTAATCAGATGTTTATGTTTGGAAAATAAAGCTAGCACACGTATGAGGCGAGTTGTGTGAGGTGATTTGTGCACATCTGTGTCTGTGTCTGTCTGTGTGGTGTGTGTGTCCCTGTGGGGGGGGGGGGAGTCTGTGTGGTGTGTGTGTCTGTTGTGTGTGTCTCTTTGTGGTGTGTGTGTCCCTGTGGGGTGAGTGCATGTGCCTCTATAGGGTGTGTATGTGTGTCCCTGTGGGTGGGGGGTCTGTGTGGTGTGTGTCTCTGTTGTGTGTGTCTCTTTGTGGTGTGTGTGTATCCCTGTGGGGTGAGTGCATGTGTCCCTATATGGTGTGTATGTGTGTGTGTTCCTGTGTGGGGGTCTGTGGTGTGTGTCTCTCTTTGTGGTGTGTGTGTGTCCCTGTGGGGTGAGTGCATGTGTCCCTATAGGGTGTGTGTGTGTGTGTGTCCCTGTGGGGGGGTCTGTGTGGGGGGTGTGTGTGTGTGTGTTGTGTGTGTCTCTTTGTGGTGTGTGTCCCTGAGGGGTGAGTGCATGTGTCCCTATAGGTTGTGTATGTGTGTGTGTCCCTGTGGGGAGGTCTGTGTGGTGTGTGTGTGTCTCTTTGTGGTGTGTGTGTCCCTGTGAGGTGTGTGCATGTGTCCCTATAGGGTGGCTATGTGTGTGTGTCCCTGTGGGGGGGGGGGGGTCTGTGTGGTGTGTGTCTGTGCTATGTGTGTGTCCCTGTGGGGTGAGTGCATGTGTCGCTATAGAGTGTGTGTGTGTCCCCTTGGGGGTGTGTGTGTCTGTGTTGTGTGTGTCTCTTTGTGGTGTGTGTGTTCGGGTGCGTGGTGAGTATCCAATGTTGGAGCTGCACTTTAGCGACTATAAATTTGCTGTTACTCTTAGTGTGCATGTGGTGTGTATACATGTCCCCGTGTGTGGTGAATATCTCATGTTGGGGCCCCACCTTAGTGACTATATGCTGGTATTTACTGTTAGTCTTTGGTGCTATCATTAAGCCCCTCTCATTCACAACTGTCAACTGGTAACTGTCACTTTTTCCCCATTATGTAGATAGGGGCAAAATTGTTTGGTGAATTGGAATGCGCGGGGTTAAAATTTCGCCTCACAACATAGCCTATGACGCTCCTGGGGTCCAGATTTGTGACTGTGTGCAAAATTCTGTCTCTATAGCTGACAGGTGTCGATTTTCCTCCCACAAGTTTCCTTTCCCTTATCCCCCATTATGTAGATAGGGGCAAAATTGTTTGGTGAACTGGAACGCGCAGGGTTAAAATTTCGCCTCACAACAGCCTATGACGCTCCCGGGGTCCAGACGTGTGACTGTGCAAAATTTTGTGGCTGTAGTTGCGAAGGTGTAGATGCCAATCCCGGATACACACACACACACACACACATACTCGTTTAAGTGCTTTAGGGGGACACCTGACTGGAACATGTATTGTGGGGACTACCATTCCCTGCAGTGATATTAACAAGGCAATCACATAGGAATATTTAAGTGCAATGTGTAACCACAGTTATCACTTGAGCTAATCAATATTGCTTAAAATAAGGAACCTGATTTTTACTATCCTTGTGAGGACCGTTTCATGAACAATGACCATCTGGGGACATCTGTAAATACACACATCTCAGGAACAATGACCATCTGAGGACATCTGTAAATACACACATCTCAGGGTTTTAACCACCTGAGGACTAAGATATTTTTCTGCTGTTAGGTCACTAACAATGGAGGTCTATAGGAGAAATTACATTTAAGGCTCGCCCACACAAGCGTATTTGCCCGTCTGTGCAGTGTCCGCAAATAGGGACCAAAGCTTTGATCTCTAATTGCGGACACTGCACAGACGGTCAAATACATTCGTATGGGAGAGTCCTAACTTGTTGAAAAATAAAATCACCACACCAAGACCGTGCTGTTTTTTTAAACAAACTGCCAATTACCCAAGAAATACAAAGAGAGAAAATGCTCCATCTACAATACTTTCCATTTTGTGGTTATTATACTTTCCCTGTTCAGTTCTAGCCAATCTGTCAGCAGCATTTTTCTGCGAAAAAAACCAGGTATAAACATTTAATGATCTGTTTGAGAACAAAAAATGTTTGATTTGCCCTTAATAACCAATCACAGCTTTGGTATCAACCTCTGATTAGTTGCTATAGGTGATTAAGACAGAGTGATGAGTACAGGCCAATGGATTTTTATAGAAAATGGTGCATATAACACCAGCCTTACCAATTTTACCATTGATGTTGCATTCAGGCCCTTAAAGTTCATGTATTATTTCCTTCCCGCAAAATGACCTAACTCTACATTAAAGGGGTATTCTGGGAAATACATCTACAGGTTGTCACAGGGCAGCAGCATCTGTGACACCTGAGTGACCCCACTCACAGGAGCTGCAGCGCTCAAATCTGCCAGGACGTTGTACAACGTCCTGTGTCGGGAAGGGGTTAAATTGCTACATTTGTTTCTCTTGGAGTTTTGCTGCTTATTAATCAGATTTATATTTTTGAAGGATAATACCAGACTTGTGTGTGTTTTAGGGTGATTATGTGGCAAGTTTAGTGTATGTGTGGTGAAATGTGTGCTGAGGGTGGTATATGTGTTCAAGCACGTGGTAGTGTGTGGCACAATTTGTGTGTGTTCATATCCCGTGTGTGGTGAGTATCCTATGTCAGGGCCCCACCTTAGCAACTGTACGGTATATACTCTTTGGCGCCATCGCTCTCATTCTTTAAGTCCCCTTGTTCACATCTGGCAGCTGTCAATTTGCCTCCAACACTTTTCCTATCACTTTATCCCCATTATGTAGATAGGGGCGAAATTGTTTGGAACGCGCAGGGTTAAAATTTTGCCTCACAACATAGCCTATGACGCTCTCTGGGTCCAGACGTGTGACTGTGCAAAATTTTGTGGCTGTAGTTGCGACGGTGTAGATGCCAATCCCGGATAAACACATACACACACACACACACATTCAGCTTTATATATTAGACTAGTGAAGTATGGAGGTCTGATTCTGGCACCCCTATTATCCCCCAATTGATTGTATGCATTTTACTTATGTGAGACACTGCATTTGTTGTAATCTGTTGTAACTTGTGTGCTCTGAAGATTTTTTATGATATTATGTCGTTCATGTGCTTTTGATGTTTTCTGTACCCTGCTTTACCACTGCACCTAGCTCTTGTTTTTGTGCCATAAAAAAGGATAAATTAAAACCTGTAGATTTATTGCGACACATAGACCCAGGGATCTCTACCTTCACCATTATACCCCTGTACAGGGAGGGATAGAGACTAACCATAGGCCCAGGGATCTCTACCTTCACCATTATACCCCTGTACAGGGATAGAGACTTATCATAGGCCCAGGGATCTCTACCTTCACCATTATACCCCTGTACAGGGAGGGATAGAGACTAACCATAGGCCCAGGGATCTCTACCTTCACCATTATACCCCTGTACAGGGATAGAGACTTATCATAGGCCCAGGGATCTCTACCTTCACCATTATACCCCTTGTACAGGGATAGAGACTCACCGCAAGGTCAGGGATCTCTACCTTCACCATTATACCCCTGTACAGGGATAGAGACTTACCATAGGCCCAGGGATCTAGATCTACCTTCACCATTATACCCCTTGTACAGGGATAGAGACTCACCGCAAGGTCAAGGATCTCTACCTTCACCATTATACCCATGTACAGAGATAGAGGCTTGCCGCAGGCCCAGGGTTGTAACTACAGAGTAGCTGCTGGCCAGAGGAGTAAGCTGGATGCTGGAGTGGTTGATTTATCCCTATCTAAATTCAATATAGCAAAAGAGGGCAAGAGTATTTATCTGCCTTGTATAAAATGGAGGCAACACAGGTACAAAATACTGATGAGACGATCATGGAGGGGCGATGGCTCAGTATAAATATTGCACATGGATAAGGCTTGTATCCTGGTCACACATATGTAGGCTTACAGCCTATTAATGACACCCATACTATCAGGATGTTGCCCAACATTATGAATGCCCCCCCATCGGGACAGGTGCCCTAGATAACAAGGCCAATATAGATGAGAAATGTAGAAAGTCAGTAACCAATCCAGTATAAAAAGATGAATTCCTTTATTAAAATAATCACATGGATGTTAAAAGCATCTGGTCAGGCAAAGGCTGAATCCAGCATAGCATGCAAAACTATATATGATAAATATGAGGTATTGGTCGATATTTTGGCCAAAATATGCAAGAGTTCAAGTCCCTGTACCAAAATTAAAATCCAAGCCACAAAAAAGGGAACTCAAATTTCCCAAAAATTCTCAAGTCAATATAGAAAAAAATATAACACATTTATGTGGCATTGGTCGATGTTTTGGCCAAAATACACAAAGCTCGCAACCCGCGTCAAGGGACCTCATAGTCTTGCGAGTCCCTATCCTAAAATTAAAAGCAAAGTCACAGCAGAAAAAGGAGTTAAATTTCCTCCAAAGTTTATAGAAAAAAGGACAAGATATTTTTCTGTGACTTTGCTTTTAATTTATCCCCATTTAACTAAAGCTTATTTTCCCCTTTGTGATTTAGTCTAAGGCTGTCGGCTCAAAAAATCTTCCTGGGGCAGACATGCTGATCCCAGAGAAGCCCTGGCCGACAACCTTAAACCTCAATACAGGGACAGTTTCATAGTTTTAAGGCTGAAAGACACAAACAAGTCCAACAAGTTCAACCTAAAAGCTAAAGTGTTGATCCAGAGGAAGGCAAAACCCCCTATGGGCCCCAGTTTGTCCATTTTAGGGGGAAAATTCCTTCCCGACTCCACTTATGGCAATCAGACTAGTTCCCTGGATCAACGTCCCAGGTATGAGGTCTTCCTCTACATTCTACTACAATTCAGGAACGCGTATAGCAAAATCATTCCTTGCTCAAAACCTTTGTGGTCATTGGGTCGCCCTCGCTCTTAATTTTGCTTCACCATTGTTTAGAATGTAGAGGCAGACCTCATACGCAATTCGTCATCTACCTTCTACAGCAAGAAAATACATACATACATACATAAATACAAAAACCTCAAAACACAAATGCATATTACAAGAAAATACATGATTACATATATACATAAACCTCAAAACACAAATGCATATTACAAGAAAATACATGATTACATATATACATAAACCTCAAAACACAAATGCATATTACAAGAAAATACATGATTACATATATACATAAACCTCAAAACACAAATGCATATTACAAGAAAATACATACATACATATATACATAAACCTCAAAACACAAATGCATATTACAAGAAAATACATACATACATAAACCTCAAAACACAAATGCATATTACTTATATAAACCTTCTCAAAACACACATGCATGTTAGGCCCACGTCACACACACAGATATTTGTGCAGATATTGTTCGCAGATCTCTGGTTGCAGTGAAATCATGGACACATTGTTCCATTTTGTGGCTGTATATAAATGGATTAATGTGACCATAATTTCACTGCAACCAGAGATCTGCGAACAATATCTGCACAAATATCTGTGTGTGTGACGTGGCCCTTACTTACATATACCTTTACCTTAAAACAAAGTACATGTTAACTAATTATATAAACCTGCTAAAAAAAGTGCATGTTAATAACAATACAATTATAAGGTGCCCATGACACTCATAAGAGCATCAGAGGCGTCTCATGACACTCCTGAGAGTATCAGAGAAAGTCAGGGGCTCCACAGTGTGAAGACCATGACTCTTCTTTCTTCCTTGTAGAGTGCAGACTGACAAATGGCTGTGCAGCTGCCAGGTCGATGTTTTATACCCGCTGATCACTGTGTCATCACAAAGCGATGACATGGGCAAGTGGGCGAGGCTCCTTTATTTAGTCATCGGCTGAACTTTATATACTACATCTTAAACTTTTTTCACTTCTCATCTGGGCTGTGGTCGGCTGTTGTCATCAACCTGTGATGTCATAACAAGAACAGACACGAACATTCCATCTCATCATCATCTGAACCAGCAATGAAAACAAGAAGAGCTTCAGATGTTGGGACTCAGTTTTCAGACTTAGTTTTATAAAATACTATAAATCAGTCGAAACAAATACATAATAGTGCGTGAGATGCAATAGATGCGCTACCTATGTTTGGAAGCGCACAGACATATAGGAAAATAAACAAATTTTATTCATATTCAAAACAGAACAAATAATTACAAAAAATAGGAGAAAATAGGTGAATTAAAAACAAAGATGGTACAATACTGGCAAAAATACTTGACTACACATATAGCACATGGATGTAATGTGTATAGTAAACACACTCAAAAGGTACCAAGATAAGGTAAATGTTGGGCCCAAAAATATGATCAAATAATACCACCCCTAAAATTCATACTCCAACTACATAGATATTTGAATGATGTGACGGAGTGCCATGACATATATATATATATATATGTTAAATACAAATAAATAAACTCTTGACTCTACAGCTAATAGGTACATAAAGGGCAAAGCAGTGCGATACATGTCAAATATATAAACTACTATATAATATATATATAATTTTTTTTTTTGAGCAGCATATATAAATCTATATATAGTAGCTGTACTACCCGGCTACGCCCGGGTTAATAAGTAACTGCTGTTAGCTATAACAAAATAGAATTTGAATATGTCATATTAATGACCTGTAGGAAAATAGAAGCTGAGCTGTGATTGATTGCTATAGGCAGCCTAATAAATCTCCAGCCAACAGTAAACCCTCCACCTGGCCGGGCAGTGTATATTACCTCACACATACACATAATAGACAGCTCATGTGACTGAAATCTGCCTTAATTCCCTATATGGCACATGTGTTGCACATTGGCTGTTTTTAATCAGATGTTTATTTTTGGAAATTAAAGATACCAGATGTATGAGGCGAGTTGTGTGAGGCGATTTGTGCACATCTGTGTCTTTCTGTGTGGTGTGGGTGTCCCTGGGGTGTGTATGTGTGTGTCCCTGTGGGGGGGTCCCTGTGGTGTGTGTCCTTGTGGAGGGAGGGGTCTCTGTGGTGTGTGTCCGTCCCTATGGGGTCTGTGTGTTCCTGTGGGGTGTGTGTGTGTCTGTGTCCCCGTAGGGTGTGTATGTGTGTATGTCCCTGTGAGATGAGTGCATGTGTCCCTATAGGGTGTGTGTATGTGTGTGTATCCCTGTGGGGGAGGGGTGTCTGTGTTGTGTGTGTCTCTTTGTGGTGTGTGTGTTTGTGTGTTCGGGTGCGTGGTGAGTATCCAATGTTGGGGCTCCACCTTAGCTGTTACTCTTTGTGTGCATGTGGTGTGTATACATGTCCCCGTGCATGGTGAATATCCCATGTTGGGGCCCCACCTTAGTGACTATATGCTGGTATTTGCTGTTAGTCTTTGGTGCTGTCATTAAGCCCCTCTCATTCACAACTGTCAACTGGTAACTGTCACTTTCTCTCCATTATGCAGATGGGGCCAAAATTGTTTGGTGAACTGGAATGCGCGGGGTTAAAATTTCACCTCACAACAAAGCCTATGACGCTCTCGGGGTCCAGACGTGTGACTGTGCAAAATTTTGTGGCTATAGTTGCGACGGTGTAGATGCCAATCCCACACACACACACACACACACATTCAGCTTTATATATTAGATGAATGAAAAAAGAGAGAGATCCCTCAATTAGTTCTCTTATTTAGCCAAGTTGGATCTCTTTCTTTACACTGAGGAGTGGCAGCAGCCCAAATAGTGTCTGCAAATGTGAGTTTCTGGTCTGGCTTTTATCCTAAGTCATGTGCCAAGGCTTGTTGAAGGGTCAGTATTGACTTTTAGGATTGCTAGATTCGATAGGTGGCTCCAGATATGAAAGTCCTCTTTCTTCTATTATCTGCCAAGGAAACCAACTAAAGGTTCCGTTACAGGGCATGACATCGTTAACGATATTGCTTAACGTCATGGATTTGGAGTCGTTCAACGTCATTATTACGACCTCGTTGCGTGTGACGCGGCAAAGTTGTAACGATAAATCGTTGGATCGTTGATCGCAGGTTTGAGAACATGTTCTCAACCACACGATCAACGAGCACTAACTGTTATATGTTGTGCTTGACACCGCGATAATGTCGTTACGACTTGCCCATTCACAGCAATGAACAGTTGTCCGCGGTTTTGTGCAAACGATACCTGCTACTACATCGTTGGTGAGTGCTCACGATATTTAGATGTGTGACATCTCACCAACGATCTCAAAACGATGTCTGAAACGATGGCGCGCTCACGAGATCGTTGCCGACATCGTTCCAACGTCTTACATGTAACGGGGCCTTAAGACGCCCAGGAGATCACGCAGATAGGCAGATTATTGGGGAACTCATATGTGACCAATTCCAATGCAGATAATGTATAAATACCTCGGTACTGTCACTGCCCAGCTCCACAATAATCTAAGAAAACTATTAGCTGCTACCACCTGTCCATTACACAGCTAGATTGGACACCCATTAAGGTAGCGTATGACTTTGGGGATGCAGGTTATAGTGCAAAAGGAACAAAGCTATTACATTTTTTTTATATTCAATCCGAATAATAGGCATCGTTACAAAGGGGACAAAACAATACACACTGTACAATTGCATAAAATTAAAAGGGATAAAGTAGAAAATTACTAAACCTGATGTCATGGATATAGTTTGGATTTATGGAGGGAAGTTTCTACTGAAATGTATAACAATCCTAAACGGCGATGTTCCTTCCTGGCATTGATCAAGAATCATAATTTGGCATTTGCTTTTATTAACACGAGATGCATCCACATAACTCCCCTCTGGTGACTCATAACAGGGCTGGACGTAGGATGTGGCTTCAGTCTCCAGAAAATTGACATCCTCAACTTCCAGGATATCTGCACACCTGGAGGTCCCAGGCGGAAGAGTTTAACACATTTCCTACCACGATTGTACCATTACATAGATGGGGAAATAGGATATGCATTGTCATTCTTCTATCCGATTATTAATTTGGAGCTCAGAGGCAGGCCTCACAACTATAAAAAAATCTGCATGTTTTGCACCTTGGGATCGAGATGCTGAAAACGTACCTCCCGTAAATATTGAATCGGTGCACACCCAATATTCATAACTGTAAGCTGGCTCCGAAAAACATATGGTCCTGCTTTGATCTGAGGAAGTTTGGGCCTGGAAGTGTAATTGCCCACCTCTGCGTAAATGCATCTCAGTCTTACTGTCTCTTTCCTGAGCATTAGTCAGCTGTAATTGCCTTTCCATACCAGGGTGTCCTAGGTGGTCAGAGGCCAGATGTAATGCTTTCTCCCCAGAAGGATGATTTTACCGCTTATATTTCTATTACGATTTTATCTTGCCTTAGATGGGAAATGTGATATGTATTGCCATGCATCTGTGGATTATTAATTTGAAGCTCATAGGTATACCTCAAAGTTATGAAAAGTGTGCATGTTCTTCCTCTCTTCATCCTGATGCTGAAAATGTACCTCCCATAATTATTGGATAGATGCAAACCCTAATATTCATAAGTGTATTCCTGCTCCTGAGAAATCTATGATTCTACTTTGATCAGGGGAACCTTGGGATGGGAAGTCTAATTGCTTGCCTCTACATAAACACATTTCATTCTTACTGTCTCTTTCCTAAGCATTCTTTGAATGTAATTACCTGTCCACACCAGGGGACCTAGCTGATCAGGGGCCAAATTTAGTGTTCTCTATTCTCAGAAGGAAGATTATACCACCATATTTCCTATCACGATTTTACCTTTCTATAGATAGGAAATAAATTGATATAGTCATGTATCTGCCCAATATTAATTTGGAGCAGGCCTCACAATTATGAAAAACATATTTATATTATATATGCAATTAAATATGCAAATCATCACGATGATGAAAATGTACCACCCTTAAATATCACATCAATTCAAACCCCAATATTCATAACCCTGTCCTGACTTCAAAATACCTATGAACTTGCTTTGGAAAAAAGCAAAAGATAAAAAAATGCACCAGTCGACAGCCACAGTTATAGACGGACATCATGGAGGGGAGATGAACAACCTTCTACCACCAAACCTCAGTTAGTATGAACAAACAGGACCGTTACGGCTCACAATGCTCCATGCCGGGAACTATTCTTGAAATGTTGCTCAATGGCAATCAGAGGAGAGACATCTACAGGAGCATCTCAGTGAATTAGAATATCAAAATAGATAATTTATTTCAGTAATTCGGTACATAAAGTGACACACATATATTATATTGAGTCATTACACACAGAGGGATCTATTTCAAGTGTTTATTTATGTTAATGTTGATGATTGTGGCTTACAGCCAATGAAAACCCAAAGGTCATCATCTCAGAAAATGTTGTGGCTGGTTGAGAGTGATTGCTGCATAGGTATAATGCAGTTGTGTTGGATAGGCAAGGTTGTGTTAGAACAACCACTGTAATAGCATAACTGGCTACTGCAGACCCACATGTAAGGCGTGGCGTCACACGCTACGATATCTTGAAAATATCGCTTGAACGCGCCTGATTAAACAATCGCGGTGAACGATGTCTCTGGTGTTGACGGCAAGATACGACGAGCGAGAAGTGTTCAAATCGCAAGATCGAGATCTGAGCTCCGGACCTCGATCTTGCGATGAACGATTTTTACAAACAGGTTCATCGTGGTGTATAACACCACGATGAACGATTCCCAGCGGCAAAAGCCTATGCTGGGAGATGGTAACTATGGTACACGTCGGGTTTACTAAGCGATGCGCTGCGCTAGTAACCCGATGTGTACCATAGTTACCAGCGATCTCGCTGTCACACATCGCTGGTGAGTCTGTTTTGTGTGACATCTCACCAGCGATGTGGAGCAATATTTGTAAGCGATCGCGCGTGACACGTGATCGGTTACAATTATCGCTAGCGATATCGTAGCGTGTGACGGCCAGCCTAAACGTGATATCGGGCTTAGAAGGAAGACGGTCCAAATTGTGCTGCCAGAATGATGAGGGATCCCAATCATAGCCAAGTGATTTTATTAGTCAACACGTTAACCTGACATAATTATTTGGCTTGATCGCTTCGAAATGCATTGACTAAGAAGTCATTTGTCTCTGATTGACATCCCTCTTATCATTTTGGCATCACAATTTGGATCCTCTTTCTTCTGAACCCGATATACCCATACAGCTTAAGATCACATGAGCCCTGAGATCCGCTATAAAACACCTGTGGCCTATAGACACAAAAGCAGGTGCGAGGAAGGCGATGTCTCACAACCATAATATAGTGTGGAATTGTTCTGCCACTGCCGGGACAGCAGGGAAATTTCGGTGAAATAGTTTTTCCTGGATGATGCATAACACAGACGTACATACATTCATTAAACTCTGGTCTGCTATTATATCAGTTTTCATTGGCATATGTTATATTAATGGGGTTGTTCAGGATAGGTCAACATATCTGATTGGAGGAGGTTCCACACCCAACACCCGCATCGATCAACTGGTGTTCAGCTGTTCACAGTGTACAGACCTGTGCTGTTCTGGCTCTGTATACTGTGAACATCTATTGACCAACGGATCCTCAGGAGAACTGGGTTGGGTGTTGATCCCCCACCCGTCTGATATTGATGATATTGTAGTTTGGGACAACCCATTTCATTTTTATCCACCATTCCTCCAAAACTTTAGGCTAGCTTCACACCACGGTTTTGAGCGTCAGGCTGTGTCCGGTGTTTTTCAGGAAGCATCGGACACAGCCTGACAGCTCCAGAGGGCGCATAAGCCCTCCGGGCTTATTTTATGCCGGAATTGGCAGTCCGCGGCTGAAATGTCAGGATCGCGGGGAGCTAGCCGTGGTTCCTGAAATGTCAGCAGAGAGCTGTCCACGGTGCTGAAGTTCAGCGCCAGCCAACGCTGAGCCTCAGCATCCGGGAGCCGGACCGATTTTCTGTCTGATTCGGCGCCCTAGACTCCCATGTTGGGTGGTGCCGGATTCGGGAGGATCTGATTTGTTCAGATTTTTGCCCTGGACAGAAAATCACAGCAAGCTGCGATTTTTGTGTCCGGAAAAAAACTTGAATTCTCCTGGATCCTCCCGGACAGATGGAAACCAGATGGCAAAAAATGTCAAATCGGATTCGGGGCTGTCCTGTTCACACTGGACAGCCCCAGATCATGAAAACCGTGGTGTGAAGCCGGCCTTTACAGCATTCTGGAATTATTTTTTTCTCATCTTGTCACAATGTTCACTTACCAAGATTGAACTGAAGACCAATATGTTGAGTCTTAAATTTCTAGGGTTTAAAAGTCACATTTCAAAAAATTCATAAGCTCAAACTCAATTCTGTAGATCATTCTTAGAAATTGTAGTATTTTCTGTCTAGTAAATATTTGTATCTTTTTGTTTTTCAGTAGATTCTTCTGTCCTCCCCTTGCAAGAAAACCACGAAGCCAACAACAATGATGTAGAAATCCAGATCGAAATTGAAGACTCGATGAAGGCACACAAATGACTGATGAGGAAAGATACAACAAGGACTACATAAAGGCTTTGTTCGAGATAGTGCTACTGATGGGAAAGCAGAATTTTCCTTGGAAGGGCGAAGTTTTAAAGATCCAGAAGGAATTTATTCCCCGGACAACTTCCAGGCTATTCTTGAATATCGGATTAATTCTGGGGATGAAGTTCTCAGAAAGACGATTTGAGATGCTCGCCGTCAATCAGGAATACTGCCCGCGCTTTCAGCAGGAGCAAATCTTGGAAGTGTGCGACAGCTGCATAAGAGAGGAGTTGATGCGGGATGTGCGCAACTCCCAGTTCTTCTCCATCATTGTTGAAGACGCAGTTGACTTGGCGGGAGAAGAAAACATGCCTGTTTTCATCAGGCACATAGACGATGCCAACAACCTCCACGAAGAGTTTGTTGGGTTCCTCCCTTGCGAAGAGGATGCTGAAGTCCTAGCCGTGAACTTCCTAACGACCATCACAGAGAAATGGAAATTGAATCTGGAGTATTGCCGCGGACAGTCGTTCATTGCCTCCAGTAAATTCTCCTCTAAAATGAAAATCGTAGCTTCACGGCTTTTACAGAAGTGTCCGCAAGCAACTTACACGCTCTGTTCATCTTGTGCCTTAAATATTTGGTTGGCAAAATCGATTCCTATTGCTGGAGTTTCGGTAGTGTTGGGTATCTTGGAAGATATTTATTTACTTTTTAGTAAGACGCCCAGATTACAGTACGAACTGGAAAATGCAATCACAAGTCTCTTTATGGACAATATGGAAAAGGGTAACGAACTGAAGGAAATCCTGAAATCGGAGTGGACAAGCAGGCACGACACCTTTGAAATTATTGTGACGCTCCTTCATTCTTTTGTTCTCTGCTTGGATAGGGTAGCCAGCGATAACTCCTGTAGATATAACACGAAAATCACCGGACGGGCGTTTTTACTGTCCAGTGCCTTGACGGATTTTGATTTCGTCGTCACTATCGTCATATTGAAAAATGCACTATCGTTTACTCGAGCTTTCGGTAAAAACTTGCACGGACTGACCTCTGATGTTTTTTCGGCAGCCAATAGCTTAACTGCTGTTTTACACGCTTTGAATGAGGTCATGGAGAATATCGAAGTTTATCACGAGTTTTGGTTTGAGGAAGCCACAAATTTGGCAGCCGAGATCGACATCCCGGTTAAACTCCCGAGTCGGTTTCGCAGAATACAGAACATAAACTTGCAACCCGACCTAACGTCAGAAAACTTCTATAAAGAAACTCTTAGCATACCGACCATCCAACACATCGTTCAAGGACTGAAGGACATCTTTTCTGAACAGCACCTGAAAGCCCTCAAATGCTTATCGCTCGTTCCGTCTGTGATGGGCCAACTCAAATTCAGCACCAGCGAAGAACATAACACAGATCTATATAAATACGACCTACCCAGTCCCGAAACGCTCTCTGCAGAACTTCACTGTTGGCGCGTCAAGTGGAAACACAGAAGCAAAGATGTTGAGCTTCCGTCCACCATCTTCGAGTCTCTTCATCTCCCGGATATAAAATTCTTTCCCAACGTTTACGCCCTTCTCAAGGTTTTGTGCATTTTACCCGACTTTAAAGTCGAAAACGAGAAATTTGAAAGCGGCCGAAAGCGTCTGAGGTTCTACTTGGAGAGCACACCGGTGGAGCAAAGGTCAAGTCAACTGGCCTTGGTCAACATAAGCTATGACTCCAAACACGATTTGGATGTAATGGTGGACACTTACATGAAAATGGTTGAAACTAATGTTAACTTCGATTCCCCATCTCCACATTCGGAAATTGTGGATGAACTTTGATGCTTATTGCACACAAGTTCAGTATGTTTTGTACTAAACCGTCAACAATTTGAGTTTTTCGTGTGGTTCCTAGTTTGCAAATGTAAAATATGCCATTTTGTTCATAACCGGCCAAAAAAATGCAGTTTGATACCAAGATTTTATAGAAAAGTCCATAACTGGGGATTTCAGTGTTTCAACCTAAGTTGACCCTATTCTTGTAATAGAAAGTATATGAAATAAATGCAGTATACTTTGGGGATTCCAAAGGGTTTAATGGGTGACGTTACGTACAGAATTACGTGCTCACAACTTGGGAAACATTACGAAGACGTTTTAGTAGATTGAGTTTCACACTGTTTATTACTTACTGAATTAGCACAGATTTAGCCAAGCTAAAGAGTTTTGGGAGGAAAAAAAAGATGTACAAATTATTATGCTGTTTGTATTTTTATACTGAAATAGTTTTCTTTGCCAAAATGGTAAGGAAACAAAGAATAAAAACTTGTTTCCCGTGCAGAAAGTCATTTTACACTGTGTTCTCAAGCAATTCCATATAATTGTGACATGTTCGTTTGAGGGCGAAGTATACGTCTTTGAACACTGGGGTTCTCTGACTTTTTTCCTTAGGACTGCCTGCAATGACCTTCTCTAATGTTCCTTACGCTAAAGGCACACTGTGCGAGTGCAATTCGAGGGAAACTCGCATTGCACTCAGACCAGTGTTGCCATATCAGGCATGGCACACTGGTGCGTGTCCCCTGCGATGAACTCGCACTGTGAGTCAAATGCGAGTTCAATCGCAGCATGCGTATTTGATGTGTGGGGGGCTAATGGAAGTCTATGGGTGCGAAGAAACCTCACACCCAGACAGCACACTGTGAGTCACTCGCGTGTGTGCTATAGTCCCGACACAGGAAATCCCGATAGCTATATATCTACATATAAAGATCTGTAGATATAGCTAATTTGGGCTTTCTGCTGCTTTGACAGCAGCGTTTTTTTTAAATTTCCTGGGGTTAACTGGCATATTAACCTCATCTGCAGCTTTTGTGCTGTATGTCAGCCGGGAGTCGGCAGATGCGGTTAGTAAGCCGGGTTATGTATGTTTAACCCCATGGTGCGGTCATGCCAGGTTGTGTCCTTTATGTCCACACTCCCTGGACACAACCTGGCAAGTCATAATGTGTCTTCAGGGGTTAGTGCATCTTTTTATTAAAAGCCGGCAATTACCGCACTTCACTACATTCCTGTATTCTCCAGCAGTCTGCAGGACTCCGGAGCTCTCTGTACTGTAAGGACTCAGGAGCTCTCCATGGTCCTGATCATTAAAGCTGGGTGCTGACCACAATCTGAACAGCTTCTGCACCACGGTCAGCACCCAGCTTTAACAATCAGGACCATGGATAGCTCCTGCACTGTAAAAGCAGGATATTTCAGTACCAAGGACCAGGCTATAAATTCACGCTGTTACAGTACAGAGAGCTCCTGAGTCCTGCAGACCGCCAGAGAATACAGGAATTTAGTGAAGTGCTGTAATTGCCGGCTTTTAATAATTTTGCCTCCAGCCTTCGAGCTTAACTCTTTGTGGAAGATGTAAAATCTCTATAGGTTGTCCAGGTTCATCAATGAAATGTGTGCTCCCCCCTCAACTGTTCCTGGATAAGGGAGAAAAGATAGATTGGGCAGTTTGACTTCATTTTGTTCTTGAAAGATTTATTACAGTACTGGTTTTCGCAATAAGACCATATCATGTCATGATCTCACAACTCTCTGGCACCCCTTACCCTGCTGATCAATCGGAATTGACAGAGGATAAGGAAATGAGCGCAGCTGCTATGATTTATGCAGAATATTGAGGCGCTTGCCGTAACAAAATATATATACCACTGGTTCCAGCTAGGAATATATATACTTACCTTGGTCCGGTCACCGTCAAGCCCATAATCTAATACAGGGGTCTCAAACACGCGGCCCGAGGGCCGCATGCGGCCCCTGGGGCTTCACTATGCGGCCCGCGGCACCTTGGACAACTTAATGATGAATCGCCCCAGTGCAGGGGGCCGCTGCAGTCCCCACTGTGTGATGACTTCCATCCGCGGCACTAACAAGCTCTGCCACTCAGCAAGATCAATGCAAGCTGCCAGCCAATGAGAGGTCCGCAGCTGATGGCAGAATATGACTTCACATGTAGCCTCTGGCTGGCAGATTGCATTGACCTTGCTGAGCAACAGAGCTTGTCTGAGCGGCGGCTGGAGGAAGTCATAGCACAGCGGAGGCCGGAAATCAGCACAGCGGGGACCGCAGCGGTCCCCTGCACTGGAGCGATGCATCATTAAAGTGAGAAAAGTGTGAATGTGTGTGAGTGTGAGGGTGTGAGTATGTGAGTGAGGATATGTGTATGAGAAACTGTGTGTGAGTTTCAGTGTGTGTATGAGAGTGTGTGAGTGTGTATATGAGGATTTGTGTGTGAGTGAGTGTGTGTGAGTGTTTGAGAGTCTGTGTGTGTGGGGGGGGTTTCTGTGAGTGTGAATGAGTAGGTATGTGAGTGTGTAAAAAGAAGGTAAAACAGGATGGGGGCATCACTATAAAAGTAGATTAGGATGGGGGACATCAGTACAAAAGGGGACCAGGATGCGGGACCTTACTACAATAGGGGTCCAGGATGGGGGACATCACTACTAAAGGAGATCGGGATGGGGGACATCACTACTAAAGGGGATCTGGATTGGGGACATCACTAGAAAAGGAGATCAGTATGGGGACATCACTACAAAAGGGGATCAGGATGGGGAACATCACTACAAAAGGGGATCAGGATGGGGGACATCACAAAAAAATAGAATCAGGATGGGGGACAACACTAGAAAAATGGATCAGGATGGGGGACATTACTAGAAAAGGGGATCAGGATGGGGGCATCACTACAAAAGAGGATCAGGATGGGGGACATCACTACAAAAGGGGATCAGGATGGGGGACATCACTACAAAAGGGGATCAGGATGGGGGACATCACAAAAATGGAATCAGGATGGGGGACATCACTAGAAAAGAGGATAAGGATGGGGGACATCAGTAGAAAAGGGGATAAGGATGGGGGACATCACTACAAAAGGGGATCAGGATGGGGGACATCACTACAAAAGGGGATCAGGATGGGGGACATCACAAAAATGGAATCAGGATGGGGGACATCAGTAGAAAAGGGGATAAGGATGGGGGACATCAGTAAAAAAGGGGATAAGGATGGGGGACATTACTAGAAAATTGGATCAGGATGGGGACATCACTACAAAAGGGGATCAGGATGGGCGACATCACTAGAAAAAGGGAGCAGGATGGGGGTCATCACTAGAAAAAGGGATCAGAATGGGGGACATCACTAGAAAAAGGGATTAGGATGGGGGACATCAGTAGAAAAAGGGATCAGGATGGGAGACATCACTAGAAAAAGGGATCACGATTGGGAACATCAGTAGAAAAAGGGGTCAGGATGGGGGACATCAGTAGAAAATGACATTACTACAGGATGGGGACATTACTACAAAAAGGGGATCAGGATTTGTACTTTACTACATTGAGCAAAAAATTCCCTACAAGGGATGCGGCCCACTGCTATAAATGTTTTTCTATGTGCGGCCCACCAACCCAGCCGAGTTTGAGACCCCTGATCTAATATATAAAGCTGAGTGTATGTGTGTATGTGGCATAGCCCCACCTACTCCACATAACAACGCCCACATAGCACTATGAAAGGGGCTTGGCTAGTTGGTCGGTCTATGATACATACACACACATACATTACCATATATGGGCATTACGCCTTGGCAATGCCGGGTTCTACAGCTAGTCTAATATATAAAGCTGAGTACATATGTGGCACATCCCCGCCTACTTCACAGCCTGTATCTCCACATATCCCCGCCTCCACATAGCCCCACAATGGGACTATATGAAGGGGTGGGTCTTTGTGTAGGGGCAGGGCTACTGGGAGGGGTGTGGCTATGATGCATACACACAAATCTGACCATATGTGGGCGATATTGCCATATATGAGCATTACGATTATATATGGGCATTACACCCGGGCAACTCTGGCTCTACAGCTAGTCTATATACAGCTCTGGCAAAAATTAAGAGACCACTGCAAACATTTTCAATTTCTCTGATTTTGCTCTTTATAGGTATATTTTTGAGTAAAATGTACATTGTTGTTTTACTCTATAAACTACTAACAACAAGTCTCCGAAATTCCAAGCTAAAAAATTTGTCTTTATTTGCAGCAAATTAGACATCTGCAAAATAATAAAAAAGAAACATCAGACCTCAAATAATGCAAAGAAAACAACTTTGTATTCATTTAGAAACAACAATACTAATGTTTTAACTGAGGAAGAGTTCAGAAATCAATATTTGGTGGAATAACCATGATTTTTAATCACAGCTTTCATGCGTCTTGGCCGCTTTCCACCAGTCTTTCACACTGCTTTTGGGTGACCTTATGCCACTACTAGCACAAAAATGTAAGCAGTTCTTCTTTGATGGCTTGTGACTATCCATCTTCCTCTTGATTACATTCCAGAGGTTTTCAATGGGGTTCAGGTCTGGAGATTGGGCTGGCCATGACAGGGTATTGATGTGGTGCTCCTTCATCCACACATTGATTGACCTAGCTGTGTGGCATGGGGCATTGTCCTGCTGGAAAAACCAGTCCTCAAAGTTGGGGAACATTGCCTGAGCATAAGGAGGCAAATGTTTTTCCAGGATAACCTTGTATGCGGCTTGATTCATATGTCCTTCACAAAGATTAACCTGCCCAATTCCAGCCTTGCTGAAGCATCCCCAGATCATCACCGATCCTTCACCAAATTTCACAATGGGTGTAAGACACTGTGGTTTGTACGCCTCTCCAGGTCTCCGTCTAACCATTAGCTAACCAGGTGTTGGGCAAATCTGAAAATTAGACTCATCAGAGAAGATTACCTTAACTCCAGTCCTCTGTGGTCCAATCCTTATGGTCTATGGCAAAGTCCAGCCTGGCTCTCCTTTGCTTCTCATTGATGAAAATATTTTTTCTAGCTTTACATGGCTTGAGCCCTACCTCTAGGAGCCTGTTACAAATTGTCCTTGCCATGCACTTCACCCCAGCTGCCATTTGCCATTCCTTTTGTAGGTCACTTGATGTCATCCTGCGGTTGCTGAGTGACATTCAAATAAGATGACGGTCATCCCGGTCAGTGGAGACTCACTTTCGCCCTCTGCCTGTCTTTAGCTTTGTTGCCCCAATGTCTGCTGCTTCACCTTGTAATGGACTGCCATTTTCAAAATTTTACGGATGGAGGCATCATGACGCTCACTATATCCCTCTGCCAATAAAGGCAGAATTGAGCCCTTCTTTTCCTCACTCAAGACTTTTCAACTCCTTTTGACATGGATAAAAGTTATTTTGTCATTCAAATTCCTTTTGGGCTATTCCTAGCCCTCGCTTTGCCATCCAGCTTGTCCTATTGCGAGAGGATTGTGAAGACCACAGCAGTGTTTTTTATACCTTCCCTCGTTAAATAAGATTTGATTCAGGTGATCACCTAATCAGAAGCACATTAAGTAGAATGAGGTGCACTTTGGTTGGAATCTATCCGACACTGGAATGGAATGGCTTTTCTGTTTTTCCAGTTTTTTGTTTCCCCCCCCCACCTTCTTCAAAGAGCCATAACTTTTTTTATTTTTCCATCAGTATAGACATAGGAGGGCTTGATTTTTGTGGGAGGAGTTGTATTTTTTAGTGAAATTATTTAATTTTACCATATAGTGTACAGGGAAATGGGAAAAAAGCTCCAAGTGCAGTAGAATTGCAAAAAAAGTGCAATTACACAATTGTGTTTTGACTTTTGTATTCACCATGTTCACTATATGGTAAAACTGACGTGTCCGTATGATGCCTTGGGTCAGTACGAGTTCGTAGATACCAAACATGTATACTTTTACTGTTATGTATTCAGAATATTTTAAAGAAAAAGGATTGCGCTTTTGCACCATTTTTTCTGTAGCGTCATTTATTTTTAGATCAGGGGCTGTATGACGGCTTACTTTTTGCGGCTTGAGCTGACATTTCTAATGACACCGTTTTTTAGTTGATTTTCGCTGTTTTGATCGCCCGTTATTGCATTGTTGCGACGACTAAAATAACCCGTAATTTTGGCATTTAGGCTTTTTTTTCTGTTATGCAGTTTACCAATCTGATTAATTGATTTTATATTCTGATAGTGCGGGCATTTCTGAACGCGGCGATACCTAATGTTTTTTTGGTTTTTTTTTAATAATTTTATTTTCAATGGTGCAAAAGGGGGATGATTTGCACGTTTGTGTTCTGTTTTGTTTTGTTTTTTCCCTATTTTCAAAAACTTTTCTTTTTTTAGATTTTTTTCTTTATTTTACTCCCCTAATGCTGCACAGACTGATCGCTTCTCCTCTATACAAATGAGCTGCTGCACGTCTGAACACAGTAGAAATCATCACTTTCTGCCGGTGACAGAGCTCAGGGCTCACCGGCAGGAAGTGATTGAATACAGCTTTCGGGTTCATCACAGGACCTTAGGCTGTCAATGTAACAGCAGAGTTACAATCACGGGATCTCTGATACTGGCGCAATCCCTGCCGCGGTGCTTTGGATCGTGCTGTCAGTGTTTGACCGCGCCATCCAAAGGGTTAACAGCATCGATCTGTTCAGATAGATACTGTTAGCTACACATCTTAGCTAATCGGATCAGCTCAGATGTGTGGGGGATGATACATTCTCTGTGCGTGAGTTGGTAGGGACACAGCCAAGAGAGTATATATACTCCCTCGGTCATGAAGGATTTAAAGAATATCAGAAATCCACATTTGTTAAAGCAAGACAGAATGTCAGCTAACATAGGGATTAGTTACAGCCAGTTAAGTCTATGGAGAGTGCAGACTGGATTCACAGCTACACTGCTCGATACAGTCATAGAATATCCTCCATGCTGCTGAAGCTTTGTACATGTGTTACATAGAAACTAGAGAGCTGTAATCCATTATCAATGGAGACCTCATGGCAGCTGGTCTTCACCCACAAGCTCAGAGAATGTTAATTAAGCATGAAGATAGAAAAACAAGTGAAAATGCAGGACCCTGGAATGACTGTGAATAAACTTGTGCTCATTATTATATCAATGTGGTAATGGATACACAGAAATGTAAGCATTTTTTATGTTCCCATCCCAGCTTACAGCTTTTGTAGTGATGACAGTACAGAAAAAATTGGCTGAATGATTCCATAGTTGGTTTAATAACCTTTACAGGATCGGAATAGTTCTCCTAAGTCGTCATTACAAAGCCGGGTCTTGGTCATAACCGGTTTCATCAGATGGTATATCATCAAGTCTACGGAGAGTAACCGCTCTTCTTGACGATGTTGCAGGTGGTCTATGATTCCTTTAGCTTTTGGTAAATTCCTTTTAGATTGTCATAGCTGAACATCTGGATACTCGCAGTAATCCACACCAAATGTTTAATTCTGGCACGGGAAAAGATTTATAGCGGTATCTAAAAGCGCTAGAGCTCGGCTTTTCTTGTTTCTTTTAGTCCGAAGATGTCTTTGCCACTCCGCGGATCATACTGCAGTCTGTTTCTACAGAAACTTACAACAAAATAGAAATAAACGGCATATGCACGTGTCATACTGGTACCACTAGCGGACACAGGCAGAAGAGGGCCCCTGTGCAACAACAATATATGGGCCCTTTGAACTCCAACAGCTTATCTAAATGCGCATTTCCTTCTGCTTTGGAGGTAGAAATGGGCCTGAACATTTATGAATAATAAATGGAGCAAAATATGTAAATTCGTAACCTGCGTCAAGGGTCCTCACACTTACGAGTCCCTAAACACTAGCTTCATGAATAATAATAAGCAAAAAGGAAATAAATTAAAAAAAACATCCCCATCAGCAGCTATATGGTCTGTAACCAAATGCACTCAGCAGGATCCAGTAAGCCTCACACACTATGATATTGTTAACGATATCGTTGAAACGTCACAGGTTTTCAGTCGTTATAACGACGTCGTTCAGTGTGACATGTACATCCGATCAACGATAATCGGGCAGATCTTTGATGGGAGTTTGTGAACCGGACCTTAAACCAAACGATCGTTTGTTCAACCTGCAGCATGGGTGTGTGTGGCACCTCGATAACTATGTCGTTAACGACCTCGCCTATTGAGAAGTGAAGGACGTAGTCAAACTAACAACCGCTAGTATCGTTTGCTTGTCAGGGAATCGTTGCGTCGTTAACGATATCTATGCTGTGACATTTCACTAGCGATCATTGAACGTCGTTCTAGCGATCTAGGTCAAGTCGGGTTGTTGATCGGATCTTTCGACCATTGAATCGTGAGACAGGGCCTTTAGTTATATAGATGTGGTGCATTGATGAAGTGACTAGCAGCCCGCTCAATCTAATGGTAATGGTTTGAGTAATAGGCTGGGCACACTTTATATCACATGTGTGTGACTGGCACCCTACAGGAACCTGTTTCTGTATGCATAAAAAATACCAACAATCACCCCCTCCCAAGACAGGGAGGCTCAGAGTGATTGGAGTGCTGGTATTTTGCACCTGTTCCTATATAACTAAGGCTTACTGCATCCTGCTGAGTGCATTTGGTTACAGACCTTATAGCTGCTGATGGGGAGTTTTTTTTTTTAATTTATTTACTTTTCGCTTATCATTATTCATGTTCTCCCCGTGTTTGCGTGGGTTTCCTCCGGGCTCTTCGGTTTCCTGCCACATTGTAAAGACATACTGATAGGATGTTTAGATTGTGAGCTCCAAGAGAGACCGCATTACTCATGTATGTAAAGTGCTATGGAATTAATAGCGCTATATAAATGAATAAATATTATTATTATATAGAATTTAGTGTTTAGGGACTCGTAAGCATGAGGATCCTTGACGCAGGTTGCGATCATACCTGGTTTGGTCCAAAATACCTACCAATACCTCATAATAGAAATGGTCACCCTAACCTCCTGGGCTAAGGTTGCACCAATGATATGTCCACCCCTGACTTGTACTTCCTCTAGACCTGTTCCCCAGACATTTTCCTTCTGAGCTTTTCTTCATTATGTACCACTTTCTAAAATGGTCTGCGATGTAAATAAATTAGCTGTTCAAGGGGAACACTTTAGGATATCCAATGTCTACAAAGGGGACACATGTACCGATTCATTGAGTGGTGCAGATTCCCATGGATGATGAGGAACGAGAAATTGAGCTTTGTCAAAACGATGAGATGATTATCGATTCATTGAGCGAAGAGGAATACTGAGTTTGCGCTTCTCTACTGAGTCCAAATTGGCACTAATAATAAGGTTGACGAATTGAAACAGGAGCATAATTTAAGGAAGTTGGTTCATTTTTCATTGTGCTTCATTCTATGGTGTAGTCCACAAAATTAATGATATAATAACTTAATTAGAGCTGAAGACAGTATCATAGAGCTACAATTTGTCAATTTACATTTGAAGACAATTTGCATTTTAACAACCCTCAAAAAAGGTTTAGATGTCTTGTGAGTGCCGTGCTGCAAAAGTCGAAATCATAATCTTATGTAATGTCTTGACACATGTTGCCCGGTCACCCCAGCCTAACTACAAGTTTCCCCCAAAATATCCTCTCTATAGAAGAGTTTTGTTTTAGTTCAGAACCAACCAATTCTATAATTTCACCAATCTGTTGGCAAACATTTAGCCATTACTACAGACAGGTGCAGGGAATCTTCAACGTCCAGATTTCTTCCAGAAAAAGCAAAAGATAGGGTGATACTTTACTATGTGGTAGGTGTAGTGTGTGCTGAATTAGCAGTGCACTGGTGCCTGATGGACACAAATGTCCCCTTTCCAAAGAAGACACCAGTAGATAAGGGACCTTTTACAGATTTTAAGTTGATGCTGTTATGATTGTGTAGTAAACTCATCTAGGATAAATTGGTAATACTCTGAAAACACTGTAACTGACCCAGCCTGTTCCTGTATTCAGAGTAGAGATTAGGGCCCCATAGTCCCTAGTGCAGGGGTGGGGAACCTCAGGCCCCAGGGCCGCATTCAGCCCTCAATAATCTTTTCTGCTGCCCCGTGCAGAGTCCTGGGGACTGCAGTCCTCAGGCTGGCAGATGTGTTTTGTGTGGCTGCCTTTTAAATTCCGCTCTCCAGTGATCTTTTCCCCGGGTTTAGCCTCCCCAGTGATTTACATACCCCAGCCTCTCCTGTCATGTCTATGGCTCTAGCGAACCTGGAAAAGCAGTTGAGTAGCAACATCATCTATGTCACCTAATATCACAGCCGCACCAAAGAAAAGCAGTCCCAGCCACCGCAGTAGGGTAAAGCAGGTAATTTTCAAGGTGGATAGTTTTCTGTGGCCCCCAAACGGTGGTAGAAGTTTCCAAATGGCCCTCGGCTATAAAAGGTTCCCCACCCCTGCCCTAGTGGTTCCTGCATGAACTGGAATGGCCCTAACCCCAGACTAAACGGTGGCAACTCGGACGTACGCTGTCTGAACAGTCATCAAGTGCTTCATGTTCCTCTTAAGGATTCAGAGGGCAGAGCAGGGTGCAAGGTAAACTTACAGAAAGGAAGATGTGCTGAGATAGAAAGGGATCTCCGAGTAACAACAAACCAAAAACTCCAAAGAAAAGATAAGGTGAAAACTGCTACAGGTATGCCACCTACCACCTACTAAGAAACAGATGATAGGTGCAAGGTGGAAAGCATAAACAGCAGAAAGATAAATTCTTAGGCCGGCTTCACACTACCGCTGGGATCTGATCCGTGGCTGTCCGCTTGAGGCAGACAGCCGCGGACCGGATCAGCACACAGAACTGGAGGGCTAATTTGCCCTCGGGTCCGGTGTGCAGCTGACGCAGTTGATAGCTCAGGACCGCGGCTCGCAAGGAGTGAGCCACGTTCCTGATCTGTCAGAGGGGACAGCTCCATGGTGCTGAAGCTCAGAGCTGGCCCCTCCTGCCAGTTCAGGACCGCAGCTAGCTCCCCGCAAGCCGCGGTCCCGACCCATCAGCGGCGGCAGCTGCGTGCGACTGCCCACCGGACCGGAGGGCAAATTAGCCCTCCAGTTCTGTATTCTAATCTGGTCCGCAGCTGTCTGCCTCAAGCGGACAGCCACGGATCGGGTCACAGCCGTAATGTGAAGCCAACCATAGCTGGTATTTCACTGAGTGGCATAAAATGACTAAAATGCTAAATATCCAAACGAAAATGTCACCTGCGGAAAATACCATTAGGAAAAAAAAACTTATACACGCACCCGAAAAGTAGCTGAACAGACAAATTAGTAAGTGAAAACACCTGTTTAACCTAAAAGACCAAAGCAAGGATAACCAATAATAAACACCCAGAGGAGGTGTATCTGCTGAGACCCAGTGGACAAACAAGTCATTTTGTCTCAGAATGACAACCTGATGAGAACAAAAGCTTAATTCCTAACTGGAGCAATGGCTAGTCATAAACTGAACCCCTCTATTGGAAATGACGTTTTTAGGAACCCCATGTTAATGACGTGAGAGATGAGCAATGTAGCAAAACTCTTAGCCATAGGCAATTTTGGTAGAGGGACCAAGTAAACAATCTTGCTGAAACGCTCTACCACCACACACACTAATGTATTACCGCCAGAATTAGGTAAATCTGCGATGAAATCCATGGAGAAATGACTTCAAAGTTGAGAAGGGATCTCGTTAGGCAAAAGAAACCCTAGCGGGGCTTGGCAAAAGATTTAGAGCTGGCACTAACTCTGCACCTATGAACATACTCTTCAACATCCTTTTGAGCACTCTTCTACCAAAAGGACCTGGAAACAGCTCTCCATGTAGCAGAGGAACCAGGATGTCCGGCCAACACAAAGCCATGCACTTCGTTAAGAAGGTCCATACAAAGTGAGGAGTGAGGATGGCGTAAACGGCTTGCCAGCTCAGCCAGATGGGAAAGAGTACTTAACCTTATGAGCGGTAAAAGAAAGGCAATGCACTTCAATACTTGATAATGGTCAAGTGGGCAGCAACAAGGATTTGGGATCAATTTTGTGTTGTGATCTTCTGATCACAGATCCCCTAGAGCAGTGTTTCTCAACTCCAGTCCTCACGTCCACCAACAAGTCATGTTTTCAGGATCTCCTTCATATTCCACAGGTGTTCATTTAATTACCTGCACAGGTGATGATTCCAATACTAAGAAAATCCTGAAAACGTGACCTGGACTGGGGTTGAGAAATAATGCCCTAGAGGTCAGGATGTGACGTAACTTGGAAAATTTTGACTTCAAACGCACTTTTCAACACACTTATATATGTCATGGCTACAAGGTTTAAGTAGCACGTCCCGTTAAATTTTTGTTGCAAGAGCACACAACCATCATTGATACAATCTATAATTAAGGCGAACACCAACAAAAGAAGAAAAACGATAATAAGCCCAAACTGAAAATATGAAATTTATTGAAAATATTACAAGGACTGACCGACCAGGCGCGTGACCATATACAATAGACAGTGGAGTGACCGCTAACAACCACAATTGGAGCTAATAGTGTAACTCAATAGCAGACTATATATTGTATGCCACTACATAAGGACTAAAGTGCTATATGCCATTTAATAGGTAACATATAATGTAACCCATATAGATTACTGATCTAGCACTGTAGAGTTGACCGTACTATGCTGCCTGCCCTACACATGTTTCGGCGTGTAGCCTTCTTCACGGGGCCACACGCCGAAACACGTGTAGGGTGGACAGCATACCACTTTGAGGTTCCAATTGGTGATCGCATTCCAAACCGCTTTTGCCTGCGCTTTACCACTAGAATGGTCCAATTTTGGCACACCAATAAGTTGTTCTTCATTTTGAATCCGTCTGCTATCAAAAAAACTAATAACGGAGGACACCCAGGACGATGCAGCGGCGGGGGAGGTGAGACGCTGGAGGGAGCGGAGGGGCGCGGGCCTGGGTCCTCTATAGACTATAAGCTCCTGGCCAGTGAGGTCTCCTCTCAACTAGCAAGGGAGCTGAGGCATCTGTTCAAGAATATGATAAAGGAGCTGCTGCAGGAATCCCTCAGAGACAGTAAAGCAGATGCTGCTGCACAGGAATCCAGGCTTACAGCTCTGGAGCAAAGACTGTCAGACACCGAAGATAAGGTAGTCTGGCTGGAACAACAAGTCTCTTCCTATAAAGAGAGGGAGGAACGTACAGTCAATAAGCTGGAGGACTTGGAAAATCGTACCCGCCGCAACAATCTGCGCCTGGTTGGGCTTCCCGAGACCATTGCCCCCTCTGCATTGCTGAACATATTTGAGACTGACCTCTCCGCGGATTTTGGGGAGTAGGGGCCCTTGCATGGTAGAAAGAGCTCACCGCATAGGCCTCCCGCCAGACCACATAATCAAACCAGGCTCTCCATCCCAGGGGAGAGGGAAGCCCAGACAAAACTATTGCTCGCTATCTAAATTATCGGGACAAGGAGAATCTCCTACGCTCCTACAAGAGCTTGCGGACCCCTCTAACCATCAGAGGACACAAGGTCCTACTGTTCGGAGACTACTCTCCTGAGGTCGCGAGAAAGCGGATAGCCTTTGGGGAGGCGTGCAGTATTTTGTACAATCGCAATGTACGATTCCAACTCCTGTATCCGGCCATTCTGAAATATAGGGGTCCGGATGGCTCCATCAAGGTGCATCATAGTCCTGAGGAGGCCCTTAGGAGCTTGACCCAACGGAGCCCGGCTGGGAGCCACCATGGAGGACAACGGGAGCACCACATTGGAACCCAAGGAGGGGGCGAGAACTCATGTCCGGAGACCCCTGGGCCACGAGAAGGCTCTCCTCCGGGGTCTGAGAGGGAGACTAGCACTGGGCCCCGCTCGCCAAACGAACAGAGGTCCAAGCGACGTGACGGAAGTGGAGGGAGACGTCGTACGGACTCTGAGCTTGGACCGAGGGATGCGGAGGTCCATGAAGGGACTTGAACGGAACATATGGTGACTCTTTTCCCTTTCTTGTTTTTCCTTATTTTTTGCGCCAGGAGGGACCGAAGTCACGTCTTACGGATCTCGTATCCTGATCTGCGTTATCTGGGCATTTGCACACTAGATGCCTTAACCGACTTTTGGGAAGTGTTAATGTTATTCATAATGACAACAATGCGGATTATACTACTGTTAATAGGTATCGACTGACTCCAGTGCACGGTGCTGACTATCTCGACTTACATACGGCCGCAGGGTGGGGAGTGTTGGAGAGGTGTACCCTTCAGAATATGGAAGTCCATATCCTTTATTTGAATAGTTTTGGGGAGGGGAGAAGATGGGAGGGGAGGGATTTTGTTCTATTGGATTGTTCGGTACGCGGTCACTAGACTGCTTGTTGAGGGGTTACAGGGGGAGTGGGGGGCGTGAATTTATGTTGTTACAGCCATCTTGTACAGTATGCTTATTTTTCAGCGATCTACTCGAAACATCCCTGGACATAGCATGGGTTGACATATCCATCGACTGTTTCTTGATCATGGTTAATCTGTTGTCCTGGAATGTTAAGGGCCTCAGGTCACCCGAGAAACGCTCGATGGTACTCAAACATCTCAAGAGATTGAAAACAGATGTGGCTCTCCTACAAGAGACGCATCTTCAAGACTCGGAATTTTTTAGAATGCACAGGTTATGGGTGGGGGCGGTACACGGCTCTGGATCAGTGGGGAGGAAGGCAGGGGTACTGATACTTATCCATAAAAATTTCCCCTGTACAATTATTTCTGAAACTAAAGATGATGAGGGAAGGTATGTGCGGCTGGTTATAGATAGCCCGGCGGGACGTCTTAGTATCACGAATATATATGCCCCTAACCAGTCGCAAGATGCCTTCTTCTCCCACCTGCAGGAGGAGCTGTTAGGAGATACAGAGCATCTCCGGATCGTGGGAGGGGACTTCAATAGTGTCTTCTTTGGGGGCGAAGATAGGCGACGCGACCAGTTGAATACTGCTTCCACCCCTGATGACCGACCGTTGAGCCCGCTACATACGCTGACGAGGGGGACTGGCATTGCATGATGTGTGGCGGATACACCACCCCCTAGACCGGGAATTCACTCATTACTCCCATGCCCACGGGTCCTGGTCTCGTATTGATTTCTTTCTACTCAGCAACCACTTATTGGCTAGAGTGGTCAGAGTGGGTATTGAAAATATGGTAATTTCCGACCATAGCCCCGTGGCCCTGGAACTAAGAGACGTGCACATTAGGGGCACTGACTTTATATGGCGCTTTCCATCACATCTTAGAAGGGACGCCAATTTTGACAGACTCCTGGGGGAGTGGTGGTCTGACTTCGTCTTCCACAATGCAGACCATGAGACGGACTCTCGGCTATACTGGGAAACAAGTAAGGTGGTCATGAGGGGTAAAATAATGGCATACACCAGCACTCAAAAAAAGAAAACATTTCAACAGTTCCATCTAGCTAGTTCAAAGGTAAGAAGCACATATGAGGAATTTAAAAACAACCCTTCACCGCTAACAAAGGAGAAATGGGTGGGAGCAAAGAGAGAGTATGACGTCTGGGCTAAACGAAGGGAACAGTGGAGTAAGGAACAATGGGAGGTAGATCTCTATAAGTATGGAGACAAGGCGGGGAGGATCCTAGCGAACTTGGCCAGGGGTAAAACTAAGCCCACGACGTTTGCCTCTTTGGTGGACTCCGAGGGTAACATCCTTCATGCACCAAAAGATATCAACTCTCATTTAGGCAAATTCTTTGCAAAATTATATACACAGGATACAGTGCAGAATGCAAGGGAGGTGGGAGGGGACTGGCTTGAGAAGGTCTCACTACCTACCATAGCTGAGGACGGCTTGGCCAACTTGAACGCTGAGATTTCCTTGGCTGAAGTTCAAATGACTATCAAAAACCTGAGTGCCCATAAAGCTCCGGGTCCAGATGGTTTTACCGGCGACTGTTACAAGTCTTTATGCGACAAGGTGGCTCCTTGCTTAGTCTCTCTTTTCAATGAAATTCTAGCGGGGGGCCAGATCTCAAACCACACTAACACGGCACACATTAAATTGTTGCCAAAGGGGAATGTGAGCTCCACTGACCCGGCCGGATATCGCCCCATCTCACTGATAAATCAAGACCTGAAAATTCTGGTCAAGATTATGGCGGACCGTTTGGCGGGGCTACTGCCATCTATTGTGGGCCTACAACAGGCGGGATTTGTTAGGGGTAGATCGGCGGTGGGTAATATCAGACAAACTATGTTAGTGCTGGATTCAGTGGGGCATCGAGAGAATCTACGTGATGATCGTCCGGCATTGGTCTTGTTGGACGCCGAAAGGGCGTTCGACAATGTCAATCTGTCCTGGTTGAACTTAGTATTGGACAAGATAGGCCAACAAGGCCCGTTCAGGACATTCCTAAAAACATTATATGAGAACCCGAGCGCTAGAATATGCACCCCCGGTTTTCTGTCCGCCCCTTTCCCTCTGGAAAAGGGAACGCGGCAAGGCTGCCCTCTCTCGCCATTGCTCTTCAATCTGGCCATCGAACCTCTTGCCAGATATTTGAACGGCAATGATTCACACGAGGGCATCAACATTGGAGGGGTGACGGTGAAGTCAGCGCTATTTGCTGATGATGTCATCATCTATATGAATAGACCGGAGAGGGACTTAAGGGAACTGCTTCAACAACTCACGGTTTTTGGCACATTCTCGGGCTTTAAGCTCAATAAAGCTAAATGCGAGATCTTGCAACTGGGAAAGCCTCGTCGCCGTCCTGGGGAAGGGGGGGCCAGAGGAGGGGCGGGAGATGGAGGGCATACAAGTAAAAACTCACCACATCAAATACCTGGGCATCATACTCCGCAGCGACACTAGCCAAATTTACCCCCTGAACTATGGCCCTTTAATTACCAAAATCACGCCGGAATTGGAGAGATGGAGGGACCTGCCGCTGACTCTTCTGGGGAGGTGCCATCTACTTAAGATGGTTAGCTTCGCCAGGTTACTATATCCGCTGCAGACCATACCACTGCTACTGCGAAGGGCGGATGTGTATAGACTCAACACAGCTTTCTCCAGCTTTCTTTGGAGGGGACGGAAGGCCAGAATAGCCAGTCGCACCTTAATGCTCCCAAAACTTGGAGGAGGGCTAAATCTCCCTGACATTCAGGGGATATAATTTGGCGTGCTTATTACGTCACGTTATAGACTGGCTCAAAAAGTCCAACAGATACTCTAATTATACCATGGAAGCGGCGCTATGCAGACCCTGGGAACCGGCCAGCTTACTGCACTCGCCATGGCCGGCCGTGCCTAAACACCTGAAAAACATGATCATCTATAGGGATACGGCTATGTGCTGGAAAGCGGTTCGAAAGAAGTTAATGATGACCTGGAAAACGTCGAAAAGACTCGAAATACCTTAATCCTTGGGCCCACGCAGGATTCAGATTAGGGCGTTGAGAACGTCTTATTCGCACCATGGCAAGAAAAGGGGATTCACACATTGGGGGATTTGTTACACAAACCTGACAGAAGGTGGTTAACGGAGTCAGAAGTCTTGGAAAAGTTCCAATTGAGCCCACACCATATCATCCAATACAGGCAGCTACACCATCACGTCCTTCGACACCTTCAAAATGTATCACAGGAATGCAGATTGACTATCTGGGATACCTGGTTGGGAGCGGACCCTCTGACTGTCAATGTGTCTTACCTTTATGGTAGTTTACAAGACACGACTCTGGCCTTAAGGGAGGATAACATCTTTCGCGGGTGGCTAAAGTACATACCTCGGACTGATATAGCGGACACGATTCTGAGGGGCTGGGAGGTACTGAGGAAAAATATAATCAGCGAAAAATGGAGGGATGTACAATATAGGATCATACACAGGGCAATCTACGGATTCACCCTACCCCCGAATGCTAGGTTCCCTAATAGACGACAACAATGCCCGAAATGCGGACAACCAAAAACAGATATGGTGCATGGTATATGGCTGTGTGGGGAGGTGCAGAAACTATGGAAGCGGGTGGAAGCCTTAGCGAGGGAGGTGACCGGCAAAAACCGTTACATTGGATATGCTTGCCTGGTTGTTTCATTTCCCGGTATCTGGAGTGTGGGAAGGCAAACCTGCTAGAATACTCCATATGCTGGCAATGGTTACTAAAAGGCTAATCCTGAGGGACTGGCTATCTGGGCACAACCCTGGCATGACTGGTATACTCAACGAATTGAAGGCAGTAATGCACGTGGAATGCCTGGAAGCGGCAAGGGATAAAGACGCGTTGACGGGGAAGTTTTATTGAGACTTGGAGAGGGTTCATAACCACCAAGTTATCGTCAGCAGAACTGCACTCAGTAGTCCTACCGTTTGTGCAATCGTCCTGGTATCTGCTGGAGGAGTTACAAGGGTCCTTGGGAAGGCTACGGGTATCCCCTGCTCCAGGCGACTCGGGGCAGGCATAACACTTTTTCCATTTCATTTCTTATGACTGTTAGGAGATGTGACTATGGTGTAGTTTTGGTATTGAATATCGATTATAATCAATGTCCGACCTTGTATGTCTTGGGAGATTGTTGGATGTATTTTCGCTGTAACTATTGATGGCTGGGGGGGGTATGGGGGTTGGATTGTTTTTCTTCTTTTCCTTGTTATTAAAAATGAAAACTCAATAAAAATATTTTATAAAAAAAAACCAAAAAACTAATAACTACGAGGTATGGGTGGGAAAGCGTAAGAGCGCAGCTCCTAAGTATGCAAGTACTAACATGTTTCAATGCAACTCTCGGCACGAGTCAACAAAACCAAACTTCATGAAATTTAATTTCTGAAAGTTTGACATTAGAAGAATAAAAAAGAGTATGCGTTAAAAAAATAAGTAAAAAAATAAGGGACACCCTAATAAGTATAAATATATATATATACTTATTTTTTCTTTCATTTGGATTGTAAGAGTTTGGGAAAAACAAAAATTCCCCAAGTCCTTCACCTTGCAAAAGAACGACCTAATCCTCGCAGTGTCCGTCACTCTGGCTTCTAAATGTTCTGTGTTTTTCCTCCTACTTTTTCGGTTTCTTGAAAACACAATCGTTCCTTGAACGATTGTGACAGCGCTTATCAGCCACAGCTGCTCAGGATCTGCGATTGAGGACGACCAATCTGTATGTCACCAAGAAAACATTTTCCTCATTACATTCTTGTGCTTTTCATGTCACCGCAATCCCCCCTCTCTTCCTTCTCCAACCCCTGTCCAGAAGGAAAAGGGGGTAAAGACAACCTCATAACAAATTGAACGGTACCGTAATTTGTAAAAAATGTTTAATCGTAAAGATCGCGAATGGTAAAGACTTAATGGATAACATGCTCAGATAATGGGATCTGTTCTGCTTGTCGGAGGGAATTGAGTCGGGTTTAAGGGTTATGAAAGGAGGATAAAGAGATATAGTCTCCATCTAGCCGGTGATTCAAGAGATGATCAGCGTCTTCAAGAAAAGACCTTGTTCTCACACAGTTGTATGTAAAAATCTTCAATTATACCCTTCAGAATGTGTTCATAATCCATCACCTATTTCAACCAAATCTAAAGGCCCCTTCACACACTACGATATCGTTGCAACATCACCGGTTTTGTGACGTTGCAGCGACGTCGAAACGACATTGTTGTGTGTGACATGTATCAACGACCAACGATAAGATCGTTGATCCTGGAATAATGACCAGGACTATTATTTTACTGTTGGTCTCCAGCTGGTGACCAGCATCGGTGTGTGTGTGACCTCCCAGCGTGTGCTGTGCAGCTGGTAACCAGGGTAAACATCGGGTAACTAAGCGCAGTGCTGGTTGGTTGGATCGGTGGGACATCGTAGTGTGTAATGGGGCCTTTAGACTTTGCTCGTTTGCTATCCTAGCTTTTTACATGACACATGTTTGCAATTTTAGTTGGCCAACTTGAGACATTCAACAATGGGATCTCTTGCCTATTGTCCAATGTACTTGCATTATCGTGGCTGTAACAGAAAGGGAGAATCTTATAACTAGATGTAATCGTACTCAAAGAGTGATAATAACTGGTTGCACATCCAATTGGAAGAGTGTTTTAAGTGGGGTAGTGGAATGACTAGAAGCAATGGGATGAAACTGAATGGGAAGAGACAGATTAGATATTAAAAAAAACTTTTTGACAGTGAGGGTGATCAACGAGTGGAACAGGCGGCCACGACAGGTGGTGAGCTCTCCTGCAAGTCTTCACACAGAGGCTGGACAGATACCTGTCTGGGATGATTTAGTGAATCCTGATTTGAGATGGAGTTGGACCAGATGACCAAGGAGGTCCCATGACACAATGACCCAGGAGGTCTCTTCACACGAGGGTGGTATCTTCACATGATGATCCAGGTGATCCCTTCACACGATGACCCAGGAGGTCACTTTACATGACCCAAGAGGTTCCTCCACATGAATTCCAAGGAGGTCCCTTCCAACTCTACCATTCTGTAATTCTATAAGTGCTGGGATCATAGATATCTCCAATCCTGGCAGTCTAACCTATTAGATACCATGGTCAGTGGCAACCCTAGGGAAGGAACACCCTATTTCAACCATATCTTCATGCCCTTGGCCGCGGAGCCAGTCTCTCATGGACAGGGAGAGCAGTGCTTATCCCACGGCTCTATGCACCTCACCGGCTCTGTCCCTGCTGTGGGGCCAGTCTCTGGTAAGCAGGGAGATTGGCGCCTGCCACACTGTTCTGCTAGTTCTGCTCACCGTGCCCGTGGCTCCATGCGGTTGTCTGCTTCATTCTCTTCCAAGAACCTGCGTCCTCTTGGCAGGCCTCCTGGGAATGTTCTTAGGATGCATGTGCTGCATCCTGCACACACTTAAAGACACAGTACACTTTACGCTTGTTCTCTATTAAGTGTCTCAGCCTGAGTGCTGAGCTGCTCTGTGCATAAAAGGCATCCTCCCCCTAAGGGAGGTGCCTGGGCAATGGCTCATTCTATCGGAACGTGGCCTCTATCCAGGTTGCACTCCTGCAATGCTCTGCAATAGGAAGACTGTTGCCTTGCTTTTAGCATTATTCTAACACCTCTGTATCCACAGAATCCTCTGCTGGCAGTTCATTATCCTGGATCTCTCTGGATGCTCCAGATTCCACCATGGCCTGGCCAAGCCTCTCCTATGTAAGAGACTAGTCATACAGGATCTGCTGAAGCAGCCATGTTGTATCAAACTTGAGCAAATTAACTTTCCAGCTAATGAGATTCAGTGGCTGAAAGTTCTACAAGAATAACGTAAGTGTTCTCTACAAGTTTAAGATAAAGTTTAGAAAGGTTACATGAAATAGGAAAGCTGGATTGCATCATTTGATAGATGGTGATACATAGTCATGAATAATAGGTTTATTGAATTGATAAAGAAACTAAGTTTCCAATAGAGTTGTCAGTGTCTGAGGAATTATGTGAGTACAGATCATGGATGTCAACTATGACAACATCCCTGAATCGATTAGAAGCAACATAGAGGCATATAAGACTATGATGAGTTTTACTGCAATGCTTGTAAATAATGTCATGATGTAATCATTATATTCTCTGTTCCTGCAATGAAAACGCCTTTTCTCTGCAGTATCTTCTCTTTGTCTAATCATGTATAAAAAGGACCCCAGAAAATAGCATTGGGGCCAGACCACACCATCGTCTGGACACCTGCGTGTGTCTGATTGCTTTGCGGTTGTCTCCTAACTCTGTTCTATTGCGTTCTCTGAATAAACTTCAGTCTCTACTTCAAGAAGAGTTGTCTACGGTGTCTCCTAAGCTCTCAAGGACTTTGAGTGAGTGACAGAATATCCAACATCCTGAAGTGCACAGAACTGTCTAGAGTCCTTTACCAGCTGGAACAGCCTTTCCGGGATGGTACAGAACTCACAAGATTCATCCTACTGACAGAGCTAGTATTCCACAGTCTCCTCCTCCCTTCTTTTCTGTCTGTACGTGTTTTCCCTCTGGTCCGGGATTCATGGCATTTAAACCTCCTGGTGTTGTGCCAGGTTTATCCTTGTATAGGGGTTATGACTAACTGAGAGAAACCAAGGTCTCAATCAAGGAATGAATTAATTCAATCAGATCAATATCATTGTCAAAATTGATTCTTTATTGTCACAAAATATATAAAATCAGTAAACAGAGCTACTTTACAGGAAAACCATATAGCACAGCAGACAACCTTCAGATATACAGGCTCAATATATATATTGCACATACGACCACCGTAAACAAGATTATACCTCAAAACGATACCTCCATGAGTATCTAGGCACCATATCCTTTGAATTAGATCTATGTCTAGTGCCTATCAATTCCCTACGATTATGCTTTGGGTCTCACAAAGAGGCAAAGCTAGTGGAGGACTCCAATCTACCTGAGGTGTACTAATCATAGACAGACAGAGGAACAAGTGCTGATTTACCTGTTTAAGAAGGGACGCTGGGCCTAGGCTTCCTACCCCTACGCCGTTTCGCTTATGGAGCTTCTTCCGGAAGAAGCTCCATAAGCGAAACGGCGTAGGGGTAGGAAGCCTAGGCCCAGCGTCCCTTCTTAAACAGGTAAATCAGCACTTGTTCCTCTGTCTGTCTATGATTAGTACACCTCAGGTAGATTGGAGTCCTCCACTAGCTTTGCCTCTTTGTGAGACCCAAAGCATAATCGTAGGGAATTGATAGGCACTAGACATAGATCTAATTCAAAGGATATGGTGCCTAGATACTCATGGAGGTATCGTTTTGAGGTATAATCTTGTTTACGGTGGTCGTATGTGCAATATATATATTGAGCCTGTATATCTGAAGGTTGTCTGCTGTGCTATATGGTTTTCCTGTAAAGTAGCTCTGTTTACTGATTTTATATATTTTGTGACAATAAAGAATCAATTTTGACAATGATATTGATCTGATTGAATTAATTCATTCCTTGATTGAGACCTTGGTTTCTCTCAGTTAGTCATAGTCTTTTTGGAGTGACATATTGAAATTGAGGACTGGTTGTTGTATAGGGGTTACCCTGAGCCATGGAGACTTGATGGCTGAAAGTTCTGTAGGAAGATCGATCTTGTGCAGCCTAGATAGGTTCACCAGGGTCTTTTCGAAGCCTAGATAGTTCCACAAGGTCTTCTCCAAACCTAGATGGGTCTACCAGTGTCTTCTACAACCTAGATCCACAAGTGTCTTCTCCAAGCCAAGATAGGTCCACAAGGGCTTCTCCAAACCTAGGTGGGTCTACCAGTGTTTTCTACAAGCTAGATAGATCCACAAGTATCTTCTCCAAGCCTAGATAGGTCCACCAGGGTGTCCTCTAAGGCTAGATGGGTCTAGCAGGGTCTTCTCCAAGCCTATATAGGTCCACCAGGGTTTTCTCCACCATTATCTTGATTGTATCAAGCCATCAGGTTGCTGGTCTTCCTCTTCGCCTTGTTACTTCTATTCTTCTCACCATGATGTCCTTCTCCAGTGATTGCTCTCTTCATATGATGTATAGACAAGTTGTATCTTGGTGATCTTCCTTCCAGTGACATGTCTGGCTTGATTTGTTCCAGTATTGATGTGTTTGTTCTTCTTGCCATCCATGGTATTGATAACCTCCTTCTCCAGCTCCACATTATGAAGGTGTTGATTCTTCTTCTGTCTTGTTCCTTTATCATCCAGGTTTCACATCCATATGTTACTACAGAAAAAAAAGGCATTCTATCTTTGACCATTTGTATTGAAAGAGACTTTGATTTCCATTTTGAAGCTATGTTCATTCTATCTGCCATGGTAATATTGCGTATAAGATGGACGGTTTTATTGGAAATTCCCAATGGTTTACCTCTGAATAACATGACAGTTAGGCCGAGTTGGATAGAACTTCCAATGACATTCAGAATTAAGGATCCAAACTGCTTCCACAAAGTGTTTTATACATGCGGGCAGTACTACCAGATGTTTCATGTCACCTAATGAATAACCTCTAAAACATTTATCTGAAACTTTAGGGTATATTTTATTTAGTTGTGCTGAAACATAATAAGCCCTGTGTAAGACTTTAAGTGATGTTTCTGTCAGAGAGGTCTATTACTACCTTTAGATAAAGTATTTGTTATGGCCGGAGCAGTCGAGAGCATTACAGTTGAGAAGGGGATGTGGACCCGCAGCACCATGGAGCCTGGGCTTACCCTGGAGGGGCGAAACTAAGTGCCTTCCGGGTATTCACCAGAGATTCTGATGGTAAGGTTGGACTTGGCTGCCGCTAGCCATCAGGTACCCCTCCAGGGCAGTCCCCAGGTCTGCAGTACGTGACCCAAACAGCAGCAGGCAGGATAGGTTTGGATCCACAGACTATAGTGTGGACTGGCAACAGGTAAGACTGAGTCAGAACCACTAGCATGAGTCTGGACTGGCAGCAGGCGAGATGTCTGAGCCAAAGGTGGGAGTTAGGAATGGCAGCAGAGTTGGAGCCACAGGTTGAAAGCAGGCAAGGCAGAGCTGGAGCCATAGACAGGACAGTTTCTGGTTGAGGTACTGGCAGGAATGGATCAGGTTCTGGTACCAACAGGATAGTTTGTTCAGAGAGGACAACTGGTTCAGGCAGGACGAACTGGACAGATACTGGAACACAGGCTGGAGTACAGGTTAGGCAAAGGCTGGGTCACAAGTGCTAAGACACGGGAATCTGCACCTGAAAATATCAGAAGTATGCACATGACTGACTGGTAACTATCAATGATTAGGCATCTCCCGGTGCCTTAAATACACAGAGGCTCCTAGCAATAGTCTGGGGAAGATTATTGAAGTGCCCATGCTATGCTAGCCCTTTAAGAGACAGGGTGAACGTGCTTGCATGCTCCAAGGGACGCATTAGGAGGCCTGCACAGGTCCCGACAGAGTGGAGCTGAAGCAGCAGGGAGGTTGTGGTGATGAGCTGAAAGAGAAGGAACGTGCACATGTCTACCTTTTAATGGAAAGCAAAATTTGGCAGAGATAATCCTCCTATGGTAAAACATTGTACAAACCGGAATCTGGGTTGTTTTCCTTGGCCTTGATGGGTTGACAGTTCTTAACTGAGAATGGAAGAAGGCTGTGGTCAGAGAGCAAAAGGGGAGAAGATCAGGTCCAGCGTATTCCCATTTTCATGTGTCGCATTGTTAGTGAGTTGTGAAAGGCTGAGAGAGGAGGTTAGAGATATAAGATAAGCAGGAGATGAGATTGTCAATAGGAATGTTAAAGTTTCCCATGAAGAGAGTGCTTAGGTCACAGGATAGAAAGTGTGGAAGCCAGGTGGCAAAGTGATTAAGGAACTGACGTGGGGGCCTGGAGAGCAATACACAACCACCACTCACAGAGAGGAAGGCCTGTAAAGTCTTTACAGTGTGAACCTGAAAAGAAGGGAAGATAAGTGAGGGGACAGGAGGGATGACTTAAAAAGCACAATTTGCTGAAAGCAGCACATTAGCACCTCCACATGATCTGCTCTCATGTCTAAGGTTATGGGAAAATTGTAGGCCACCATCGGAGAGAGCAGCAGCAGTGGTGGTGTCCGACTGCTGAATCCAGGTCTCCATAAAAGCAAGGAGGTTAAGAGAATATGAAAAGAAAATGTAGTGAATGTAAGACAGTTTGTTACATGCTGAGTGAGGGTTCCAAAGGGAAAAGGCATGCAAGAATTACTAATGACATTTCAGAAGTTTCTAAGAGTAGCAGGAAAAGTGTTAAGCTTACTATTATAAGAAGGGCCTGGATTAAGTTCAATATCTCCTGTGACTACTAGAGGGAGAATAAAGAGAGTGAGTAGATGGTTAAGTGATTTGTGAGGGTATCTCTTGTGTTGGATGGATGGAGTGAATGGATCAGGACAGTTTAACATTTCTAAAAAGAGCATGAGAGCTGTACATAGGACAAGAGAGGAGAGAGGGACTGATATGGATGGAGCGCACAGAATATGTAAAAGGGGGGTAGATATGAGGGAATGAAGCAACCAGCACATAAAAGATAGAAATACACATAGCGAATGCATTTTGCAGCACAAGTGAACAAGATACATTTAATTTGTTTGTCTTGCATGACTTATCCATCTCTTGCCCTGTTTAACTGCCTGGTATAACTGCAAATCTGCACTTATGAAATCTGCATGAAATGCTTCCCCTGTATCATGACTCTCGACTGAGCTGAAGGCCTTTAAATAATAATAAATGCAACTGGGAATGACTGATAACATAAGGGGAACAATCCAAGGTTTATAGTCTGACAGACAAAGAAAATCAGAAAAGCATTGGATGCAACATTACAGAGCTACAAGCCTGTAGGAGCCTAGCCTCCAGGGAGGAATACCTATGATGAAGTCTCTAGATGACGGCACATGAGGTGTACCAACATCACAAAGGCTAGGTCCTTCCCTGGAGAGATATCTGGCTAGTCCCGTGTTTGAGACTCTTGATCAAGGCTCCATGGACTTCATTTGCATAGGCACATGAGGTGTATCTGACTCGCCCAGGGTATGGGGACTCGGGTGTCTAGGCTCTCTTCTGCTGTGGGGTTGTCAACGGTGGCCTGCCCAGACCCGTGGCCCTGGTGTCTACTTTTAAAAAAGGGAGTTGGGAATGGGAATAAGGTTTGTATTGTAGTTCTCGTGACGCCACCCACAGCTCCTGGTGATTGAGCACCAGCGTTGCTTCAGTCCTCTGGAGGGTGTTGGTATTGATGGTACAGCTCCCTGCAGGTGGAGCTAACCCCCCCGGGGCAGAGATGCATCGGTGATGATAGGGGTGTTGGTAATGGATGGATGGAAGAGCAGGGACCTGGCCAGATGGTTGGATGACGGGACAGTCTCTGAGGATGGCAGGAGCGCGGTGAAGGAACTGACACACACACCGCTGGTTGCTCTTTACCTTTTTACTGGGGTTAAAGCAGGCAAGAGTCCAGAGTATCACCGGGTGTTCAGGATGCCCTTCTGGGTCTCTACAGCGAGTGGGTATAAGGCCTCCTCTTTACTTTCCCCGTGTGTGTGTGAAGCTTCCACCTGCAATATTGACCACATGGGTCATCAAAGGCAGAATTGAAAACTGGACCCAGCTAAATAAGCCTTAAAGTGTACCAACCGGCAGACCCAGCAGGATTTAGGGCTATAAAGTAAAGCCAAGGCCTTACAGGCACTGTGATACTTAATGCAATCATACCTTTACTTCAATGATTACATGTTTGATTGCAGAGAAAAGTGTCATAAAACTCCTGTAAACCAGGGCAGCAGATAATTGATGTGTGCAGCATTAAACCAACCAGCTAGATTTCAGGCTATAAAGTGAAGCCAGTGCCTTGCAATCAGACCTTTACTTGAATGATTCCATGTTTGATTGCAGAGAAAAGTGTCATAAAACTCCTGGAAAACAGGGCAGCAGATGATTAATGTGTGCAGCACTGCAGCACTATTTGTTTTTTTTCCCTTCCTCTATGGGCATGCCTTTAATGTGCCAAAAGGGAACTGTTAAATCAAGGTGTGTCCACTAATTATCATCACAGGTGTCTACAATCTTGTAATCAGTTAGTGGGCCTGTATAATGGGCTACAGATACTCACTGTGCTGTTTGGTGACATGGTATGTACCACATTCAACATGGACCAGAGGAAGCGAAGGAAAGAGTTGTCTCCGGAGATTAGAAAGAAAATGATAGACAAGCATGGTAAAGGAAAAGGTTATAAGACCATCTCCAAGCAGCTTGATGTTCCTGTGACTACAGTTGCACATATTGTTCAAAAATTTAAGATCCATGGGACTGTAGCCAACCTCCCTGGACGTGGCCACAGGAGGAAAATTGATGACAAATCAAAGAGACGGATAATACGAATGGTAACAAAAGAGTCCAGAAAAACTTCAGAAGAGATTAAAGGTGAATGTCAACCTCAAGGAACATCAGTGTCAGACTGCACCATCTGTCATTGTTTGAGCCAAAGTGGACTTCATAGGAGACGACCAAGGAGGACACCATTGCTGAAAAAAAATCATAAAAAAGCCACACCGGAATTTGCCAAACTACATGTTGACAAGCCACAGAGCTTCTAGGAGAATGTCCTATGGACAGATGAGACAAGACACATCAGCTCTATGTTCACAGACGGAACAATGAAGCATATCAAGAGAAGAACACTGTCCCTACTATATTCTGGGGCTGCTTTGCTGCATCTGGCACAGGGTGTCTTGAATCTGTGCAGGGTACAATGAAATCTCAAGACTATCAAGTGATTCTGGAGAGAAATGTGCTGCCCAATGGTCTCAGTCGCAGGTCATGGGTCTTGCAACAGGATAATGACTCAAAACACCCAAGAATGGCTAAGAGGAAAACATTGGACTATTCTGAAGTGGCTTCTATGAGCCCTGACCTAAATCCTACTGAGCATCTGTGGAAAGAGGTGAAACATGGAAAAGGCGACCTTCACACACCAGACAATGGAGCAGTTTGCTCTTGAGGAGTCGCCACAATCCCTGTGGACGGAGCAGACGTCTCATTGACAGTTACAGGAATCGTGTGATTGCAGTGAAGCCTGAAAACGTCGTGCAACAAAATATTAAGGAAAGGGAACATCATTTCTGTCCAGGCCGATTTCAGGAGTTTAATTCTTTAAAAAAATCTTTGGAAGCAGAAAATCAATGTCTGACTGCCATTTCTTCATTTTCATAGATTTTTTTATTATTACTTTTGCAGATTCACGTTACCTCTGTGACCGTTGTGGGTTTTTCTTTCATTAAACAATATTGACCACGTGTGTAAGAGGGAGGGGGGGGAGCGCTTGCCTTACAGCTCAAAGGCATGCCCACAGGGGAGTAATAAAACAAAAAGAAACCCAAATAGTGCTGCAGTGCTGCACACATCAATCATCTGCTGCCCTGTTTTCCAGGAGTTTTATAACACTTTTCTCTGCAATCAAACATGGAATCATTGAAGTAAAGGTACGATTGCACTCAGTATCTCAGTGTCTATAAGGCACCGGCTTCACTTTATAGCCCTAAATCCTGCTGGTTGGTTCCCTTTAAAGGGAACCTGTCACCTGGATCTAAGCCCCTACACTATCACTACCTGTCCCTGCACCTTCCTAGCTGCTCCCTATCTATCCCTCTCTGAGCTAAATCCGCCCTATAAAACTGCAGAAAAATAACTTATAACTTACAGAAGTCCCTGAGGCTGGGGACTGAGAAGGCGGCGCCAGGCTCCATTCAGCCCCTCCTCCATGTAGCAGCACACGCCCCACTGGGCGGCGTTATTCTTTCTTCATCGCCGCCTCCTCCATTTGGAATCTCCCGCCTGCTTTACACCTATCATGTTGTGGTGATGCGACCTCGATGTGTCCCCTGACTGAGACACAGCATATGGGAGATTGTATCTTCTGCTTGGTAGCAGCACACACAGGGTGAGCTGCTACTGGAGCTAAGTGCTGATTGAAATCACTGACCCCCAGGTGTGCGGGTGAATAGGAGATGATATGAGCTGCCCTGGGCTGTGGGGAGGTGGTGGAGTGTGTCAGGACAGCAGCAGGAGCTGCTGGGATTGTATGAAGTTCTACTCGGCTGTGCCCCGGTGTAACAGGCCAGACTAACCCCCCCGACCAGAATATACTCGGGGTTAAAGTGGCCTAGGCCAGATTATACCCCTCCGTATACCACAGCAGCTGTAGATCAGGGCTCCAAGCAACACATGGGGGCCCGAGGCAGCACAAAGTGGCCCCAGGCAGCAGAAAGTGGCCCTACGCAACATACAGGGGCCCCAGGCAGTGCTAGGGCCCCAGGCAGTGCTAGGGGCCCCAGGCAGTGCACAGGGCCCCAGGCAGCACAAAGTGGCCCCAAGCAGCACACAGGGGCCCCAGGCAGTACTAGGGGCCACAAGCTACACACAGGATCCCAGGCTACACACAGGGGCCCCATGCAGCATACAAGGACCCCAGGCAGTGCACGGGGCCCCAGGGAGTGCACGGGGCCCCAGGGAGTGCACGGGGCCCCAGGCAGTGCACGGGGCCCCAGGCAGCACAAAGTGGCCCCAGGCAGCACAAAGTGGCCCCAGGCAGCACAAAGTGGCCCCAGGCAACATACAGGGGCCCCAGGCAACATACAGGGGCCCCAGGCTACACACAGGGTCCCAGGCTACATACAGGGGCCCCATGTAGCATACAAGGGCCCCAGGCGGTATAAAGGGGTCCCAGGCAGCGCATGGGGGCCAGAGGTAGCACACAGGGGCCCCAGGCAGCACAAAGTGGCCCCAGGTGGCCCACTGCCTGGGGCCCCTGTATATTGCCTGTGGTCACTTTGTGCTGCCTGGGGCCCCTGGTACTGCCTGGGGCCCCTGTATGTTGCCTGGGGCCACTTTGTGCTGCCTGGGGCCTGTGCACTGCCTGGGGCCCCGTGCACTGCCTGGGGCCCCGTGCACTCCCTGGGGCCCCGTGCACTGCCTGGGGTCCTTGTATGCTGCATGGGGCCCCTGTGTGTAGCCTGGGATCCTGTGTGTAGCTTGTGGCCCCTAGCACTGCCTGGGGCCACTTTGTGCTGCCTGGGGCCACTTTGTGCTGCCTGGGGCCTGTGCACTGCCTGGGGCCCCGTGCACTGCCTGGGGCCCCGTGCACTCCCTGGGGCCCCGTGCACTGCCTGGGGTCCTTGTATGCTGCATGGGGCCCCTGTGTGTAGCCTGGGATCCTGTGTGTAGCTTGGGGCCCCTGTGTGCTGCTTGGGGCCACTTTGTGCTGCCTGGGGCCCTGTGCACTGCCTGGGGCCCCTAGCACTGCCTGGGGCCCTAGCACTGCCTGGGGCCCCTGTATGTTGCGTAGGGCCACTTTCTGCTGCCTGGGGCCACTTTTTGCTGCCTCGGGCCCCCATGTGTTGCTTGGAGCCCTGATCTACAGCTGCTGTGGTATACGGAGGGGTATAATCTGGCCTAGGCCACTTTAACCCCGAGTATATTCTGGTCGGGGGGGTTAGTCTGGCCTGTTACACCGGGGCACAGCCGAGTAGAACCTCATACAATCCCAGCAGCTCCTGCTGCTGTCCTGACACACTCCACCCCCTCCCCACAGCCCAGGGCAGCTCATATCATCTCCTATTCACCCGCACACCTGGGGGTCAGTGATTTCAATCAGCACTTAGCTCCAGGAGCAGCTCACCCTGTGTGTGCTGCTACCGAGCAGAAGATACAATCTCCCATATGCTGTGTCTCAGTCAGGGGACACATCGAGGTCGCATCACCACAACATGATAGGTGTAAAGCAGGCGGGAGATTCCAAATGGAGGAGGCGGCGATGAAGAAAGAATAACGCCGCCCAGTGGGGCGTGTGCTGCTACATGGAGGAGGGGCAGAATAGAGCCTGGCGCCTCCTTCTCAGTCCCCAGCCTCAGGGACTTCTGTAAGTTATAAGTTATTTTTCTGCAGTTTTATAGGGCGGATTTAGCTCAGAGAGGGATAGATAGGGAGCAGCTAGGAAGGTGCAGGGACAGGTAGTGATAGTGTAGGGGCTTAGATCCAGGTGACAGGTTCCCTTTAAATACCAAATATCAAAATAGAAGTGGACTCATTACTTTCTACCACTAGGTGGCGTACATAAATGCTTAAAAATGAAATACTTATCTCCTTCGTTATCATATTGTTTCCATTTCAGTATTGCATATTATCCCACATTGATTAAGTCTCTTATTTAATAGACTGTAGACAGAAATATTTAACTAAGCAAAATGCTCCAAAAGAAGTGTAGTGCGCTATCTATAGGATCGTCTCATTGAATCAGAATATCATCAAAAAGTGAATATATTTCAGTGACACACATATATTATATAGAGACATTACACACAGAGGGATCTGTTTCATGTGTTTATTTCTGTTAATGTTGATGATTTTGGCTTAAAGCCAATGAAAACCCAAGGGTCATTATCTCAGAAATTTAAAGTAGCCTGGATGTAGGGTTAAGCACCACGCTGCCATATTCCACCAGACATCAAAGGGTGAATATAATATTGATTTATTAGTCTACTTGTTTCAGGGCTCCCTGAAATGCCCTGAAACATGCCAATATGAGGGAGCCCTGAAACGCGTCAACTAATAAATCAATATTATATTCACCCTTTAATGTCTGGTGGAATACGGCAGCGCGGTGTTTAACCCTTCATCCTCCCTACTCTATATGCACCACGCTGGGGACTGCAGCAGCCGTGATCTGCTTTTATAGTGGTTGTGACTCTCACAACCACACAAGGTGAAGCCTCTGATACCTATTTAGGTCATATTTTATCTCTCAGACCCTTCATCCTCCCTACTTTAATTTTCTGAGATAATAATGACCTTTGGGTTTCCATAATCATCAACATTAACAGAAATAAACACATGAAATAGATCCCTCTGTGTGTAATGACTCTATATAATATATGTGTGTCACTTTATGTATTGAATTACTGATATAAAGTCACTTTTTATGATATTCTGATTCATGGAGATGCACTAGTATCTATCGATCTATCCGTCCATTCATATCTATTGAGATGCAGCTGTATGAGTTGTGTTGGAGATGCCTTCGCCTTAAGGGATGAAGATGTAGCGGATTTTCATGCTGAAGATAATATTAATATTTATTCATTTATATAGCGCTATTAATTCCATAGAACTTTACATACATTCGGAACACTGTCCCCATCGGGGCTCAAAATCTAAATATCCTATCAGGTGGTGAATTTTATAAGATCTCCAGCGCGCAGGACATCTCATCCATCCAGTAAAAATTATTGCAATTTGAACATTGACATGACTTGAGGCTATTATTTGTAAACTTCATAGCAAAGGTTGTAAGAATTTGCTTTAAAATTAAAATGAACATTAGGGTCTACACCAGGGGTCTCAATCTCGGCTGGGTTGGTGGGCCGCACATAGAAAAATATATCGGGGGGCCGCATTGCTTGTAGGACTAAGTGACATTTTTGGTAATTTCAGAATTTTTCGCTCAATGTAGTAATGTCCAAATCCTGATCCCCATCTTGTAGTAATGTCCCCCATCCTGGTCCTCATCATGTAGTAATGTCCCCATCCTGGTCCTCATATTGTAGTGATATTCCCATCCAGGTCCTCATTATGTAGTAATGTCCCATCCTGGTCCTCATTTTGTAGTAATGTCCCCATCCTGGTCCTCATCTTGTAGTAATGTCCCCATCCTGGTCCTCATCCTTTAGTAATGTCCCATCCTGGTCCCCGTGTTCTCGTAATGTCCCATCCTGGTCCTCATCTTGTAGTAATGTCCCATCCTGGTCCCCATCTTGTGATAATGTCCTCATACTGGTTCCCATCCTATATTAATGTCCCCCATTCTGGTCCTCATCTTCTTGCAATGTCACCACCGTGGTTCCCTTCTTGTAATGTTCCCATCCTGGTCCCCATCTTGTAGTAATGTAGTAATGCTCCCCGTAGATGGAGCGGGATCCCTGGGGCTGTAATGTAGGATAGGGATTTGACACAGGATTGTGTCTCTGCAGGCGGGATGCCAGCACAGTTTATATCAAGGGCAGGATTAGGGGCCGCATTTGTGACGTCCCACTGGTCGGTGAGCCACTAAGGGGGACTGTTATGATCCCGTGACTAAGGAGTAACATACAGATTCCACAGAAGTCGTTGGCGACTATACTGACCGAAATCCCTTACTACACACCGCAACTAGAAGTAGCCGTGGGATGTAACTAACCAGACCTAGGCACCTCTGCACAGCCGGAGAACTAACTGCTAATAAAGATGGATGTAGACAAAGCTATCTTGCCTCAGAGCAGAACCCCAAAAGAATAGCTGTTGACATTGGAGTGTGTGCCAATGATGCACAAGAAGCCATAAACAGTTTGCTGAAGACAAGCAGACTAAGGACATGGATTAGTGGAACTGTCCGGTGGTCTGATGAGAGCAAGAGAAACTTATTTGGTCCAGATGGATTCAAGCGTTTGTGGCGGTCTAGGTCAGGAGCATAAATACATGTGTGTCCTCCCAACAGTCAGGCATGGTGGTGGAGGGTCATGTTGGTGGATGGTTGTGGAGAGTCATGATTTGGGGCTGCATGATGCTTCCGGCTGTGGGTAGCTGAAAATCCTTGAGAGAACCATGAATACCATCATGTCCTGTGACCCACTGAAGACGAACATGATCTCCTCCCTTCATATTCCACCATGATAACGACCCCCAACACCCTGCTACTAAAGACACTGAGAGTGAAGGTGCTGGATGGCCGAGCATCTCTAGACCTGAACCCTATGGAGCATCTATGCTGCCTTCTCAGACCAAAGGTGGAAGAGCGCGAGGTCTCTACATCCACCATCTCCGTGATGTCGTTATGAAGGATGAAGAGGATCCGGAGGCTCCTGTGAAGATCCAGCGACCTCCAGGTCCAAAAGAGTTAAGGTCATGCTGGAAAATAATGGTGGAACACAAAATATTTGCACAAAATTAGGCCATTATCTCTTAGGGGTGTACTCATTTTTGTAGCCAGCGGTTTAGACATTAATGGCTGTGTTGAGTTATTTAGAGGACACCACATTTACTGTTATACAAGCTGCACACTGACTACTGTATATTGTATCAAAGGGTCAGATCTTCAGAAAACAGAATAAAATGATTACAAAAATGTGAGGGGTGTACTCACTTTTGTGAGATACTGTATATGTATATATTATGATAAAACATATTACTCTGTTGTTGCTATGAATAAACCAAATAAATCTGAGGGGGCAAAACTCAAATCTCTGTGTCCAGTGATGATTTTATATTAACTGTATCACTTAATGCTGAGCAGAATTAAATGGAACCTGTCAGGTTCTCTGTTCCCCTAGAACCATGAGTAGTTCTATGCACAGCGGCGTAACCAGGGTCCGGTAGGCCCTGGTGCAAGTGTTAGAGCAGGCCCCCATGAAGCCATCACACCGCTGGTGAGGACGGGGAAAGGGTTTGGGGGTGCTGGTAACCTCGTGTGAGGAGCACAATGCAGGGCAGGGAGCCGGCGTCAGATCAAAAGAGAGGAGGGGTGGGATCAGCAGCAGGAAGCTTCCATCCCCTCCTCTCCTCTGACACATGCAGTGTCAGAGCCGATCGCGGTCGAGGCACGGGGGGGGGGGGGGGGGGGGGGGGGGGGGGCCGCTAGAGGTGCGGGCCCCCCTACAGGCCTGGGCCCGATCTCAGCCGCAACTGCTGCGACCACGATCGTTACGCCACTGTCTATGCGCATATCTATATTCCCTGCTTGATAGTCGCAGTATGAAGTAGCATACATACACAGATCTTTAGATCAAGTATTTCTAAAGATTGTTTATGAGATGCAAATTAGGGCTCTGGCTAGTCGAGGAGGCGTTAGTTCCCCAACTATTCAGCCCATTGATACAGGAGGCCCAAAGGTACAGGAGGTCTTCAGGTATAGGATACAGCAGAGGACTTCAGGTATAGGATACAGCAGAGGACTTTAGGTATATGATACAGCAGAGGACTTTAGGTATATGACACAGCAGAGGATTTCAGGTATATGATACAGCAGAGGACTTCAGGTATATGACACAGCAGAGGACTTCAGGTATAGGACACAGCAGAGGATTTCAGGTATATGATACAGCAGAGGATTTCAGGTATATGATACAGCAGAGGACTTCAGGTATAGGATACAGCAGAGGACTTCAGGTATATGACACAGCAGAGGACTTCAGGTATAGGATACAGCAGAGGACTTCAGGTATATGACACAGCAGAGGACTTCAGGTATATGACACAGCAGAGGACTTCAGGTATATGACACAGCAGAGGACTTCAGGTATATGACACAGCAGAGGACTTCTGGTATAGGATACAGCAGAGGACTTCAGGTATAGGATACAGCAGAGGACTTCAGGTATAGGATACAGCAGAGGACTTCAGGTATAGGATACAGCAGAGGACTTCAGGTATAGGATACAGCAGAGGATTTCAGGTATATGATACAGCAGAGGACTTCAGGTATAGGATACAGCAGAGGACTTTAGGTATATGATACAGCAGAGGACTTTAGGTATATGACACAGCAGAGGACTTTAGGTATATGATACAGCAGAGGACTTTAGGTATATGACACAGCAGAGGACTTCAGGTATAGGATACAGCAGAGGACTTCAGGTATAGGATACAGCAGAGGACTTCAGGTATAGGATACAGCAGAGGACTTTAGGTATATGATACAGCAGAGGACTTTAGGTATATGACACAGCAGAGGACTTCAGGTATAGGATACAGCAGAGGACTTCAGGTATATGACACAGCAGAGGACTTCAGGTATAGGATACAGCAGAGGACTTCTGGTATAGGATACAGCAGAGGACTTCAGGTATAGGATACAGCAGAGGACTTCAGGTATATGACACAGCAGAGGACTTCAGGTATAGGATACAGCAGAGGACTTCTGGTATAGGATACAGCAGAGGACTTCAGGTATAGGATACAGCAGAGGACTTCAGGTATATGACACAGCAGAGGACTTCAGGTATATGATACAGCAGGATTCCAGAAACTAGGCAGAGAGGCTAGTACCAGGGAAAACACAGACAGGACAGGTCCAGGCACACAGATAGACAAACATTAGTTATCACAGGACTGGTTACTGGCAGAACTGGAGCTAGAATTACAGGCTAACCAGGAGCAGAGAGCTAGACCTTATTTATTTGGTCCAGATGGAGTCAAGCGTGTGTGGTGGCTCAAGGTCAGGAGCACAAAGACAAGTGTGTCCTCCCAACAGTCAGACATGGTGGTGGAGAGTCATGATTTGGGGCCACATGATGCTGCTGGCTGTGGGTAGGTGCAGATCATTGAGGCAACCATGATTACCAACATGTCCTGTGACCCACTGAAGATGAGTATGATCTCCTCCCTTCATATTCCATCATGATAACAACCTCAAACACCTCCAAGATGACCACTGCTGCGAAAGACACTGAGGGTGAAGGTGCTGCACTGGCCGAGCATCTTCAGACCTGAACCCTATGGAGCATCTATGCTGCCTTCTCAAAAAGAAGGTGGAAGAGCGCGAGGTCTCTATAATACATCCACCAACTTCGTCGTTATGAAGGATGAAGAGGATCCAGTGAATCCTGTGAAGATCTAGTGACCTCCAGGTCCAAGAGAGTTAAGGTCGTGCTGGTAAATGATGGTGGCCACACAAAATATTTTAGCAAAATTTGACCTTTTTCCCTTAGGGGTGTACTCATTTTTATTTCCAGTGGTTTAGACATTAATGGCTGTGTTGGGTTATGTAGGTGACACCACAAGCTTCACACTGACTACTGTACATTGTATCAAAGGGTCAGATCTTCAGAAAAGATAGAATAAAATGATTACAAAAATGTGAGGGGTGTACTGACATTTGTGAGATACTGTATATGTATATATTATGATATAACATATTACTCTGTTGCAGGACTTGTACCATAGTATAGATGTGTATAGACACTACAAGTCCCAGCATATATGTTGGGGAATTCAGCCTGAATAGAAGTTAGAAAACGCCGCGTCATGAAATCACAGGAACCAATTTCTGCTGCATTTCTCCATTTATTATCTCCGGCCACTTAACGATGATTAATGATTATTTTTATTCTGATACACTGATCACCGGTGGATGATTTGTTCGGAGCCATCGCTGGCGGGAGACGTCCCCTTCTCACTTCTCAGCCGTCGGCTTTAATAAGGGCGATTCCTGCGTCTGTGAACGGCAAACAGAAAAATACGTCAGATTCTGCCTCTAGATCATTCCTACTCAAAATCTAGAAATATCCCAAAATGATAAATATTCTGTTGTTCCCTGAAAGGAGCGCACCGCAGAGGACACAGAGTCACCGGGCTGATTTAGGGTAACTTTGTTGCCCGTAGCAACCAATCACAGCTCAGCTTTTGCTCCTTATGCAGCTCGGAATGTTGCATTGTTGCTGGTTGCTATGGGCAACAAGACCAGTTCTGCTGCTAAATCTGACAATGAGGTATGGCATGATCATGTCAAAGATAGCCAAAAAGAGAATCCCTGTGTCCTCCTCCGCCCTCCTTAGCATATTTACTAACAGTCACCTTTTGTCAGGACAGATGGAGCAAACCCAAAGTGTGTTTTGGGGGTTAGTCCTTAACCACCAAGATTTTTGGCTTTCAAATATTGCTTATTTTTCATTTGCCAAAAAACCCTGGCTTTGCTTGGACTACTGCATTGGTTGATGTGGGCAACAAGTTTATTGTTTTGACAAATGAGGCTCTGAGGGGGTGGAGCCATGAGAGAAGCAGCCAATGAACACCTAAACGGTAATGCTAGTGTCATACTCCACCCAATAGGATCATGTGCTATCCTAATGTGGATGTTCCACAGTGGTTTTAGCCAAAAACAAGATAACCATCAACATGGCTGTCTTTCTAGGTAAAGAGCTCACTTCTAGCCTTCCCCAAAGTCTCCCAAGTTAGCAGCTGAGTGGAATGGAGGAGATCGGTGTTTATTAGCAGCCATATTGGTTATCCATCAGATCCACTCTGTCTAAACATTTTTCCTCTTATTTTGTGTCTTTTTATTTCTTTACCTATTCTATTGGTCACGTGGTGGAGACGGTGACTCCTCCTCCTGATCCTCAGTCGCCATCTGGGCGCGCTTCTATAACTCCTTCTAGACGCCATGTTGATATTGTGATGTTGTTTTTCTTAGGGGCCGGAGCTGAATGAGGCTGATGAATGCAGGATTCCAAGTAGAATGTTCAGAAGTGCAATGACATCACGGCTTCATGAAAAGTTAACCGATCACTTAGGTCAGTGATGGCGAACTCCAGGCCTCGAGTGCCACCAACAGTGCAGGTTTTCAGGATTTCCTCAGCATTGCACAGAGGTTGGAATCATCACCAGTGCAGGTGATTATATTATCACCTGTGCAATATAAGGAAATCCTGAAAACCTGCACTGTTGGTGGCACTCGAGGCCTGGAGTTCGCCATCACTGACTTAGGTCATCCAGCCACACTCTCTAACTAAAGGAGCCACACCCGCATTGCTTTATGAGGTCACAACAGTCTGTGGCTATAAAACTCCCTCCAGAGCCCAGCAGCCATCATTCATCTTCTGTCTCCTGGTCCAGGAGTGATGGTGATGTCTCCCATTAGTCTCACCTAACCAGAATCATACTCCACACTGATGAGGGGCAAAACCCCGAAACAGCTGCCTAGCTGAATACCTGGTTTTGGTATTACGGCTGTCTGTGGATTGATACCTGGTTTTGGTATTACGGCTGTCTGTGGATTGATACCTGGTTTTGGTATTCCAGCTGTCTGTGGATTGATACCTGGTTTTGGTGTTGGTTAGTCCCATGTTTGAGACTCCTAAATGAGGCTCTATAGACTCTATTTGTATATTTGTATTTCCTAGGGGGATTGCCTCTGAGAAATATAAATATGAAATAGAGTCCGTGGAGCCTCGTTTAGGCGTCTCAAACATGGATTTCACTGTGTCTGAGCGCTTTAGCCGGCTGCCCGCAGTGTTTCCTTGACTGGTCTCCCTGAGATCAGTGATTGTTTCATGATGTAATGAAGTCACGTCTCAAGTATTGTACTTTCTCATCAACCCTCATGAATGAACCGAATAAATCTGAGGGGGCAAAACTCAAATCTCTGTGTCCAGTGATGATTTGATATTAACTGTATCACTTAATGCTGAGCAGAATTAAAGGGAACCTGTCAGGTTTTCTGTTTCCATCGAACCATGAGTAGTCCTATGCACAGATCTATATTCCCTGCCTAACTGATGGAGATGTCTCCCCTTAATAAAGTCAGATCTCAAGCCCTGAACTTCCTCATCAACCCTCATGAATGTACAATAGACATAACCGAATAAATCTGAAGGGGGCAAATCTCAAAACTGTGTCCAGTGATGATTTTATATTACCGTAATTGTATCACTAAATATTAAGCAGAATTAAAGGAAACCTGTCATATCCTCTGTTCACCCAGATCTGTAAGTAGTTCTGTGCACATACTATAATCCCTGCCTAACAGTCCCTCTATGTAGGAACATACATAACCAGATCTATAGAAAAAGTATTTCTAAAGACCATTCATGACATGCAAATAAGGACTTTGACTAGTCAAGGGTGCGTTAGTTCCCCGAGATCTGTAAGTAGTTCTGTGCACATACTACAGTCATGGCCAAAAGTGTTGAGAATGACACCAAAATGATATTTCCCCATGATCTGCTGCCCTCTGGTTTTTATTTGTGTTTGTCTGATGTTTATATCACATACAGAAATATAATTGCAATCATATTATGATACCAAAAGGTTCTATTGACAGTTAGAATGAGTCAATATTTGCAGTGTTGCCCCTTCTTCTTCAGGACCTCTGCAATTCTCCCTGGCTGCTCTCAATCAACTTCTGGACCAAATCCTGACTGATCGCCGTCCATTCTTCCATTCTTCCATTCTTCCATTCTTCCATAATCAATGCTTGCATTTTGGCAGAATGTGTTGGTTTTTGTTTGTCCACCCGTCTCTTGATGATTGACCACAAGTTCTCAATGGGATTAAGATCTGGGGAGTTTCCAGGCCATGGACCCAAAATCTCTCTGTTTTGTTCCCTGAACCATTTAGTTATCACCTTTGCTTTATGGCAAGGTGCTCCATCATGCTGGAAAGGCATTGTTGGGCGCCAAACTGCTCTTGGACGGTTGGGAGAAGTTGCTCTTGGAGGACATTCTGGTACCATTCTTTATTCATGGCTGTGTTTTTAGGCAAGAATGTGAGTGAGCCGATTCCCTTGGCTGAGAAGCAACCCCACACATGAATGGTTTCAGGATGCTTTACAGTTGGCATGAGACAAGACTGGTGGTAGCGCTCACCTCTTCTTCTCCGAATAAGCTGTTTTCCAGATGTCCCAAACAATGGAAAAGGGGATTCATCAGAGAAAATGACTTTACCCCAGTCCTCAGCAGTCCACTCCCTGTACCTTTCCCCCAGTCCTCAGCAGTCCACTCCCGTACCTTTCCCCCAGTCCTCAGCAGTCCACTCCCCGTACCTTTCCCCCAGTCCTCAGCAGTCCACTCCCTGTACCTTTCCCCCAGTCCTCAGCAGTCCACTCCCTGTACCTTTCCCCAGTCCTCAGCAGTCCACTCCCTGTACCTTTCCCCCAGTCCTCAGCAGTCCACTCCCTGTACCTTTCCCCCAGTCCTCAGCAGTCCACTCCCTGTATCTTTCCCCCAGTCCTCAGCAGTCCACTCCCTGTACCTTTTGCAGAATATCAGCCGGTCCCTGATGTTTTTTCTGGAGAGAAGTGGCTTCTTTGCTGCCCTCCTTGAAACCAGGCCTTGCTCAGAGAGTCTCCGCCTCACAGTGCGAGCAGAAGCACTCACACCAGCCTGCTGCCATTCCTGAGCAAGCTCCGCACTGCTGGTAGTCCCATCCCGCAGCTGAAACAGTTTAAAGATACGGTCCTGGCGCTTTCTGGTCTTTCTTGGGCGTCCTGGAGCCTTTTTGATAACAATGGAAGCTCTCTCCTTGAAGTTCTTGATGATGCGATAGATTGTTGACAGAGGTGCAATCTTTGTAGCTGCGATACTCTTCCCTGTTAGGCCATTTTTGTGCAGTGCAATGATGGCTGCACATGTTTCTTTAGAGATAACCATGGTTAACTGAAGAGAAACAATGATACCAAGCACCAGCCTCCTTTGAAAGTGTCCAGTGGTGTCATTCTTACTTAATCATGACTGATTGTTCCATTAACACAGGTGTGGGTGTTGATGAGGACAGGGCTGGCGATCAATCACTAAAACGATGTTAGCTGCTCCTTTTAAGGCAGGACTGCAATGATGTTGAAATGTGTTTTGGGGGTTAAAGTTTAATTTCTAGGCAAATATTGACTTTGCAAGTAATTGCTGTTAAGCTGATCACTCTTTATGACATTCTGGAGTATATGCAAATTGCCATTAGAAAAACTGAAGCAGTAGACTTTGTTAAAATTAATATTTGTATCATTTTTAAAAACTTTTGGCCATGACTGTATGTGTACATATGGGGATCCTGTGCTGTATATGGGCTGTGCTATATATGAGGTGCTATATTGTTCAAGCGGGTGCTGTATGGTATATGGAAGGCTATGGGGTGCATTATACTATATGGAGGACCATGGGGGATGCATTATAGTATTTGGAGGACTATGCATGGTGCATTATACTATATGGAGGGCTATTGCGCTGCTTTATAATATTTGTAGGTTTATGGGGTGCATTGTAATATATGGAGGGCTATGGGGGTGCATTATAATATATGGAAAATTATGGAGTGCATTGTCTATGGAGGTGCATTATATTATATGGACGGCTATGGAGGTGTATTATAATATATGGAGCCAATTATACTATACTAGATGGCGGCCCGATTCTAAAGAATCGGGTAGTCTAGAATCCATATATAGTTTATTTACTAATAGTTACGGGAGTGCGGTGAAATGAATTGTGTGTATACAGGCGGCTCAGTGGGTAGCAGAGTATACGGTGGCTGAGTGGTTAGCAGTGAGTGCGGTGGCTCAGTGGTTAGCAGTGAGTGCGGTGGCTCAGTGGTTAGCAGTGAGTGCGGTGGCTCAGTGGTTAGCAGTGAGTGCGGTGGCTCAGTGGTTAGCAGTGAGTGCGGTGGCTCAGTGGTTAGCAGTGAGTGCGGTGGCTCAGTGGTTAGCAGTGAGTGCGGTGGCTCAGTGGTTAGCAGTGAGTGCGGTGAGATTGGTCAGCGCAGCGACGTGGGCAGAGTGGTCAGCGCAGAGGACAGGGGGCAGAGGCGGCTGGGCAGAGGACAGGGGGCAGAGGCGGCTGGGCAGAGGACAGGGGGCAGAGGCGGCTGGGCAGAGGACAGGGGGCAGAGGCGGCTGGGCAGAGGACAGGGGGCAGAGGACACAGAGGGGGCAGAGGACGCAGAGGACAGGGGGCAGAGGACAGGGGGCAGAGGACAGGGGGCAGAGGACACAGAGGGGGCAGAGGACAGGACGCAGAGGACACAGAGGGGGCAGAGGACACAGAGGGGGCAGAGGACACAGAGGGGGCAGAGGACACAGAGGGGGCAGAGGACGCAGAGGGGGCAGAGGACGCAGAGGGGGCAGAGGACGCAGAGGGGGCAGAGGACGCAGAGGGGGCAGAGGACGCAGAGGGGGCAGAGGACGCAGAGGGGGCAGAGGACACAGAGGACAGGGGGCAGAGGACACAGAGGACAGGGGGCAGAGGACGCAGAGGACAGGGGGCAGAGGACGCAGAGGACAGGGGGCAGAGGACGCAGAGGACAGGGGGCAGAGGACGCAGAGGACAGGGGGCAGAGGACGCAGAGGACAGGGGGCAGAGGACAGGGGGCAGAGGACGCAGAGGACAGGGGGCAGAGGACACAGAGGACAGGGGGCAGAGGACACAGAGGACAGGGGGCAGAGGACACAGAGGGGGCAGAGGAGGCAGAGGACACAGAGGACAGGGGGCAGAGGACACAGAGGACAGGGGGCAGAGGACACAGAGGACAGGGGGCAGAGGAGGCAGAGGACACAGAGGACAGGGGGCAGAGGACACAGAGGACAGGGGGCAGAGGACACAGAGGACAGGGGGCAGAGGACACAGAGGACAGGGGGCAGAGGACACAGAGAAGAGGGGGCAGAGGACAGGGGGCAGAGGACACAGAGGACAGGGGGCAGAGGACACAGAGGACAGGGGGCAGAGGACACAGAGGACAGGGGGCAGAGGACACAGAGGACAGGGGGCAGAGGACAGGGGGCAGAGGACACAGAGGACAGGGGGCAGAGGACACAGAGGACAGGGGGCAGAGGACACAGAGGACAGGGGGCAGAGGACACAGAGGACAGGGGGCAGAGGACACAGAGGACAGGGGGCAGAGGACACAGAGGGGGCAGAGGAGGCAGAGGACACAGAGGACAGGGGGCAGAGGACACAGAGGACAGGGGGCAGAGGACACAGAGGGGGCAGAGGAGGCAGAGGACACAGAGGACAGGGGGCAGAGGACACAGAGGACAGGGGGCAGAGGACGCAGAGGACAGGGGGCAGAGGACGCAGAGGACAGGGGGCAGAGGACGCAGAGGACAGGGGGCAGAAGACGCAGAGGACAGGGGGCAGAGGACGCAGAGGACAGGGGGCAGAGGACGCAGAGGACAGGGGGCAGAGGACGCAGAGGACAGGGGGCAGAGGACGCAGAGGACAGGGGGCAGAGGACGCAGAGGACAGGGGGCAGAGGACAGGGGGCAGAGGACAGGGGGCAGAGGACACAGAGGACAGGGGGCAGAGGACACAGATGACAGGGGGCAGAGGACACAGAGGGGGCAGAGGAGGCAGAGGACACAGAGGACAGGGGGCAGAGGACACAGAGGACAGGGGGCAGAGGACACAGAGGACAGGGGGCAGAGGAGGCAGAGGACACAGAGGACAGGGGGCAGAGGACACAGAGGACAGGGGGCAGAGGACACAGAGGACAGGGGGCAGAGGACAGGGGGCAGAGGACACAGAGGACAGGGGGCAGAGGACACAGAGGACAGGGGGCAGAGGATACAGAGGACAGGGGGCAGAGGACGCAGAGGACAGGGGGCAGAGGACACAGAGGACAGGGGGCAGAGGACACAGAGGACAGGGGGCAGAGGACACAGAGGACAGGGGGCAGAGGACACAGAGGAGAGGGGGCAGAGGACACAGAGGACAGGGGGCAGAGGACACAGAGGACAGGGGGCAGAGGACACAGAGGGGGCAGAGGAGGCAGAGGACACAGAGGACAGGGGGCAGAGGACACAGAGGACAGGGGGCAGAGGAGACAGAGGACAGGGGGCAGAGGACACAGAGGGGGCAGAGGAGGCAGAGGACACAGAGGACAGGGGGCAGAGGACACAGAGGACAGGGGGCAGAGGACACAGAGGACAGGGGGCAGAGGACAGGGGGCAGAGGACACAGAGGACAGGGGGCAGAGGACACAGAGGACAGGGGGCAGAGGATACAGAGGACAGGGGGCAGAGGACACAGAGGACAGGGGGTAGAGGACACAGAGGACAGGGGGCAGAGGACACAGAGGAAAGGGGGCAGAGGACACAGAGGACAGGGGGCAGAGGACACAGAGGACAGGGGGCAGAGGACAGGGGGCAGAGGACACAGAGGAAAGGGGGGAGAGGACACAGAGGACAGGGGGCAGAGGACACAGAGGACAGGGGGCAGAGGACACAGAGGGGGCAGAGGACGCAGAGGACAGAGGGCAGAGGGGGCACACAGGTTGGAGGGCAGAGCAGCGTGTATGGCTGCAGACTTACCGGTGGCCGGGCTTCGGGTGTAGGAGGAGAGGAGGGGCGGGCAGAGCTGCAGGAGAGGAAGTCCCGCCCTCCCTCCTCTCCAGGCACACGGCAGGGAGCACGGGTACCCCCAGGGTGTGTGTGGCCCTCCGAGGTGGCGGGCAATGGGCCCCCCTGCCCCCCCCCGGTATGTAGGTACTGGCTGGAGGGCAGAGGGTGGAGGGGAGTGGCAGGAGGGCACACGGAACTTCCGAGATCGGAACGTTCCGTGTGTCGGTGACTGTAGCCGGGGGGCAGCCTGGCTACAGTGCACTGGATGAGCCTGGGCGACGACCATCACGGAAGTGGGCGTGGCCTCCTCCGGAAGTGGCCTTCGGGTTTTATATAATAGATGGAAGTCATTACAATATTTGGAGGGCTCTGTGGGGGCAGGATAATACTTGCAGCGCTATGATGGAGCCTTTATACTTTATGGGGCTATTTGAGGGCTGTGTTGGGGTCTATTATACAGTGTGAAGAGGTTTAGGGACTATTTTACTATATGGAGGGCTGTGAGGAGGTCACAGTTGTGGATCATACTGTGCCAGAGTAGTTGGGGGGTACCGTATGGTACATGTGGAGGGTCCTGTGAAGGAATTCACTGTGGGGGGATCATAGTGTTTGGGGGACACTTTTGGTGGCATCATACTTTATGGGGGCAATGAAAGATCAATCCTTGTCCTCCTTCCTGCTACCACATCGGGGGATGATGGGTGCTGCAGATGGATAATGGTGATATTGGGAGATGTTGGGGACTGTGGAATGATAATTGGGGCAGCAGGGGGATATTGGGAGATGTTGTGGGCTGTGGAAAGATAATGGGTGCTGCAGGGGGACATTGGGTGATGATGGGGGCTGCAGAAGGATGATGGGTGCTGCAGGGGGACATTGGGTGATGATGGGGGCTGCAGAAGGATGATGGACACTGCAGGGGGACATTGGGTGATGATGGGGGCTGCAGATGGATGATGGAGGCTGCAGGGGGATATTGGGGGATGATGGGGGCTGCAGAAGGATGATGGACACTGCAGGGGGACATTGGGGATGATGGGGGCTGCAGATGGATGATGGACGCTGCAGGGGGACATTGGGGATGATGGGGGCTGCAGATGGATGATGGAGGCTGCAGGGGGACATTGGGTGATGATGGGGGCTGCAGATGGATGATGGAGGCTGCAGGGGGACATTGGGGATGATGGGGGCTGCAGATGGATGATGGATGCACAGTTCGGTTACGCTGGTCTGTGATGGCAATTACTGTGCAGTATGTAATAAATGTTCATTTTTTCTTGTTCAATAAACGTGAATTCTTCATGGAGATAAGACGTCCCCTGAAAATAAGACATCGCGCTTCTTTGGGGGCAAAAATGAATACAAGAAGGTGTCTTATTTTCAGGGAAACTTGGTATTAGCTCCGGACAGCCCCGTGTGCGGCGCTTGTGATTGGCTATGCTTTTCGGGAGGAGGCGTGGTCTGTTGGGGAAGACGCGCCATTTTCCCAGCTTAGTGCAGTGGCGGCTTGTTGATGCTCAGACTGCAGGTGGTTGTATGTGTGGACGGTGCCGCATGGTGACGTGTCTGACTAGTCAGTGCCAGGCAGTGATCACATTGGAGCTGCCCAGAGTTTTGTAGGTGTGTGCCAGAGATAATAGGTGGCAATCAGTGCTGCCTCCTGTGCTATAAGGCTGCAGCCACCATTGTGTGACTGTAGCTTGTGCCAAGCTGCCATTGTCATTAGTGATCCTTATTCTGGATTCTTCTATGTGATTCTTGCATGTGCGTGTGATGGCGCTGATGTCCTTGTGTTTGGGGGGGGGGCGCCATTTTAAAGTTCTGCTCAGGCAGCAGAGACGCTAGGTTCACCCCTGCTCTCACCTTAACAATGCTGTGGTCCAGTGTGCAGGGGGCTGGTGCGGTGTGTAAGGGGCTGCTGCGGTGCGGTGTGTAAGGGGCTGCTGCGGTGTGTAAGGGGCTGCTGCGGTGCGGTGTGTAAGGGGCTGCTGCGGTGCGGTGTGCTGGAGACTGCAGCTTTATTATCACTTCCTGCGGCCGCTACGAGAAGCTCCTCCACTCAGCAACATCAATGGAAGCCGGCGGGCCAATCAGAAACCTCAAGTGACGTCATACGCAGACGTCAATTGGGGGTCTCTGATCTGATTGGCCCGCCGGCTTCCATTGATGTTGCTGAGCGGAGGAGCTTCTCGTAGCGGCCGCAGGAAGTGATAATAAAGCTGCAGTCTCCAGCACACCGCACTGCAGCAGCCCCTTACACACCGCACCGCGGCGGCCCCCTGTACACTGGACCCCGGCATCCTTACATTGTCACTGTGAATCTCCAGGGGCCACATGCAGCCCGCGGGCCACGTGTTTGAGACCCCTGGTCTACACAATGAGGCTTCCGTAACAATAATTCCAATAGTTTTAGGACATAAAGCTTTATTATTAAATTCAGGTTTTTCATTCATCACCATCCATCCTGGTCAAGGTCCCAACACCTTTGTCTGTGAGACATCTCCATATCATCAGGTTCCTGCACTTAACTTCTCAGTTCCTTGATCCATTGCCTCTTTTTCCCTTGTTTCTTCCAGACCCATTTCCACCCATCAGAGCCATCTGTTGTCTTTCATCTCTTTGCTCCAATCTTCCACTTTTCGTATTTCTTTACAAATTCGAGCCGACGCTTCTTATGACGATATAGAAGTTGAGGCTTCTTCACCTTTATTCGAGCCTTCATTCCAGACTTGTGTAACGAGGGTCACCCGATCACGTGGTCTCACTATTATGGAGCAGACGACTCGCCTCCACTGCCGGGTGTCACCAGAACTGATAGACCTTGTGATGATGCAACTTGGTGACTCCGATATTTTGCCTGGACATCACCTCTTCTTTTTGAATGGATGGATGGACTTTATCCCGTATTCTTCCAGCTGTCATGTTCTGACGTTTGGCAAATTTCTTGGCTGAGAGAGGACACCGCTATCGATGAGTTGGATGATGGTGTTTCTCCTTTCTTGCCAAATCTTCTTCATGGCGGCTCCTCGATTCGGAGCAGTGACCTTTCACTTGGAAATCAACCCTATAACACACTGAACTATTCCGGAATATGAGAACAGGTTATGATTTGCAGTATAAGGAAGAAAGGAGCAAAACAGTAACATGACAAGAATCTGCATAACTAATCATAGGCTAAATAGATGAAAGTCACATTCATATATGAGAAAGCCAAGATGATTGTCTATAAAATGAAGGTAGTCTCAACCTCAAGATGATTGTCTATAAAATGAAAGTAGTCTCAACCTCAAGATGATTGTCTATAAAATGAAGGTAGTCTCACCCTCAAGATGATTGTCTATAAAATGAAGGTAGTCTCACCTCAAGATGATTGTCTATAAAATGAAGCTAGTCTCACCTTCAAGATGATTGTCTATAAAATGAAGGTAGTCTCACACTCAAAATTATTGTCTATAAAATGAAGGTAGTCTCACACCCAAAAGGATTGTCTATAAAATGAAGGTAGTCTCACCCTCAAGATGATTGTCTATAAAATGAAGGTAGTCTCACACCCAAGATGATTGTCTATAAAATGAAGGTAGTCTCACCCTCAAGATGATTGTCTATAAAATGAAGGTAGTCTCACCCTCAAGATGATTGTCTATAAAATGAAGGTAGTCTCAACCTCAAGATGAATGTCTATAAAATTAAGGTAGTCTCACACTCATAGCTGTAGTGGATCGTGTGATATGAAGTCAGAAAGCTCAAAACATTGTTACCCTTTTGCTCGTCAGTGTCTATATATATCCCCGACTATAAGATGGCATACGGAAAACTCTTATAAATTTGTGCAGTTTGCACCATTTTGATTCCTGAGTCACTTAGTATCTCGATACTGGGTTAAATCTCCTTCAATGTGCCTGAAACACGTCAGTGTTGAATCCCAACGGCCGCGGACCTGGATCTGCTTCCAATTTTATCTCTGGTTTATTCGGAGCCTCTGAAATGTCATTTCCTTTGCGGTTGATTGATGAAGCATTTTTTTAATCTTACAAATCACAGAAGTATCCGTTTCCATCTGTTGATTTAAACCCTTGTGTATTTCATCTGCCAGCCCGATCAATCAGAATTATCTCTAATGGTTTCCTATTCTCCTAGAAGTCATGCAAGACAAAGCAAACCAGGCCTCTGTAATGAACCAGGACTGTAGTCATGTGTCTATCACTCTATAGAATACATCATGAAGGCATCACATACGGGTTGTATATGGACAGGCTAGATGCCAAGGTTTCAACCAGGGAGCAACAATCACCTTCATATTTTTTTTCTGGTTGCCAATGTACAAAAACGTATGAAACGTAATCCATCCAGATAGTGACATTGAGTATGGTTTGATTTTGGTTTAATAAGTGTATTCAGTTTAAGGAACAATTCCAATCTACATACCAAGCTACATGTGAAGGAATGGACCTTCCTACTAAGATCTCAACGAGACAAACCTAAAGGTACCGTCACACGCGGCAATTTCGCTAGCAATTTCACTGGCAATTTGCTGGTTGCAGTGAAATCATGGACACATTGTTGCATTTGTACACAGCAACAAGATAGAACAATGTGTCCATGATTTCACTGCAACCAGCAAATTGCCAGTGAAATTGCTTGCAAAATTTCCTGCGTGTGATGGTACCTTTAGAGTCTGGAGGTTGGAACACTGCAAAGGTCATCAGGCTGAGACTGTACAATGCTGCAGAGGTCAAGATAACGTACAATGCTGCGGAGGTCAAGAACAAAGCAAAGGTGGTCAAGATAATGTACGCGACGCATAGGTCAAGATAACGTACAACGATGGGGTGGTCAAGATAATGTACAATGCTGCGAAAGTCAAGAAAACATTTGTGCTGCAGAGGTCAAGATAATGTATAATTCTGTGGAGGTCAAGATAATGTACAACTCTGTGGAGGTCAAGATAACGTACAAGGCTGCAAAGGTCAAGATAACGTACAATGCTGCAGAGGTCAACATAATGTACAATGCTGCAGAGGTCAAGATAATGTACAATGCTGCAGAGGTCAAGATAACATACAATGCTGCAGAGGTCAAGATAACGTACAATGCTGCAGAGGTCAAGATAACGTACAATGCTGCAGAGGTCAAGATAACGTACAATGCTGCAGAGGTCAAGATAGCATACAATGCTGCAGAGGTCAAGATAACGTACAATGCTGCAGAGGTCAAGATAACGTACAATGCTGCAGAGATCAAGATAACGTACAATGCTGCAGAATCCAAGATAACATAGAAGGCTGCAAAGGTCAAGATAACGTACAATGCTTCAGCGGTCAAGATAACATACAATGCTGCAGAGGTCAAGATAACATACAATGCTTCAGAGGTCAAGATAACATACAATGCTGCAGAGGTCAAGATAACATACAATGCTGCAGAGGTCAAGATAACATACAATGCTTCAGAGGTCAAGATAACATACAATGCTGCAGAGGTCAAGATAACATACAATGCTGCAGAGGTCAAGATAACATACAATGCTGCAGAGGTCAAGATAACATACAATGCTGCAGAGGTCAAGATAATATTCAATGCTGCAGAGATCAAGATAACGTACAATGCTGCAGAGTCCAAGATAACATAGAAGGCTGCAAAGGTCAAGATAACATACAATGCTTCAGCGGTCAAGATAACATACAATGCTTCAGAGGTCAAGATAACATACAATGCTGCAGAGGTCAAGATAACATACAATGCTGCAGAGGTCAAGATAACGTACAATGCTGCAGAGGTCAAGATTATGTACAACCCTGCGGAGATCAAAATAATGTATAAGTATGTGTAGGTCAAGATAGTGTACAACTATGCGGAGGTCAGGATAACGTACAATGCTGCAGAGGTCAATATTATGTGCAACGCTGTGGAGGTAAAGATAATTACAACTATAGGCCCAGTCACACATAACAATGCATCAGCGATCCCGATAACGATGTGCAGAGATCGCTGGTGCGTTGTTTTTCACATCACTGGTAAAATGTCAAACAGGTATGTCACCAGCGATGTGAAAAACGACACACCAGCGATCCAGAATTATACCGAGGTCATTGTGAATTTTCTCTCCATAGTGTAGCATTGAGATCGTTGGCCATTGCCCCTGTCAAACAGAACGATGTGGATCTCCCAGCGGGAGCGCAACGACGTAGAAATAATCTAGAGCAAGGTGTAACGATCAACGATCTCACAGCAAGGGCCAGATCGTTGGTGCGTGTCACACAGAACGAGATCGCTAACGGGATCGCTGTTGCGTCACAAAATCTGTGACGTTACAATGATCTCGTTAGCGATCTCGTTATGTGTGACAGGGCCTTAAGTGTAGGTCAAGATAATGTACAACACTGTGGGTCAAGATAACGTACAACTCTGCAGAGGTCAACATAACGTACAACTCTGCAAAAGTCAAGATAAAGTACAACTATGAGGAGGTCAAAATAACATACAAGGCTACAGAGGTCAAGATACATCCAACGCTGCAAAATGTCAAGATAATGTACAATGCTATGGAGGTCAAGATAACGTAAAACGCTACAGAGGTCAAGATAATGGACAACGCTACAAAGATCAAGAAAATGTACAACTACAGTGCCTTGTGAAAGTATTCGGCCCCCTATATACAGTGCCTTGTGAAAGTATTTGGCCCCCTATATACAGTGCCTTGTGAAAGTATTCAGCCCCCTATATACAGTGCCTTGTGAAAGTATTCGGCCCCCTATATATAGTGCCTTGTGAAAGTATTCGACCCCCTATATACAGTGCCTTGTGAAAGTATTCGGCCCCCTATATACAGTGCCTTGTGAAAGTATTCGGCCCCTTGAACTTTTCAACCTTTTGCCACATTTCAGGCTTCAAACATAAAGATATAAATTATAATTTTTTTGTGAAGAATCAACAACAAGTGGGACACAATCGTGAAGTGGAACCAAATTTATTGTATATTTTAAACTTTTTTAACAAATAATAAACTGAGGCGTGGGGCGTGCAATATTATTCGTCCCCTTTACTTTCAGTGCAGCAAACTCCCTCCAGAAGTTCAGTGAGGATCTCTAAATGATCCAATGTTGCCCTAAATGACTGGTAATGATGAATAGGATCCACCTGTGTGTAATCAAGTCTCCGTATAAATGCACCTGCTCTGTGATAGGCCCAGGGTTCTGTTTCAAGTGCAGAGAGCATCATGAAGGCCAAGGAACACACCAGGCAGGTCCAAGATACTGTTGTGGCAACGTTTAAAGCTGGATTTGGATACAAAAAGATTTCCCAAGTGTTAAACATCTCAAGGAGCCACTGTGCAAGTGATCATATTGAAATGGAAGGAGGATCAGACCACTGCAAATCTACCAAGACCCGGCCGTCCCTCTAAACTTTCATCTCGAACAAGGAGGAGACTGATCAGAGATGAGGCCAAAAGGCCCATGATGACTCTGGATGAACTGCAGAGATCTACAGCTGAGGTGGGAGAGTCTGTCCATAGGACAACAATCAGTCGTACACTGCACAAATCTGGCCTTTATGGAAGAGCGGCAAGAAGAAGCCATTTCTCAAAGATATCCATAAAAAGTCTTGGTTGAAGTTTGCCACAAGCCGCCTGGGAGACACCAAACATGTGGAATAAGGGGCTCTGCTCAGATCAAACCAAAATTGAACTTTTTGGTCACAAATCAAAACTATATGTTTGGTGTAAAAGCAACAAAGCTCATCGCCCTCAAAACACCATCCCCACTGTCACACATGGTGGGGGCAGCATCATGGTTTGGGCTCTTCTTCAGCAGGGACAGGGAAGATGGTTAAAATTGATGGGAAGATGGACGGAGCCAAATACAGGACCATTCTGGAAGGAAACCTGCTGGAGTCTGCAAAAGACCTGAGACTGGGACGGAGATTTCTCTTCCAACAAGACAATGATCCCAAACATAAAGCAAAATCTACAATGGAAAGGTTCAAAAATAACCGTATCCAGGTGTTAGAATGGACAAGTCACATCCAGACCTGAATCCAATGGAGAATCTGTGGAAAGAGCTGAAAACTGCTGATCACAAACGCCTCAATCCAACCTCACTGAGCTCCAGCCGTTCTGCAAGGAAGAATGAGACAAACCCCAAGAGACTGCAGCTGTAATCACAGCACAGGGAGGCGCTACAACATATTAACTCAAGGGGACGAATAATATTACATGCCCCACTTTTCAGTTTTTTATTTGTTAAAAAAGTTTAAAATCTCCAATAAATTTGGTTCCACTTCACGATTGTGTCCCACTTGTTCTTAATTCTTCACAAAAAAATAGAATTTATATCTTTATGTTTGAAGCCTGAAATGTGGCAAAAGGTGGAAAAGTTCAAGGGGGCCAAATACTTTCACAAGGCACAGTATATAGGGGGCCAAATACTTTCACAAGGCACTGTATATAGGGGGCCGAATACTTTCACAAGGCACTGTATGTAGGGGACCGAATACTTTCACAAGGCACTGTATATAGGGGGCCGAATACTTTCACAAGGCACTGTATGTGCAGGTCAAGAGAATGTACAACACTGCAGAGTTCAACACACTGTACAACGATGCGGAGGCCAAGATAACAAACATTACTGCGGAGGTCAAGATAATGTACGATGTTGTGGAAGTCAAGATAACGTACAACACTGTGGAAGTCAGGAAAATGCAGCCTCTAACAGGTTTTCCTCTTGGATTTTCCTGTATTTTGCACCATTCATCTTCCCTTCACCTCTGACCAGTTTCCCTGCCCCTGCTGAAGAAAAGCCTCTCCACAGCAGGATGCTGCCTCCACCATTTGTTACACTGGGGATGGGTTTTCAGGGTGATGTGCATTGTTAAGTTTGGGCTATCATTATAATCTAACCCTGCTTTATGCTTCTACACAACTTTATCCCTGGCCTGTCTGGTGTGTTCCTTGGTTTTCATGATGCTGTTTGATCCCTAATGTTCTCAGCCAAACCTCTGAGGCCTTTACAGAATAGCTGTAGTTATACTGAGAATTAATTACACTCATTTGAACTCAATTTACTAATTATGACTTTTAGAGACAATTGGTTTGTCAGGATTCTTTCTAGGGGGATAGGACTGCAGGGGGCTGAATACAAATGTCACAATATTTAGATTTATATTATAAAAATATTTAGAAAACCAGGAATAATTTCCTTCACAGTTCAAAAATACTTGTACTTAGTGTTGGTATCACATAAAATCACAATAAAAAACATTTAAGCTTAAACAAGTTACATTGTACAAGAATATAACTACTATAATACTGCCCCTATGTATAAGAATATAACTACTATAATACTGCCCCTATGTACAAGAATATAACTACTATAATACTGCCCCTATGTATAAGAATATAACTACTATAATACTGCCCCTATGTATAAGAATATAACTACTATAATACTGCTCCTATATACAAGAATATAACTACTATAATACTGCCCCCTATATACAAGAATATAACTACTATAATACTGCTCCTATGTACAAGAATATAACTACTATAATACTGCTCCTATGTACAAGAATATAACTACTATAATACTGCTCCTATGTACAAGAATATAACTACTATAATACTGCACCTATGTACAAGAATATAACTACTATAATTACTGCCCCTATATACAAGAATATAACTACTATAATACTGTCCTATGTACAAAATATAACTACTATAATACTGCTCCTATGTACAAGAATATAACTACTATAATTAATGTCAAGACATATAATACTATAATATGTATATGTACAAAATATAATATATATACTGCTCCTATATACAAGAATATACACTTAACTATAATAATTGCCCTATGATAATAAGAATATAACTACTATAATACTAGCCCCACTATTATAAAGTAATATAACTACTATAATACTGCCCTATAGTACAAGAATATAACTACTATAATACTGCTCCTATTGTACAAGAATATAACTACTATATAATACTGCTACTATATACAAGAATATAAACTACTATAATACTGCTCCTATGTACAAGAATAAATACTACTATAATACTGCCCTATAATCAAGAATATAACTATATAATACTGCTCCTATATACAAGAATATAACTACTATAATACTGCCCCTATTACAAGAATATAACTACTATATACTGCCCTTATTACAAGAATATAACTACTATAATACTACCCTATGTACAAGAATATAACTACTATAATACTGCTCCTATATACAAGAATATAACTACTATAATACTGCCCTATGTACAAGAATATAATCTATCTATAAAAAATACTTGCCCTTATATACAAGAATATAACTACTATAATACTGCCCCTATATACAAGAATATAACTACTATAATACTGCCCCTATGTACAAGAATATAACTACTATAATACTACCCACTATGTACAAGAATATAACTACTATAATACTGCTCTTATATCAAGAATATAAATACTATAATACTGCCCCTATGTACAAGAATATAACTACTATAATACTGCACCATATACAAGAATATAACTACTATAATACTGCCTCATATGTACAAGAATATAACTACTATAAATACTGCCCTTATATACAAGAATATAACTACTATAATACTGCCTTATATACAAGAATATAACTACTATAATATTGCCCCATGTAACAAGAATATAACTACTATAATACTGCTCCCATGTACAAGAATATAACTACTATAATACTCCCCTATGTACAAGAATATAACTACTATAATACTGCCCTATATACAAGAATATAACTACTATAATACTGCCTCCTATGTACAAGAATATAACTACTATAATACTGCCCCTATGTACAAGAATATAACTACTATAATACTCCCCTATGTACAAGAATATAACTACTATAATACTGCTCCTATGTACAAGAATATAAACTAACTATAATACTGCTCCTATGTACAAGATATAAATACTATAATACTGCTCATATGTACAAGAATATAACTTTTTTTTTTTTTTTTTTTTTTTTTTTTTTTTTTTTTTTTTTTTTTTTTTTTTTTTTTTTTTTTTTTTTTTTTTTTTTTACTACTATATAATACTGCCCCTATGTACAAGAATATAACTACTATAATACTGCCCCTATGTAAAGAATATAACTACTATAATACTGCCCCTATGTATAAGAATATAACTACTATAATACTGCTCCTATATACAAGAATATAACTACTATAATACTGCCCCCTATATACAAGAATATAACTACTATAATACTGCTCCTATGTACAAGAATATAACTACTATAATACTGCTCCTATGTACAAGAATATAACTACTATAATACTGCTCCTATGTACAAGAATATAACTACTATAATACTGCACCTATGTACAAGAATATAACTACTATAATACTACCCCTATATACAAGAATATAACTACTATAATACTGCCCCTAGTATACAAGAACATAACTACTATAATACTGCTCCTATGTACAAGACTATAACTACTATAATACTGCCCATATATACAAGAATATAACTACTATAATAATGTCCCTATATACAAGAATATAACTACTATAATACTGCTCCTATATACAAGAATATAACTACTATAATAATGTCCCTATTACAAGATTATAACTACTATATACTACCCCTTATTACAAGAATATAACTACTATAATACTGCTCCTATATACAAGAATATAACTACTATAATACTGCCTCCTATGTACAAGAATATAACTACTATAATACTGCTACTATATACAAGAATATAACTACTATAATACTGCTCCTATGTACAAGAATATAACTACTATAATACTGCTCCTATATACAAGAATATAACTAGTATAATACTGCTCCTATATACAAGAATACAACTACTATAATACTGCCCTATGTACAAGAATATAACTACGATATTACTGCCCCTATGTACAAGAATATAACTACTATAATACTACACCCTATGCACAGAATATAACTACTATAATACTGCTCCTATATACAAGAATATAACTACTATAATACTGCCCTTATATACAAGAATATAACTACTATAATACTGCCCTTATATACAAGATATAACTACTATAATACTGCCCCTATATACAAGAATATAACTACTATAATACTGCTCCTATGTACAAGAAATATAACTACTATAATACTACCATCTATGTACAAGAATATAACTACTATAATACTGCTCTTATATGCAAGAATATAAACTACTATAATACTGCCCCTATGTACAAGAATATAATACTATATAATACTGCACCTATATACAAGAATATAACTACTATAATACTACCCCCTATGTACAAGAATATAACTACTATAATACTGCTCTTATATACAAGAATATAACTACTATAATACTGCCCCTATGTACAAGAATATAACTACTATAATACTTCTCCCATGTACAAGAATATAACTACTATAATACTTCCCCTATGTACAAGAATATAACTACTATAATACTGCCCCTATGTATAAGAATATAACTACTATAATACTGCCCCTATGTACAAGAATATAACTACTATAATACTGCTCATGTGTACAAGAATATAACTACTATAATACTGCTCCTATATACAAGAATATAACTACTATAATACTGCTCCTATGTACAAGAATATAATTACTATAATACTGCTCCTATGTACAAGAATATGACTACTATTATACTGCCCCTATGTACAAGAATATAACTACTATAATACTGCTCCTATATACAAGAATATAACTAGTATAATACTGCTCCTATATACAAGAATACAACTACTATAATACTGCCCCTATGTACAAGAATATAACTACGATATTACTGCCCCTATGTACAAGAATATAACTACTATAATACTGCTCCTATATACAAGAATATAACTACTATAATACTGCCCTTATATACAAGAATATAACTACTATAATACTGCCCTTATATACAAGAATATAACTACTATAATACTGCCCCTATATACAAGAATATAACTACTATAATACTGCTCCTATGTACAAGAATATAACTACTATAATACTACCCCCTATGTACAAGAATATAACTACTATAATACTGCTCTTATATACAAGAATATAACTACTATAATACTGCCCCTATGTACAAGAATATAACTACTATAATACTGCCCCTATGTACAAGAATATAACTAGTATAATACTACCCCCTATGTACAAGAATATAACTACTATAATACTGCTCTTATATACAAGAATATAACTACGATATTACTGCCCCTATGTACAAGAATATAACTACTATAATACTACACCCTATGCACAAGAATATAACTACTATAATACTGCTCCTATATACAAGAATATAACTACTATAATACTGCCCTTATATACAAGAATATAACTACTATAATACTGCCCTTATATACAAGAATATAACTACTATAATACTGCCCCTATATACAAGAATATAACTACTATAATACTGCTCCTATGTACAAGAATATAACTACTATAATACTACCCCTATGTACAAGAATATAACTACTATAATACTGCTCTTATATACAAGAATATAACTACTATAATACTGCCCCTATGTACAAGAATATAACTACTATAATACTGCCCCTATGTACAAGAATATAACTACTATAATACTGCACCTATATACAAGAATATAACTACTATAATACTACCCCCTATGTACAAGAATTTATAACTACTATAATACTGCTCTTATATACAAGAATATAACTACTATAATACTGCTCCCATGTACAAGAATATAACTACTATAATACTTCTCCCATGTACAAGAATATAACTACTATAATACTGCTCCTATATACAAGAATATAACTACTATAATACTGCTCCTATATACAAGAATATAACTACTATAATACTGCTCCCATGTACAAGAATATAACTACTATAATACTGCCCCTATGTACAAGAATATAACTACTATAATACTGCCCCTATGTACAAGAATATAACTACTATAATACTGCCCCTATATACAAGAATATAACTACTATAATACTGCTCCTATATACAAGAATATAACTACTATAATACTGCTCCTATGTACAAGAATATAACTACTATAATACTACGATAACCCTCTTTGGTCATTCAGGGCTTTTCATGTGATCACTTCGGTTGTATATCCCACGTGTGTTGCGGTATTCTTCTGGGGGTTGGTGAGTTATGGACATGTGTTGTATTTACTTGCTCTGATGATAATAATCCCTACTTATGATTCTCCTCTTTCCTGGGTCGGTTCTCGGCTTTCTTCTCTCTGTACTCTCGGCGTGGTGTTCCTGGTATTCTGTGACCTCAGCATCGCCAGATCCTTCTAACCTTCCCGGATTTTACGCCGTCACGTCTCTCAGCCTTGATGACTGAAATAAAACGCGCCTGTCTTGGCCTCGTAAAGGCCGGGGATATTACGGCTTTATGTTCTGCCGCTCCAGGATCGGGGCAGGTTGTGGTTTATGGCATATAAAAATATGATACATGCGGGGAAGGGACGTAACTGATACAAGCGGGGAGGAGACGTCGTGACATTCGCAATGTTCTTTTATTAGCCAGTTTTAACCCTTTCACCTCTGGATTTGATTATTGCATATCGGCATCACTTTCTCCACTCACATCCAAAGCTGCAGTCATACTTTTTCAAATGTAAGCTAACACCTGCTGGTCAAGTAGGTTATTATTATTATTCATTATTATAGCGCCATTTATTCCATAGCACTTTACATGTGAAAAGGGGCATTCACAGACAAGTACAATAAATATGAGCAATACAAAGCACACACAGGTACAGGATGAGAGAGGACCCTGCCTGCGAGGGCTCATATTCTACAAGGGATGGGTGAGGGTACAGTAGGAGAGGAGAATGCCTCTTTTTTTCTCCTGTAAACTCTATGTTGATGACTTTGCCCAAAAAGAGAGAACATTCTTCCAAAACGTTTTAGGCTTTCTCAGGTAAGTTTTGGCAAACTCCAGCCTGGCTTTTTTATGTCTCGGGGTAAGAAGTGGGGTCTTCCTGGGTCTCCTACCATACAGTCCCTTTTCATTCAGACGCCGATGGATAGTACGGGATGACAATGTTGTACCCTCGGACTGCAGGGCAGCCTTAACTTGTTTGGATGTTAGTCGAGGTTCTTTATCCACCATCCGCACAATCTTGCGTTGAAATCTCTCAATTTTTCTTTTCCGTCCACATCTAGGGAGGTTAGCCACAGTGCCATGGGCTTTACACTTCTTGATGACACTGCACACGGTAGACACAGGAACATTCAGGTCTTTGGAGATGGACTTGTAGCCTTGAGATTGCTCATGCTTCCTCACAATTTGGTTTCTCAAGTCCTCAGACAGTTCTTTGGTCTTCTTTCTTTTCTCCATGCTCAATGTGGTACACACAAGGACACAGGACAGAGGTTGAGTCAACTTTAATCCATGTCAACTGGCTGCAAGTGTGATTTAGTTATTGCCAACACCTGTTAGGTGCCACAGGTAAGTTACAGGTGCTGTTAATTACACAAATTAGAGAAGCATCACATGATTTTTCTAACAGTGCCAATACTTTTGTCCACCCCCTTTTTTATGTTTGGTGGAATTACATCCAATTTGGCTTTAGGACAATTCTTTTGGTGTTTTTTCATTGAAGACAAATTAAATGAAGATAATAATATCAAAGATGATTGTGATTGCAATCATTTTCAGGAAGAAACTGAGTATTATCTGACAGAATGGCAGGGGTGTCAATACTTTTCGCCAACACTGTATAGGGGAAGTACAGGAGAAATTTTGTATGCAGTTGTGGGAAGAAGAGATGAGAGGAGTAGAGAAGGAGATCTTGAGAGGATCAAAGGTTATGTGAAGGTGAGTACTGGGAGACCATGTCACAGATGTATGGAGGAGACAGGTTGTGGATGGCTTTGTATGTCATAGTTATGGTTTTGAAATGGAGCTTCTGGACAATAGGAAGCCAGTGAAGGGATTGGCAGAAAGGAGAGGCTGGGTAATAGCGAGGAGACAGGAGGATTAGTCAGGCAGCAGAGTTTAGGATAGATTGGAGGGGTGCAAGAGTGCTAGAGGGGAGACCAGAGAGTAGGAGGTTGCAATAGTTGAGGCGGGAGATTATGAGGGCATGCACGAGTGTTTTTGTGGTTTCTTGGTCAAGGAATGTACGGATCTGAGAAATATTTTTGAGTTGGAATCGACAGGAGGTGGCAAGGGCAGAGTCAAGGATCACCCCGAGGCACCGAGCATGCGGTTCAGTAGAAGCTCTATATAGGTGTACAAGGTTTGGCGGTGCAGTCTGTGAATACTTGTATTTCACCTGATTGCTGATTACATTTTTGTTGCAGCTCTGGATGCAGTGGGGTAACTTGAAGCTCATGGGCCCCTGATGTGAAAGCTCCAGCGGGGCCCCCAATTATTGCAAAACTTTAATAGCATTAGTCTTTTTCTATAGACCAACGGGACTTTTGGGGCCCCCAAGGCTCCAGGGCCCGGGTGCGATTGCAAGTTGAAGTTTGCTTCAGTTGCATGTATTGATCATAGCGTATGACTGCTTAAAGCTGGAGGTTTGTTACAGTTGCTTCTGGTGAGCATAGCCTATGACTGCTCACAGCTGAAGGTTTGCTACAGTTGCATTTAGTGAACATCACTACTCCCTGCTGGGACTTTCAATAGTTTCATCAAGTAAATAAAGGCTATGACTGCTGACAGCTGGAGCTTTGCTATAGTTGCATGTGGTGAACATAGCCTATGACTGCTCACAGCTGAAGGTTTGTTATAGTTGCATCTAGTGAATATAGCCTATGACTGCTCGCAGCTGGAGGTTTGCTACAATTGCATGTATTGAACATAGCCTGTGACTGTTCACAGCTGAAGATTTGCAACAGATGCATGTAGTAAACATCACCACTCTCTGCTGCGAGGTCTATTAATCAAGTGAATAGAGTCTATGACTGCTTACAGCTGAAGGTTTGCTACTGTTGCATCCAGTGAACATAGCCTATGAGTGCTCGCAGCTGAAGGTTTGCTACTGTTGCATCCAGTGAACATAGCCTATGAGTGCTCGCAGCTGGAGGTTTGCTACAGTTGCATGTATTGAACATAGCTTCTGACTGCTCGCAGCTGGAGGTTTGCTACAGTTGCATATCATCTACATGATCCTCTGTGGGATTTTTCACCACAATGTGATTTTTCTGTATATATTATTTTTGCTGCTTTTCTCCTTTTCGCCCCATTATTGTGAGGGGGGCCCTTTAATTCCATCCGATCTTCAGAGGGATCACAGAGCCGAACCCCCCGGAGGCTCCGAGAGCGGCAGGAAAAACATGTGAAGTAACGATCACATTCCTGAAAACTTCCTGACGTTACATGGAAAATGTAACGAAACCCAAAACCCACATCGATGGAAAGGATCCGAAACAGCGCGCCCCCCTGAGGACGTCTGTCAGCGAAACCTCGTACCTCACCTGTGCAATCTGCCCTGCCATCTCCAGCTGTCAACGGGAAGGCAGCAAAGATCTCAAGAGGGTCCTCACAGCAGCACAGAGCATTTCAGATATAAAGCCCCTAAATGATGGGTATATACAGGGGAAGGGGGGGTAGAGTATTTAAGGAGGAGGGTGTAAATGAGAGAGACAGAGGGAAGTGCATCATGTAAGGAGGGGGCATAGAAGGCTCGAAGGAAAAGATCCCAGCAGCACAGAGTATTTAGCTCAGTAATGAGTTCATGCAAATAGAAGACTTGAAATGGTAATTTATAATGCTCAGGGGTCTCAGGAATGATGAAGTCACCAAGTGCATCGAAAAGAGATCCCCTCTAACAAACTTATTTGACACTTATTTTTTTAATTCTAGGCTGCAATGACTATTTGTGACCACTAGATGGCGCTGCAGTCATTGGGATGGGTGATGGGGTCTGGCCTCTCACCATTCCTGGCGTTGCGTGCGGATTGGGACGTCTGCGCAGGGTTTCATCTGGGGGTTTCTAATTTTGGCAGATTTTGTGGCTTTACAGGTTCTAATTTGCTTCGTTTGTTTACAGCGGGAAAATATTAATGAAAGCGATGAGTGAGCCGCGCGCAGATCTCCAAATACCGCTCAGTTTGGGCTCACATTTCACCACTGGAGATTTGCTTTGAAGAAAAAAATCTGCGGCATTAAAATAGTTGTATTTTTTTTTCCCCCTTCATTTGCAAAAAGTATGTGACCCCCACCCACGAGATGCATTCACATCCTCATTTGTAGGGGGCCGCTCCCTTTATTACTTTTCCAGTAGAATTTGGGCTAAGACTCGGAAAGTGCAAAGAACGTATCTCCACCGCTCCAGAGACAAGTGACGATGGCTTTACCCTAACCTGCAGCCTCCTGGCATTGGGTATGGTCAGGCATTGGTAGAGTTTGGAGGTCTCAAAGGATGAATATCCTTAAGTTGCTCAGTAGTGAGATGAACTACAACTCCCAGCATACTGGGTGCTCATACTTGACAACTGTTAATGAAGCCCTTGGAGTAGGATATTGATTCTGGCACAAGAAGTATCCTGGTACTCACCTGTCCCGGCTCTAGCACCGGGGTTCGCTTCCTTTTCTGGACCCAACTGTTATCATCCTCTTATACCTGATCATTAAGGAAATATACACCCTGCTTCCACATGCTTCATACTAGATTTATCCTCATCTTCCTCTTAATCTGCCCCATTACTCTTGTCTGCAATCCAGCAATCCTTCTACTACCTCCGAGCTCAGACCTGCAACTCTGGGGCCGCTATTGCAAGGTATTTTAACAAGTTCATCACTGCCGTTTTCATAGTATCCACATTTGCTACTCTGTTGTTCCTGCAACTGCATCTCTGCAAGCAAGAAAACCAAATTGCTTATACATCTCTGCTATTCCAGTGTGTAACTGCATCTCTGCAAGCAAGGTACTAAATTGTCTATACACAATGGAACACCAGAGATGTACATGCTCTCCGCAGGAAGATAACAATTACATCTCTGCTATTCCAGTGTGTAACAGCATCTCTGCAACAAAGTACCAAATTGCCTATACATCTCTGTAATTCCAGTGATTATTATGCTCATCCTCAGGAAGATTATCAAGTTTGCCCCACATCATTCTGCAATTTCCCGTGTGTAATTCCACCTCAGCAAACAAGATAGAAAATTGCTCAAACATGTCCTTCAATATTCTGGTGTGTAACTGCATCTCTGCCAAGCAAGGTACCACAAATCACCTATACATCTCTAGTATTCTATTGTGTAATTGCTCTCCTGCAGGAAGATACCAATCACTTGCATATCTCTGTTTTTCAGTTTGTAACTGCATCTCTGCAAGCAAGATATCAAATCGCCTATGCATCTCGTAATTCCAGTGTTTAATTGCTCTCCTACAGGAAGATACCAAGTCGCCACCACATCTCTGCAATTTCCATGTGTAAAGCCACTTCACAACAAGATATCTGAGTCCAATAGTGAACAGATCTCTGGTTGCAAGGTGAAATCATGATACATTGTTTCATTTTGTGGCTGTTGTACAACTGGAGCAATGTGTCCACTGATTCTCATGCAACCAGAGATCTGTTCAGTATATTGGACTTAGATATCAGTTGTGTGTGAAGTGCCTTAACTCCACCTCAGCAAGCAAGATAGAAAATTGCCTAAACATCTCTGCCATTTCAGTGTGTAAGTGCATCTCTGCAAGCAAGATATCAAATCGCCCATGCATCTTTGCCATTCCAATATATAACTATTCTCCTGCAGGAATATACCAATTGCCTACACATTGCTGCTGTTGCTGTGCTATTCATACATATTGGCTTCCAAGCTCAACTTATCCATTTAATGTCTTGCAAACTCTACTATACTGGCCCATGCTGATCCACAAGGACATACACGGGCAGGAGAGACCAAATTCAGAGACAGCTTTGACCCACTGTCCCCACAGCCTCCCCTCTCGCCTACACTGCCATCTCCTTTCATCAGCTGCTTCTCCCCATAACTGATGATCAGCTCTCCTCCCTTCTGTCAAAGTCACACCTTACCACCAGCGCCCATGACCTGTTCCCATCATTACCAACCTCACCTCTGTCTTCATCCCAACCCTAACCCATCACTTCAACTTATCACTTACTACTGGCGTGTTCTCCCTCAGCCTTCAAACACGCCTTGATCACACCCATCCTCAAAAAACCCTCTCTTGACCCATCATCCATTTGTAACTATCGTCCCGTATCTCTTCTCCCCTTCGCCTCAAAACTACTTGAGCAACACGTCCACTCTGAACTGTCCTCTCACCTCTCCTCCTCCTCCCTCTTCGACAGTCTACAATCCGGTTTCCGACCTCACCACTCCACTGAAACATCCCTAACCAAAGTCACCAATGACCTACTGACCGCCAAGAGCAAGCGACACTACTCCATCCTCCTCCTCCTTGACCTATCTGCCGCTTTTGACACAGTTGACCATTCCCTTTTGCTTCAGATCCTGGAATCTCTTGGGATCACTGACCTAGCCCTCTCCTGGATCTCCTCATACCTAACGGACCGGACTTTCAACGTAACCCACTCCCACACCTTCTCTTCGCCCTACCCCCTATCTGTTGGTGCCCCCCAATGCTCGGTTCTGGGACCACTACTCTTCTCCATCTACACTCTCGGCCTAGAGCAACTCATTGAGTCCCATGACCTTCAGTACCACCTCTACGCCGACGACATCCAGATCTGTCTGTCTGGCCCTGACATTGCCTCTCTACTATCCAAAATTCTACACTCCCTATCCGCCATCTCATCCTTCTTCTCCGCTAGCTTCTTTAAGTTGAACATGGACAACACTGAGTTCATTGTCTTCCTCCCAAGCCGCTCTCCCCCTCTACCAAACCATTCCATCCTTGTCAACGACTGCTCACTCTCCCCAGTCCACTATGACAAGTGCCTCGGGGTAATCCTCGTCTCTTCCCTCTTCTTCAAGCTCCACATCCAAGCCCGCACCACCGCCTGCTGACTCCAGCTCAAAAACTTTTGCACTTTCCTTGACCATGACGCTGCTAAAACACTTATTCATACTCTCATCATCTCCCGCCTTGACTACTGCAACCTCCTGCTCACCGGCCTCACCGCTACCTCCGTTGCACCTCTCCAATCTATCCTAAACTTCGTTGTCTGACTAATCCATCTGTCTCCCCGCTACTCCCCTGTCTCCCCCCTCTGCCAAGCCCTTCACTGGCTGCCCACTCCTCAGAGATCCCAGTTTAAAACACTAAACATGACATACAAAGCCATTCACAACCAGTCCCCTCCATACATCTCTGACATGGTCTCCTGATACCTACCCTCATACAACCTGCGATCCTCCCAAGAGCTTCTCCTCTACTTCCCCCGTCATCTCCTCTTCTCACAACCGCATACAGGATTTCTCCCGTGCTTCACCCAGACTCTGTAACTCTCTCCCCCAACAAATCAGACATTCTCCTACCCTGGGAACCTTCAAAAGAAACCTGAAGACTCACCTCTTCCATCAAGCCTACCACCTGCAATGAGAACCAGTCCACCGCACTGTCACACGATCGGCACTACCCCCTCCTACTGTATCCCCATCCGTCCCTTGTAGATGGTGGGCCCTCATGGACAGGGTCCTCTCCCCTCCTGTCCCTGTATGACTTGACTGTCCATATATACTGTACGTGTCCTCGTCTGCCCTTTACATATGTAAAGCGCCATGGAATCTAATTGCGCAATATAAATAAATAATAATAATAATAATAATAATAAAAAATTGTCTTTACTTCAAGGTTATTCCAGTGTATAACTGCATCTCTGCAAGCAACAAACCAAATTGCTTATACATCTCTGTTATTCCAGCGTGTAACTGCTCTCCTGCAGGAAGATACCAATCGCGTACATATCTCTGCTATTTCAGTGTGTAATTGCATCTCAGCAAACAAGATACCTAATTTCCTATACATCTCTGCTATTCCAGCGTGTATCTATATCTCTGCAAGCAAGATACCAAATATCCACTGGAGTAGCACAGTAGCATAGGCTAACTGCATGTCTACAAGCAAGATCTCTAATTGCCTGTACATCTCTGCCATTTTAATATGTAACTGCTGTCCTGCAGGAATATACCAATCACCTACTCAACACTGCTGTTCCTATGCTATCCACACATTTGGCTCAGCTGTATTGAGTACCTCCAGCTCGGCTTATCTAATTAATGTTTTGCCTACGCTACTATACTGGTCAATGCTGAGGCACATTCGTCTTAGAAGCAGACACAGGCAGGAGAGACCAAGTTGCATATATATCTATGTTAGTCCAGTGTGTAACTGCAACTCTGCAAGCAACAGACCAAATTGCCTATACATCTCTGCTATTCCAGTGTGTAACTGCATCTCTGCAAGCAAGGTACTAAATTGTCTATACACAATGGAACACCAGAGATGTAACTGCTCTCCTGGTGGAAGATACCAATCACCTACACATCACTGCTATTTCAGTGCGTAAGTGTATCTCAGCAAGCAAGATAGCAAATGGCTAGTTCTTGCTGATCCACATTCTGCTCTTTACAGGGATAGACACAGGCAGATGATACCAAATCGCTCATGTATGTCTGCTATTCCATAGTCTAACTGCTCTCCTGAAGGAAAATATTAATTGCCTACTCATTTCTGCTATTCCAGTGTATAACGGCATCTCTTCAAACAAGATACCAAATTTCCTATACAGCTCCGCTATTCCAGTGTGTACCTGCATCTCTGCAAGCAAGATACAAAATTGTTTATAAGTCTCTTCTATTCCAGTCTGTAACTGCTTCTCTACAAGCAAATTATTAAATTGCCTATGCATATCTGCTATTTCAGTCTGTGACTGCATCTCTGCAAACAAGATATATTTCCTACACATCTTCACTATTCCAGTGTGTAACTGCATCTCTGCAAGCAGATACCAAATTGCCTATACATGTTGGCTATTCCAGTGTGTAACTACATCTCTGCAAGCAAGGTACCCAATTGCCTATACATCTCTGCTATTCCAGTGTGTAAATGCTCTCCTGCAGGAATATACCAATTGCCTAAAAATTGCTGCTGTTCCTGTGATATCCACAGATTTGGCTCAGCTGCATTAAGTGCTTCCATCTCTGCTTATCATATTTATGGTCTTGTAAGAGCTACTATAATGGTCCTTGCTGATCTGCGTTTTGTTCTTCTCAGGGGCAGACACAGGCAGAAGGGTCCTTTGTGGAATAAGAACACATGGGCCCATTGCAGTCCAATAGCATAACATTATGCCCAACTCCACCTGCTTTGATGGTGGTAGTAGCCCCCTTCACCAATGGTAAGTCCGCCTCTGGTTTGTCAAGTGCAGCTCCGCTGCATTTATCACCTCTAATCTGTGCTGCTCACCTCGTCCTAGGGCTTTAAGAATCCACCTTACCAGCTGGGCCCATAATTATTATTATTATTTATATAGCGCCATTAGATTCCATGGCTCTTTACATGATAAAAGGGTAGAAGAGGACAAGTTCAACATATATGGGCAGTCCAGACAAACAGGAACAGGAGGGGGAGGATATCCTGTCCGCAAGGGCTCACAGTCTATGAGGGACCGGTGAGTATACAGTAGGAGGGGGTAGTGCCGAACATGAGACGGTGCGGTGGAAAGGTCTCATTGTAGGTTGTAGGCTTGTCGGAGGAGGTGGGTTTTCAGACTTCTTTTGAAGGCTCCCAGGGTAGGTGAGTGTCTGATGTGTTGGGGGAGAAAGTTCCAGAGGATAGCGGATGCATGGGGGAAATCTTGTATGCGGTAACTGACCCGCCCAGGGGTCTGCGGGAACTCGGTATCTGGGCATTTTACTGTTACGGGGGATGTCACCGGGGGCCTGCCCGGACCCGTACCCTCTGGTCACTTGTTAAAAAGGGGGAAATTAACTGGAGAAATAATAGGAGTCTCGTGACGCCACCTGCAGTTTCTGGTGTTGTTCACCAGAGCCGATGTCAGTTTCCTCCTAGGGTTTCCTCCTTTTTTCCTGGGCCGCTGTTCCTTCTAGGAGCCCTCCCTAGGAGACCCCTTTAGGGATCCCTCCTTGCTTCGTTCCTCAGACTAGACTAGATCTGTCTGTTGGTTCCCGCTCCTTCTACCCTAACACTCCTCCCACCGGGACTGGTTCTCTAGCGACGGGTTAACCAAAAGGTCCGCTATTTTAGGTGTAGGGATGCTGAGAAGAGAGCCTCAGGTCGACTTCACCCTCCCCGGTGACAGGAATACTGCACGCTCTATTGTGGGTGCAGTACCCCTACTGTGGCGCACTGACCAGTGGAGCGCCACATAATAATAATACAATCCAACATAAATTTCTATCCCCGTGATAATAGACACTTTTTTGGGCCCAACGCCTCATCCATGCCCCCTTCACTCCTCAGTGTACTTTTGGTGGATGGGTGCTCTATTCCATCCTGTGCCCTGGTGGCATCACTACTCCATGTCTAACCCAATCTTTCTTCTCTCCACTTTGCTATAGAAGCATGCTCTCATGTCATGACACGTCAATCATTGATGTGATCTTGGTACGACGTGTTCTACTTTTAAAGTATATGGACGGCATTTTGGGATGTGTTATTTTACATACATTTGAAGAGTTTGGAACTCGTCTAGAACTTTTCTCTCCCTTCTGAAATCTTCTAAACTAAATTATAATCTTCTGATAGGGTCATAAATCAGCTTAGAAGATGGTTCAGTAGAGAACAGTATATGGCACTCCAAAAGAGACACAAAGATATTGATTGCACAGGCCAAGGAAAATTATAGTAACGTTTCGACCCCCAATTCCGGGTCTTCATCAGACATCGACGGCTGCATTATTAGGATACAGATAGATGAATGGCGCTGCAGTAGTGTTGTGTAAAACACCCTGAAAGCTGCAGCGCCATTCATCCATTTGCATTCTAATATTCCAGCAGTCTGTGCCTAATGAAGACCCAGAAATAGGGGCAGAAACGTTACTATAATTTTTGTCGGATTGCCTGTTGAGTCCCTCCAAGAATCCGATTTGAACATGATAGTGCTCGCTCATCACTAGTGCAGACAGCGTCCCTTCAAAGGTGGGTTTCCAGAGTCTGACCACCACCCGCCACATATTCTAAGGGTCTGTTCATGTGCAGTGGACCCTATAGATGTGACAGCCCCTACGGGCACCACAATGACTGACATCAATAGTGTAGGAGAGCCCTTCTCTGGAGTAGAGGAGATGATCCCTGCGGTGCCCGTCCAGGGTGTGAACCGCACTGTGGTTTCCTGAGTTTACTTTGTAGTAACCACAATCATCTCAGGCTTTGATGCTCCTTGGACCACATATAACAGGATTTCTAAGATTGACTCACATCACTCCATATATGTGGTTAAAAGAAAACTTCATGACCCGAAGAAGTATGTGAACCCCAGTGCTACATTTTAAAAAAAAGAAGAAATGCTGTCACTTCTTAGTTACTGTTTCCTAAAAAGCTGGGAGATCTCAGAGTCATCAACCAACTTTCCCTGGACTAGTTACCATATTGACAGCTACAATCAAAAGCATTCACCCCTACTGTGACATCAGAATTATTCACCTCTTCATGGCCAGCATCTTTAGTACTGGCTGTTGTGACCTGTTACCCCCTCTGGTTGTTATGACCTGTTGCCCCTCTGGCTGTTATGACCTGTTGCCCCCTCTCACTGTTATGACCTGCTGCCCCTCTAGCTGTTATGGCCTGCTACCCCTTTGGCTGTTATGACCTGTTGCCCCCTCTCACTGTTATGACCTGCTGCCCCTCTAGCTGTTATGGCCTGCTACCCCTTTGGCTGTTATAACCTGTTGCCCCCCTCTGGCTGTTATGACCTGTTGCACCCTGTCACGAACTTAGTCAAGACCTGCGACTCTCTGGCGCCTTCTTTACCTGCTGGCCAAACACGGTATTGACAGAGGATAAGCAAAGGAGCACAGCTGCTCTAATCTATGCTGACTATTGTGGCATGTGATGTGACAGGATGTATATTTACCACTAGTTCCTGCCAGGAACGTATATATATCTCAATCCAATCACCCTCAGGCCTGCAATATCACATGAATGCAAAATATTATGCTGCCACCACCAATCTCTTTCAAAGTGGATCGGTAACCTGTTTGGTAACATGAAATAGCGGGAGGTGCGTGTCGCTCGCTCATAGAACGTGAAGAACGAAACTAAGGAAATGTAAAGTTTTTACTCCAGAAGTTGGCAGTGTTTACAAAAAGACATAAAATATATTAGAAAAGAAACAATTTACATACATGCATAAACAGTTTTTAAAATAAAAGGGATTGAATGAGAAATTGAAAAACCTGCTCCACGCGGTGACAATCGCAGATTCCATGGGGTAGACGGCTCCCGAGAAATGTTGTATGATTCTGCGACACAGCGTGTGGTGCTGTGTCCGTAGTCCCTGGGTGGAATGATTCCAAAAATGGAGGCTTTGGTTTTATGTGATAAGCCATAAAACCAGAAACTCACACTTTGTTTATCTCACATGTGGGCTGGTTTCTTTGAAAACCACCCCCTCTCCACAATTCTCAAAACCTCCATTTTTCCATATCCTTGGCTTGGACGCTCTCACGTCAAAGATACGGACATCATGTTTTCCCTTGTGATTTTTGGTGGTGTTTGACTCCAAAGATGATATGTCTGTGATGTGCTTGTGGTCAGAATTAATTTCCCAGGTTTCTGACCCTTTTACAGAAAAGTAAGATGTACCGTTAGATCCGTAAAAATGTAAGCATTCCAAAAATATGATTTATGAAATTGGGACATGAACGTGTCTTATTAAATTTGACGTTAAAAGTCTGTAACTGCACACACAGACATTCTGGAGGGAAAGGAAAAAACATTTTGTTGCGCTGCTGAACAGGGTAATAAAAGTTGCATTCTTTCAGATCTTCTACTGCTGGTTAGGCCATGTAAGGAAATGCTTCTCGGTCCAGAAGAGGATGGGAGTCAGGGGGCTCATGTCAGTGACAATTAGCAAAGACACAGATTCTGAAGCAAAATGGAAGAGTTTGGCTACTTCCATGAGTTACATCCATAACTAAACATCAAATGTTCATGGAATGGAGTTTGGTGGAAATGGGATATCTGATCTGGAATGGAATCTCGCTCAAGAAAGGTACGCAGGTCACATTGCAGATGGTAGATGATCCTCTGTTGTTGTGCACAGTCTATGTCATTGAAAAAAGCTGACATAGACCGAACACTTCTGCAAACACTGTTCTCAGTTCATAAAGGTTGACGGAGCCGATTGTCCTGGCAGTGTGACTTGGGCATCGCTGGAAGACTACTGGAGTGTACCCCAAGAGATACCCAGACCGTTCACGGTACAAGTCCTGTCAGAGGCGTCTTTCGCCATCTAGACGTCTAGGGACCCCTGAGTGCTGCGTTCCAAAGCCGCACCGAGGGAGCAACCATCGGTCTCTGCCATGGAAGAATTGGACGAGCAATGGGAGCTTTATCGTGAGTCAGTGTAGGGACACACTGTGGTCATTGGTGGTCGAAATGATAGGAGGCCTCACATCTGCCTGTTGAACTGTTTAACGAGTGTCTCAAATCCGTGGCTCCCTAATTTTGGCTGCGGAAGGCCAAATTTGGTTGCGTTTCCTACTTACAAGTTTGCTTATGCACATTGCACACCCTCTTCTGGAATAAAGGACTTTGAACCCCAAGAGGGGCAAGTGCCATTTGCCCTAGATTTTGTCCAACCAGCTATGAACTTCATGTCTTACAGGCTATGTTCTTAACTATGAAACCCCAAGGACTGTGAATGATTTTCAAGTACTGTTGTAGTTGTATGAAGGGGATGGGGGGGGCACCGACAAACCAGATGTTCTGTCCGGGTCAAGAATGGTGAACTTTGCCCATTGCAAAGAAGGACGGCCCCGTGCAAGCCCTTGTGAAATACGGGCTGTTGTAACTTAAAGAACCAAGCCTCCGGTTTAATGGATGATGCTCCAAGAACTGTACCCCCATCTCAGGGTCAGATGAGTGATAATTAACAAAACTACATAGTTGGTCTTTATTCTAAAATGAACGAAATGACTTCCAGGGTTGTCATATGGTCGAGGACGACCATTGTAAAAAAGTGGAGGAATGTAACGTGGACTGGAAACCACATAGATGTATTGTACACTCCCTGACAGAAGTTATGTCACTTAACCATGTATGTAAATAAAAGGTTATAACCGGACGTTAAATTCATCCATTGGTTGGATAAATTATTCTTTTGAAAGCTGAAACCCTCCGAAATGTGGTTTAGGTTAAGAAAATAAATTGGCATCAATGCTGAAATATTGATCATTTAATGAACACAGAATGGTCAGATTTTGACAAGACAAAAGTTTTGTCGCCCACAGAAAGTAATGTGATATTCAAACAAATAATTAATTTAAAATACAAAGATATGTTGCATAACATTGGTGAATGAAATTGTGGTGCTATTAGAGTCATATTTAATATTTTGTGTGACTTCTATGACCTTCAAGGACTAGATCCATGCGGTTCAACATTGATTCATACAATTTATTAATGAAGTCATCAGGAATAGCAAAGAATGCAGTCTTACATGCCTCCCAGAGTTCATCTAGATTCTTTGGTTTCCTCTTTCATCCTACCCCAAACATGCTCAATGATGTTCATGTCTGGTGACTGGGCTGGCCAGTCCTTGAGCACCTTGATCTTTTTTGCCTGGAGGAACTTTGTTGTAGAGATGGATATGTGAGATAAAGCACCATCCTGCTGCAGAATTTGACCCCTTTTATGATTTGGAATATAAGAGGTAGCTAATACTTCTTAATATGTTAGGCTATTGATATTGCTTTCCACCATACTGAATGTAACCCCAGACCATGATCTTTCCACCACCAAATGTAACTGTTTTCTGGGTGTGTTTTGGATCCATACAGGCTCCAGTAGGTCTCCTGCAGTATTTGAGGTGGCTGCAGGGGTGCACCGAGGCCCACTGCCGCCTGAGCCGCGGCACTGACTACGGGGGGGGGGGGGTAGGGGGGTGCTGTTGGAGCCTGGGGCTGCCTCCCCTTCTACAATGGCCGGCTCGCCACTGCCGCCTGAGCCGCCGCAGTGATTGCCAGCCGCGGCCGTGATTCCCGGGGGGGGGGGGGGTGCTAGTGATGCCTGGGGCCCCTGCCGCCCCTTCTGTGCCTCTCCACCGGCGGTCGCCGCTTACCTCCGGTGCGCGGGGTGGGCGGCCTGCGCCATGACAGGGGAGGCTGCTTGCATTGAGGCGCCGCCCCCTTCTGCACAGCCGCTCCCCCTGCCGGCTGCCGCCTGAATGACAGGGCTCACACTGTCCAATGGACGGTGCGGCCCTGGGTGGCTGTGGTGTAATTCTACTGAAGATTCTTCAGAGAAATCCACCTTCTGCCACTTTTCCAGCGTCCATCTGTTTAGCAGGCTGTGGGACTTTGCAAATGCCACACAGTTTTTTATTTGCCTTTTGTTTAGTGCTGGCTACTGGGCAAACTGTTCTAGTTGACACAGGGACTTGAGGTGACTAGGCCTGTTGGAGCTCTGCTGCAGTGGAAGAGGGGCTGGCTTTGGATTTTTTAACCAACAAACGTTCCTCCTGAGCAGTTGTCTTGCGGGGTCTGCCGGACCTGGGCTTGTCAAACACATCTCCAGTCTCTTCAAATCTTTTTATAATTCTTTGTACTTGATGCTAAGACACATTAAAGGTGCCAGCCACCTCTGCAGAGGATCTGGTCTTCAGCCTCTTGATAATCAAGGCTTTGGTCGCAGGGTGGATTTTTGGAATGTTGTCAGAGCTCAAGTTGCAGTTCAAGTGAAGGTCTGGGGTGCTGGGTTTCTTTTTAGACACACCCACTAATTAACTGATCATTTACTGAGCACAGGTGAGGATGTAAACTAGGATTGGGTGCATTATATGACCAGGCGACAAAACTTTTGTCTTGCCAAAATCTGACCATTCTGTGTTCATTAAATGATCACAACCTCAGTACTCACACTGTCCGACCACCATCTCTTGACCTTCTCCGCCCTCTCCTCCCCTGCCACACTACCCCCTCTCCGCAAACTTGATCACCCTCGCCGAAACCTAAAAGATCTTGATCTTCCTTTATTCTCTGAATCACTCCTCCTCTCACCGACCTACTCTGCGCTGACGACACTGACATTGCCACCACCCTATACAACACCACCATAATGAACGCTCTCGACCTAGCCGCCCCCCTCACTCTCCATGCTCCACGCATTAACAGGCAACCCTGGCACACCACCCTCACTAAAAACCTGAGACGGGCGTCCAGAGTCGCCGAGAGGAGATGGAAAAAGTCTCACACCCCCGAGCACTTTGCTCTGTTCAAGCAATCCATCACTGACTTCAAGACGGCACTCGCTACAGCCAAGCAAGTGTTCTTCTCATCCCTTATAACCTCTCTGTCCCGCAACCCCAAACAGCTCTTCAAAACTTTCAACTCCTTACTTCGCCCACCTGCTCCTCCCCCTTCTCCCCTCATCTCTGCTGAAGACTTTGCGACCTTCTTCAAGGAGAAGATCGACAAGATCAGAAGCAGCTTCAGTCCACTATCCCCACAACTCCCCTTCCCACCTACACTGCCCTCCTCCTCCATCAGCCACTTCCCCCCCATAACTGAAGACCAACTCTCCTCCCTCCTGTCAAAATCACACCTCACCACCAGCGCCCACGACCCACTCCCATCCCACCTCATTCCCAACCACACCTCCATTTTCATCCCAGCCCTCACCCACCTCTTTAACCTTTCACTTCGCACTGGTACCTTCCCCTCGGCCTTCAAACACGCCCTAATCACGCCCATCCTAAAAAAACCCTCACTTGACCCTACCTCTGTCTCTAACTATCGCCCCATATCTCTTCTCCCATTCGCCTCTAAGCTACTTGAACAACACGTCCACTCCGAACTGTCCTCTCACCTCTCCTCGTGCTCCCACTTCGACCGCCTACAGTCCGGCTTTCGACCCCTCCATTCCACCGAAACAGCCCTGACCAAAGTCACCAACGACCTACTGACCGCCAAGAACAAACACCACTACTCCATCCTGCTACTCCTTGACCTGTCTGCCGCCTTCGACACGGTTGACCACTCCCTTCTTCTCCGGATCCTGGAATCCCTTGGCATCACCCACCTTGCCCTCTCCTGGATCTCCTCATACCTAGCGGACCGGACCTTCAGCGTCTCCCACTCCCACACCTCCTCCTCACCCTACCCTCTTTCTGTCGGAGTCCCCCAAGGTTCCGTCCTGGGACCCCTACTTTTCTCCATTTACACTCTCGGCCTAGGGCAACTCATCGAGTCCCATGGCCTCCAGTACCACCTCTACGCCGATGACACCCAAATCTACCTGTCCGGCCCTGACATCACCTCCCTACTCTCGAAAATCCCTCAATGCCTTTCCGCCATCTCATCCTTCTTCTCTGCTCGCTTCCTTAAACTCAACATGGACAAAACTGAATTCATAGTCTTCCCCCCAAGAAATTCCACCCCACCTCCCAACCTATCCATCTGCATCAACGACTGCGCCCTCTCCCCAGTCCCCCAAGCCAAGTGCCTCGGGGTAATCCTTGACTCCTCCCTATCCTTCAAACCCCACATCGAGGCCCTCACCACATCCCTCCGGCTCCAGCTCAAGAACATCTCACGGATCCGCTCCTTCCTCACCCACGACACCGCTAAAACACTCATCCATGCTCTTATCATCTCCCGCCTTGACTACTGCAACCTCCTTCTCAATGGCCTCCCGGCTAACTCCCTCACACCTCTCCAGTCTATCCTCAACTCCGCTGCCCGACTCATCTATATGTCCTCCCGCTACTCCCCTGTCTCCCCCCTCTGCCAAGCCCTTCACTGGCTCCCCGTCTCCAAGAGATCCCAATTCAAAACACTAACCATGACCTGCAAAGCCATACACAACCTGGCCCCACCATACATCTCCGACCTGGTCTCCCGATACCTACCCTCACGCAACCTCCGCTCCTCCCAAGAACTCCTCCTCTGCTCCCCCCTCATCACCTCTTCACACAACCGAGTCCAGGACTTCTCCCGGCATCTGCCTTACTCTGGAACTCCCTACCCGAACACGTCAGACACTCTCCTACCCTGAGTAACTTCAAGTGTCACCTGAAGACTCACCTGTTCCGTCAAGCCTACAACCTGCCATGAGACCCAGGCGAACGCCCCATACATGACATTCCCCCATCCTACTGTATCCTTACCCACCCCTCATAGACTGTGAGCCCTCGTGTACAGGGTCCCTGCCCCTCCTGTACCTGTACGTCCTGATCGCCTAGATTTAGTGTACTTGTTCTTGTCTCCCTCATCTTCATGTAAAGCGCCATGGAACCCAATGGCGCTATATAAATAAATAATAATAATAATAATAATAATGATCAATATTTCAGCATTGATGCCAATTTATTTTCTTAACCTAAACCACATTTCGGAGGGTTTCAGCTTTCAAAAGAATAATTTATACAACCAATGGATGATTGTAACGTCAGGTTACAAGCTTTTATTTACATAACATGGATAAGCGACATAACTTCTGTCAGGGAGTGTAGTGTGGTATTGTGTCATGCATCTTTGTATACATTGTATAGTGAGAACTGAAATTTGATGTTTCATGCATAATATAAGGTGTAGAAATATTAATAATGTATAGGAATGTTATATATTAGTGTGTTACAGGAGAAATCAGCAATGTTATTTAGGATGTAAGGCATGGTATAGGATAATATGTATAAGATATATCACTGTTATATAGGATGTTGGAATGATCGTTCTGCCCAGCAACTGACTGTAGGGCAAGTGATAGTTAAGTGTTGGAACTAGCCCACAATGGGTGTTAGCTTCCAGGGTAAGAGATAATTTACCTGTAGAACACTAGATAGGGATCCACTAGTGACTAGTATGGACGTGCAAGTTAGGCAGGTTGTCAACATTATGTGCAATGGGTGACACGTGGCAACTACAATGTTGAGACCGCAGTGAGACAGTATGATCCTTGGGAGTGACTATAGCATTAGACAGGGACATCTGGATGGCTAGAGTCCTACCCTCAGACTGAGTCACTTCCATGCTTCACTGTAACCATCACCAAGCCCCAACAATGCTTCACTATAGACATCACTGAGCCACCGCAATGCCTCACTATAGACATCATCGAACCACCGCAATGCCTCACTAGAGACATCACAGAGCTACCACCATGCTTCATGGTAGGCGTTATCAATCATCTTACTGTAGGGCAAGAATTAGTTAAATGTTGAAGTATCCCACATTGGGAGGGGTTAGCTCATATAGTAACTGGCTGTTTTCTTATAAAACACGAGACAGGGATCCACTAGTGACTAGTACGGATGTGATTGTAAGACAGGTTGTCAAGGCCACATGTATTGGGTGACTCATGGCAACTACAATGTTGAAACAGCGCGATCCTTGGAAGTGACTGTAGCTTCAGACAGGAACAACTGGAGGACTAGAGACATACCATCGGAACACCTTGGTCTTTTGTGTCTTGCTGAGTGGTGGTTGGGTTCAGTCTCCTCACCTCCGCCGTGTCTCTGAGCACTGAACACCCTGTTCTTCTGTATCTTGCTCAGTGGTGGTCGGGCTCAGCCTCCTCACCTTGCCGGTGTCTCTGAGCTCTGAACACCTTGTTTGTCTGTGTGTTGCTCAGTGGTGGTCGAGCTCAGCCGCCTCACCTCAGCCGTGTCTCTGAACACTGAAAACTTTGTTGTTTTGTGTCTTACTCAGTGGTGGTCGGGCTCTGCCTCCTCACTTTGGCCGTGTCTCTGAGCTCTGAACACCTTGTTCTTGTTTGTCTTGCTCAGTGGTAGTCGGGTTCAGCCTCCTCGCCTCGGTCATGTCTCTGAGCACTGAACACTTTGTTCTTCTGTGTCTTGCTCAGTGGTGGTCGGGCTCAGCCTCCTCACCTCGGTTGTGTCTCTGAGCTCTGAACACTTTGCTCTTCTGTATTTTGCTCAGTGATGGTCAGGCTCAGCTTCCTCACCTGTGTTTCTGAGCTCTGAACACCTTCTCTTCTGTGTCTTGCTCAGTGGTGGTCAGGCTCAGCCTCCTCACCTGTGTCTCTGAGCACTGAACACTTTGTTCTTCTGTGTCTTGCTTAGTGGTGGTTGGGCTCATGCTCCTCACCTTGGCTGTGTATCTGAGCTCTGAACACCTTGTTCTTCTGTGTCTTGCTCAGTGGTGGTTGAGTTTGACTTCCTCACCTCGGCAGTGTCTCTGAGCTCTGAACACCTTGTTCTTCTGTGTCTTGCTCAGTGGTGCTCGGGCTCAGCCTTCTCACATCGGTAGTGTCTCTGAGCTCTGAACACCTTGTTCTTCTGTGTGTTGCTCAGTGGTGGTCGGCTCAGTCTCCTCACCTCGGCCATGTCTCTGAGCTCTGAACACCTTGTTCTTCTGTGTGTTGCTCAGTGGTGGTCGGGCTCAGCCTCCTCACCTCGGCCGTGTTTCTGAGCTCTGAACACCTTGTTCTTCTGTGTTTTGCTCAGTGGTGGTCGGGCTCAGTCTCCTCACCTCGGCCATGTTTCTGAGCTCTGAACACCTTGCTCTTCTGTGTCTTGCTCAGTGGTGGTTGGGCTCATGCTCCTCACCTTGGCTGTGTATCTGAGCTCTGAACACCTTGTTCTTCTGTGTCTTGCTCAGTGGTGGTCGGGCTCAGTCTCCTCACCTCGGCCATGTTTCTGAGCTCTGAACACCTTGCTCTTCTGTGTCTTGCTCAGTGATGGTTGGGCTCATGCTCCTCACCTTGGCTGTGTATCTGAGCTCTGAACACCTTGTTCTTCTGTGTTTTGCTCAGTGGTGGTCGGGCTCACTCTCCTCACCTCGGCCATGTTTCTGAGCTCTGAACACCTTGTTCTTCTGTGTCTTGCTCAGTGGTGGTTGGGCTCAGCTTCCTCACCTTGGCTGTGTATCTGAGCTCTGAACACCTTGTTCTTCTGTGTCTTGCTCAGTGGTGGTTGGGCTCAGCTTCCTCACCTTGGCTGTGTATCTGAGCTCTGAACACCTTGTTCTTCTGTGTGTTGCTCAGTGGTGGTCGGGCTCAGTCTCCTCACCTCGGCCATGTTTCTGAGCTCTGAACACCTTGTTCTTCTGTGTCTTGCTCAGTGGTGGTCGGGTTCATCCTCCTCACCTCGGCCATGTTTCTGAGCTCTGAACACCTTGTTCTTCTGTGTCTTGCTCAGTGGTGGTTGGGCTCAGCTTCCTCACCTTGGCTGTGTATCTGAGCTCCGACTACCATAGTTGATATGGGGTGTTGTGAGTTGATATATTTCTCTCGGCCTCTTCTTCTGGGTCGTGATGGCTTCTCCCCGTGCAGCAGATATCTCCTCGGTGTCAGGATATGACAGCGCTTCTGTTTACCTTCACATTTGATATATGAGGTCTAGAAACGCGTTTCTGATGTCGGAGGGGAATGTGCAATGTTTACATTTCTCCTTTGAAACTAATTTGTTACATGTATCTTACAGATTGGGGCTTGTTACCAGGAATCGCATTCTCCATGTGAAATCAAAGTGAAAGGTGTCAGCTTAATGGAAAGTAAATAAGGTTTCTGTAACTCTCTGTATTCCCACTTGTGACATGTGCAGAATGTAGTGAGTTATGTGTAAGCGGTGGAGCGCTGCCACGCATTTCATGGCTTTTATGTAAATGTCCCTCTTGCTGTAATTCTGTATATGAGCCAGGTGTAGAAGTGACTGCGTTCAAAGCAATTAGGGTTGACATTTCTGGTTTAATTTGTGTGAAAATGAAAAGTTCTGCAACTTTCTAATACTTTGTGTTTTCTATATCTCTGGTTGTGGTCAATGAATGGGTTAGTTATACTTTTATTTTATATTTTAATGGATTCAGCTCAATTTCGAGCTATGGTGACTTGATGGAAGATCAATCTGGTGCAGCCTAGGTAGGACCACCAGGGATTACACCAAGCCTAGATAGATCCACCAGCATCTTCTCCAAGCCTAGATAGGTCCAACAGGGTCTTCTCCAAGCCTAGATAGGTCCACCAGCATCTTCTCCAAGCCTAGATAAGTTCAACAGGGTCTTCATCAAGCCTAGATAGGTCCACCAGCGTCTTCGCCATGGCTAGATAGGTCCACCAGGGTCTTCTCCAAGCCCAGATAGGTCCAACAGGGTCTTCTCCAAGCCCAGATAGGTCCATCAGCATCTTCTCCAAGACCAGATAGGTCCAACAGGGTCTTCTCTAAGCCTAGATATTTCCACCAGGGTCTTCTCTGAGTCTAGATATGTCCACCAGGGTGTCTGCCAAACCTAGATAGGCCCCCCAGGGTCTTCTCCAAGCCTAGATAGGCCCCCCAAGGTCTTCTTTAAGCCCAGATAGGTCCACCAGGGTCTTCTCCAAGCCTAGATAGGTCCACCAGGGTCTTCTCCAAGCTTAGATAGGTTCAACAGCGTCTTCTCCAATATATGTTATGATTAAGATTTCCATATGGTTTATAGAGCAAATATATGAGCCAGAGGGAATATTTTTACCACATGCTCATAGCAACTCCACTATGATATAACACTCAATACAAGAACCAAAACAATTGGAGTTTTTTTGCTTTCAAACAAGTGCAAAATGGAAGATGAGGTGAATGCCATAAGATTTACATCTGATATTGCACATTTGCCCATCATCATGTTCATGTACTCCATAGAGGATGAACAAGTATCATACAATGATCAGTATTACAATCAAACACTTTACATGGGCACATCAACAATGTTGGAGCATCTTGACTCTCTGTATTAAGTCCTTCAAAGAGGCAACTCTGACAGCTGATTTTTCTTAATGACATAAATAAAGTTATATTTACTGGCATAGCAATACCAATATGATGTATTGTATGTGTGTCTAATATATAAATCTGAGTGTGTGTATGTGTGTGTGTGTATGCATCATAGCCCCGCCCACACTGCATAGCAGGGCCGGGACGACAGCTAGGCGAAACTAGGCGATCGCCTAGGGCGCCATCTTGGGCAGGGCGCATTCCCGCCTGACTGGAGTCCGGTCACCGCCGCCCGGCCCTGGAGTTACGGGGAGAAGCTGCGGCAGGGAGCGGTGGGCGCCGCCATGTTCTTTGTGGCTGGCACCCACTAACAGTACAGCCGGTCAATAGAGGTTGAGGCCTCTACACAATGGCCGCGGTCTCCAATTAGCCGCGGCCATTTTGTTGAAGTCTCAGCTTCCACCGACCGGCTGTACTGTTAGTGGGTGCCGGCCACAAAGAACATGGCGGCGCCCACCGCTAGCTGCGGCAGGCCCGCAGCTACTCCTCGCAGGCAGTGTCCTGCAGATGTGCCCTCCGGGCTCCGGCACCCCTGCTCCGCATCCACAGCTCCCCCCAATGGTAAGGTATGCTGGAGGCTGTGGGGGAGACAGGGAGGCTGTGGGGGAGACAGGGGGACTGTGGGGGAGACAGGGAGGACTGTGGGGGAGACAGGGAGGCTGTGTGGGAGACAGGGAGGCTCTGGGGGAGACAGGGAGGCTGTGGGGGAGACAGGGGGGCTGTGGAGAGACAGGGGGCTGTGGGGAGACAGGGGGCTGTGGGGGAAACAGGGAGGCTGTGGGGGAGACAGGGAGACTGTGGGGGAGACAGGGAGGCTGTGGGGGAGACAGGGGGGCTGTGGGAGAGACAGGGGCTGTGGCTGTGGGCGGGGTGAGACAGGGAGGCTGTGGAGGTGGGGAGACAGGGGCTGTGGGAACAGGGGCTGTGGGGTGACAGGGAGGCTGTGGGGAGACAGGGGGCTGTGGGGAGACAGGGAGGCTGTGGAGACAGGGAGTGTGGAACAGGGAGGCTGCGGGGGAGACAGGGGGGCTGGGGGGAGACAGGGAGGCTGCGGGGGAGACAGGGGGGCTGTGGGGAGACAGGGGGGCTGTGGGGGAGACAGGGAGCTGTGGGGGAGACAGGGAGGCTGTGGGGGAGACAGGGAGGCTGTGGGGGAGACAGGGAGGCTGTGGGGGAGACAGGTAGGCTGTGGGGGAGACAGGGAGGCTGAGGGGGAGAAAAGGGAGGCTGAGGGGGAGACAGGGAGACTGTGGGGAGACAGGGAGATTGTGGGAGACAGGGAGGCTGTGGGGAGACAGGGAGGCTGTCAGGATGGAGGGATGCAGTCAGGATGGAGGGAGGCTGTTGGTATGGAGTCAGGATGGAGGGATGCAGTCAGGATGGAGGGAGGCTGTTGGTATGGAGGAAGGATGGAGAGAGGCTGTCAGGATGGAATAGGCTATTGGGATAGAGGGAGGCTGTCAGGATGGAGGACCGCTGTTGGGATGGAGGAAGTATGGAGGGAGGCTGTCGGGATGGAGGAAGGATGGAAGGAGGCTGTCAGGATGGAGGAAAGAAGGAGGGAGGCCGTCAGGATGGAGGGAGGCTGCCGGGATGGAGGGAGGCTGTCGGGATGGAGGAACGCTGTTGGGATGGAGGAAGTATGGAGGGAGGCGGTCAGGATGGAGGGACATTGTTGGGATGGAGGGAGGCTATCGCGATGAAGTGAGGCTGTCGGGATGGAGGAAGGATGAAGTGAGGCTGTCGGGATGGAGGAAGGAAGGAAGGAGACTATCAGGATGGAGGGAGGCTGTCGGAATAGAGGGAAGCTGTTGGGATGTTGTCTATATGGCTGGCAGCCATCTCTATTGCGTACGGCCAGCAGTAGTCTCTATCGTGTATTCTCTATTGCGTACGGCCAGCAGTAGTCTCTATCTGTATTCTCTATTGCGTACGGCCAGCAGTAGTCTCTATTGTGTATTCTCTATTGTGTATGGCCAGCAGCAGTTTCTATTGTGTATTCTCTATTGTATGTATAGCCAGCAGCATTCTCCATTGTGTATACGGTCCGCAGCCATCTCTATTGTGTATACAGGTAGCAGCTGTCTCTATTCTGTATTCTCTATTGTATATACAGCTATCGTGTTTAGCGTTATAGAAAAGAAGTTGCAACACACAATTAGCGGTGTTTATTCACTCTTTGTGGGTGGTGCTTCAACAGGCATATAGTCAACAGGCATATGGTGGACTATATGCCTGTTGAAGCGCCACTTGCAGTGTGAAACGGCCATCGCCTTTGAGAACCCCCGTCCTCCCACCCGCATCATGTAAGACCACACGAAGATGGAATAAACACAGTTGATCCTACGATGTTGCAACTTCATTTCTATAACGCTAACCGGAAGTGATGAACCGCTAACTGGAAGTGTGGACTGGGTTGTTTGAGTGCTCAGCAGGCTGAATGCCGGAGCGCTGGTGATCAGGAAAGGGGCACCCTGAAGCGATCTGCAAGCCTCAGGTCTCCAGAAACACCGTGGACAGATTGGGCTGGCACCAAGAATCGTCAGAACCGTGACTGATACAGCTATTGTGTATTCAGCCCACAGCAGTCTCAAGTGTGTGTGTGTGTAATATATAATAGAGAAAGTGTAAAAAAAGGAAAAACAGCACAAAAAATAGAAAAAGTGGACTTTATTGCCCAATGCGTGCCACGGTGGGGCGCCGTTGCCTTACCTGCCTAGGGCACCAAAATGCCTTGTCCCGGCACTGCTGCATAGCCTTGTCCTGGGACTATGTGGAAGGGTGGAGCTATGAAGGGCAGAGCTATATGGAGTGGTGTGGCGTGTAAGGCGGAGCTATAAAGCGAACCACTGAAAGGCGAGCTATGAAAGAACACACATACCAATAATCTATTCATTTACTGCCATATAGCGACGACACATAGCTTACGCCCAGAACGCCAGGCTTACAGCGGCATATATGATTCTAAATTACTGATGTTCTACATGACAGTTCCTTGTCTGTGCGTTTGGATCATCATCTGTGAGCCGCTCGTGTCTCCTCATCGGTAAGGAGCCTTTATCGAAGTCGCTACATTTGATACCTTGTCATCTTGTACCTCATGTCATCTGTGATTCACTACAGCCTACCTTCATGGTAGCCCATATACGATGCGGCTCTGGATCATCTTGTGAAGGACCTCCTGGTCATGTTGAAGGGACCCCTGGTCATCATGTGAAGGACTCCTGGTCATCGTGTGAAGGGACCTCCTGGTCATCGTTGAAGGACTCCTGGTCATTGTGTGAAGACCTGGTACTCTCCAGGTCATCGTGTGAAGGACCTCCTGGGTCATCGGTGAAGGACCTCCATGGTCATGTATGAAGGGACCTCCTGGGTCATGTGTGAAGGACCTCCTGGTAATTGTGTGAAGGGACCTCCTGGATCATCTGTGAAGGGACCTCCTGGTCATCTGTGAAGGGACCTCCTGGGTCATCTGTGAAGGACTCCTGGGTCATCGTGTGAAGGGACCTCCTGGGTCATCGTTGAAGGGACCTCCTGGGTCATTGTGTGAAGGAACTCCTGGGTCATCGTGTGAAGGAACCTCCGGGTCATCGTGTGAAGGAACCTCCTGGGTCATCGTGTGAAGGACCTCCTGGTCATCGTGTGAAGGGACCTCCTGGGTCATCGTGTGAAGGGACCTCCTGGTCATCTGTGAAGGGACCTCCTGGGTCATCGTGTGAAGGGACCTCCTGGGTCATCGTGTGAAGGACCTCCTGGGTCATCGTGTGAAGGGACCTCCTGGGTCATCGTGTGAAGGGACCTCCTGGGTCATCGTGTGAAGGGACCTCCTGGGTCATCGTGTGAAGGGACCTCCTGGGTCATCGTGTGAAGGGACCTCCTGGGTCATCGTGTGAAGGACCTCCTGGGTCATCGTGTGAAGGACCTCCTGGGTCATCGTATGAAGGGACCTCCTGGGTCATGTGTGAAGGGACCTCCTGGTCATCGTGTGAAGGGACCTCCTGGGTCATCGTGTGAAGGGACCTCCTGGTCATCGTGTGAAGGGACCTCCTGGGTCATCGTGTGAAGGGACCTCCTGGGTCATCGTGTGAAGGACCTCCTGGGTCATCGTGTGAAGGACCTCCTGGGTCATCGTGTGAAGGACCTCCTGGGTCATCGTGTGAAGGACTCCTGGGTCATCGTGTGAAGGACCTCCTGGTCATCGTGTGAAGGGACCTCCTGGGTCATCGTGTGAAGGACCTCCTGGGTCATCGTGTGAAGGACCTCCTGGGTCATCGTGTGAAGGGACCTCCTGGGTCATCGTGTGAAGGGACCTCCTGGGTCATCGTGTGAAGGGACCTCCTGGGTCATCGTGTGAAGGGACCTCCTGGTCATCGTGTGAAGGGACCTCCTGGTCATCGTGTGAAGGGACCTCCTGGGTCATCGTGTGAAGGGACCTCCTGGGTCATCGTGTGAAGGACCTCCTGGGTCATCGTGTGAAGGGACCTCCTGGGTCATCGTGTGAAGGACCTCCTGGTCATCGTGTGAAGGACCTCCTGGTCATCGTGTGAAGGGACCTCCTGGGTCATCGTGTGAAGGACCTCCTGGGTCATCGTGTGAAGGACCTCCTGGTCATCGTGTGAAGGGACCTCCTGGGTCATCGTGTGAAGGGACCTCCTGGGTCATCGTGTGAAGGACCTCCTGGGTCATCGTTGAAGGGACCTCCTGGGTCATCGTGTGAAGGGACCTCCTGGTCATCGTGTGAAGGAAACTCCTGGGTCATCGTGTGAAGGAACCTCCAGGGTCATCGTGTGAAGGGACCTCCTGGGTCATCGTATAGAAGGGACCCCTGGATCATCGTGTCAAGGGACCTCCTGGGTCATCGTGTGAAGGGACCTCCTGGGTCATCGTGTGAAGGGACCTCCTGGTCATCGTGTGAAGGGACCCCTGGTCATCGTGTGAAGGGACCTCCTGGGTCATCGTGTGAAGGGACCTCCTGGGTCATCGTGTGAAGGGACCTCCTGGTCATCGTGTGAAGGGACCTCCTGGGTCATCGTGTGAAGGGACCTCCTGGGTCATCGTGTGAAGGACTCCTGGGTCATCGTGTGAAGGAACCTCCTGGGTCATCGTGTGAAGGGACCTCCTGGGTCATCGTATGAAGGGACCTCCTGGGTCATCGTGTGAAGGGACCTCCTGGGTCATCGTGTGAAGGGACCTCCTGGGTCATCGTGTGAAGGGACCTCCTGGGTCATCGTGTGAAGGACCTCCTGGGTCATCGTGTGAAGGGACCTCCTGGGTCATCGTGTGAAGGGACCTCCTGGGTCATCGTGTGAAGGACCTCCTGGGTCATCGTGTGAAGGGACCTCCTGGGTCATCGTGTGAAGGGACCTCCTGGGTCATCGTGTGAAGGGACCTCCTGGGTCATCGTGTGAAGGGACCTCCTGGGTCATCGTGTGAAGGGACCTCCTGGGTCATCGTGTGAAGGGACCTCCTGGGTCATCGTGTGAAGGGACCTCCTGGGTCATCGTGTGAAGGGACCTCCTGGGTCATCGTGTGAAGGGACCTCCTGGGTCATCGTGTGAAGGGACCTCCTGGGTCATCGTGTGAAGGGACCTCCTGGGTCATCGTGTGAAGGGACCTCCTGGGTCATCGTGTGAAGGGACCTCCTGGGTCATCGTGTGAAGGGACCTCCTGGGTCATCGTGTGAAGGGACCTCCTGGGTCATCGTGTGAAGGGACCTCCTGGGTCATCGTGTGAAGGGACCTCCTGGGTCATCGTGTGAAGGGACCTCCTGGGTCATCGTGTGAAGGAACCTCCTGGGTCATCGTGTGAAGGGACCTCCTGGGTCATCGTGTGAAGGGACCTCCTGGGTCATCGTGTGAAGGGACCTCCTGGGTCATCGTGTGTAGGGACCTCCTGGGTCATCGTGTGAAGGGACCTCCTGGGTCATCGTGTGAAGGGACCTCCTGGGTCATCGTGTGAAGGGACCTCCTGGGTCATCGTGTGAAGGGACCTCCTGGGTCATCGTGTGCATGGATCTCCTGGGTCATCGTGTGAAGGGACCTCCTGGGTCATCGTGTGAAGGGACCTCCTGGGTCATCGTGTGAAGGGACCTCCTGGGTCATCGTGTGAAGGGACCTCCTGGATCATTGTGTGAAGGAACCTCCTGGGTCATCATGTAAAGGAACCTCCAGGGTCATCGTGTGAAGGGACCTCCTGGGTCATCGTGTGAAGGAACCTCCTGGGTCATCGTGTGAAGGAACCTCCTGGGTCATCTTGTGAAGGGACCTCCTGGGTCATCGTGTGAAGGAACCTCCTGGGTCATCATGTGTAAGGAACCTCCAGGGTCATCGTGTGAAGGGACCTCCTGGGTCATCGTGTGAAGGAACCTCCAGGGTCATCGTGTGAAGGGATCTCCTGGGTCATCGTGTGAAGGGACCTCCTGGGTCATCGTGTGAAGGGACCTCCTGGGTCATCGTGTGAAGGAACCTCCAGGGTCATCGTGTGAAGGGACCTCCTGGGTCATCGTGTGAAGGAACCTCCTGGGTCATCGTGTGAAGGGACCTCCTGGGTCATCGTATGAAGGGACCTCCTGGGTCATTGTGTGAAGGGACCTCCTGGGTCATCGTGTGAAGGGACCTCCTGGGTCATCGTGTGAAGGAACCTCCTGGGTCATCGTATGAAGGGACCTCCTGGGTCATTATGTGAAGGGACCTCCTGGGTCATCGTGTGAAGGAACCTCCTGGGTCATTGCGTGAAGGAAACTCCTGGGTCATCGTGTGAAGGAACCTCCAGGGTCATCGTGTGAAGGGACCTCCTGGGTCATCGTATAGAGGGACCCCCTGGATCATCGTGTAAAGGGACCTCCTGGGTCATCGTGTGAAGGGATCTCCTGGTCATCGTGTGAAGGGACCTCCTGGGTCATCGTGTGAAGGGACCTCCGACTGGGCCTGGTCATCGTGTGAAGGGACCTCCTGGGTCATCGTGTGAAGGGACCTCCTGGGTCATCGTGTGAAGGGACTCTCCTGGGACATCGTGTGAAGGAACCTCCTGGGTCATCGTGTGAAGGGACCTCCTGGGTCATTGTGTGAAGGGACCTCCTGGGTCATCGTGTGAAGGAACCTCCTGGGTCATTGCGTGAAGGAAACTCCTGGGTCATCGTGTGAAGGAACCTCCAGGGTCATCGTGTGAAGGGACCTCCTGGGTCATCGTATAGAGGGACCCCCCTGGATCATCGTGTAAGGTGAGACCTCCTGGGTCATCGTGTGAAGGGATCTCCTGGGTCATCGTGTGAAGGGACCTCCTGGGTCATCGTGTGAAGGGACCTCCGTGGTCATCGTGTGAAGGGACCTCCTGGGTCATCGTGTGAAGGGACCTCCTGGGTCATCGTGTGAAGGGACCTCCTGGGTCATCGTATGAAGGGACCTCCTGGGTCATTGTGTGAAGGGACCTCCTGGGTCATCGTGTGAAGGACCTCCTGGGTCATCGTGTAAAGGAACCTCCTGGGTCATCGTGTGAAGGGATCTCCTGGGTCATCGTGTGAAGGGACCTCCTGGGTCATCGTGTGAAGGGACCTCCTGGGTCATCGTGTGAAGGGACCTCCTGGGTCATCGTGTGAAGGGACTCCTGGGTCATCGTGTGCATGGATCTCCTGGGTCATCGTGTGAAGGGACCTCCTGGGTCATCGTGTGAAGGACCTCCTGGGTCATCGTGTGAAGGGACCTCCTGGGTCATCGTGTGAAGGGACCTCCTGGATCATTGTGTGAAGGAACCTCCTGGGTCATCATGTAAAGGAACCTCCAGGGTCATCGTGTGAAGGGACCTCCTGGGTCATCGTGTGAAGGAACCTCCTGGGTCATCGTGTGAAGGAACCTCCTGGGTCATCTTGTGAAGGGACCTCCTGGGTCATCGTGTGAAGGAACCTCCTGGGTCATCTGTGAAGGGAACCTCCAGGGTCATCGTGTGAAGGGACCTCCTGGGTCATCATGTGAAGGAACCTCCAGGGTCATCGTGTGAAGGGATCTCCTGGGTCATCGTGTGAAGGGACCTCCTGGGTCATCGTGTGAAGGGACCTCCTGGGTCATTGTGTGAAGGGACCTCCTGGGTCATCGTGTGAAGGGACCTCCTGGGTCATTGTGTGAAGGGACCTCCTGGGTCATCGTGTGAAGGAACCTCCTGGGTCATTGCGTGAAGGGACCTCCTGGGTCATCGTGTGAAGGGACCTCCTGGGTCATCGTGTGCATGGATCTCCTGGGTCATCGTGTGAAGGGACCTCCTGGGTCATCGTGTGAAGGGACCTCCTGGGTCATCGTGTGAAGGGACCTCCTGGGTCATCGTGTGAAGGGACCTCCTGGATCATTGTGTGAAGGAACCTCCTGGGTCATCATGTAAAGGAACCTCCAGGGTCATCGTGTGAAGGGACCTCCTGGGTCATCGTGTGAAGGAACCTCCTGGGTCATCGTGTGAAGGAACCTCCTGGGTCATCTTGTGAAGGGACCTCCTGGGTCATCGTGTGAAGGAACCTCCTGGGTCATCATGTGAAGGAACCTCCAGGGTCATCGTGTGAAGGGACCTCCTGGGTCATCGTGTGAAGGAACCTCCAGGGTCATCGTGTGAAGGGATCTCCTGGGTCATCGTGTGAAGGGACCTCCTGGGTCATCGTGTGAAGGGACCTCCTGGGTCATTGTGTGAAGGGACCTCCTGGGTCATCGTGTGAAGGGACCACCTGGGTCATTGTGTGAAGGGACCTCCTGGGTCATCATGTGAAGGGACCTCCTGGGTCATCGTGAGAAGGGACCTCCTGGGTCATCTGGTCCAACTCCCTTCTCAAAGCAGGATTCAGTAAATCATCTGTAATCCTTCAGTTTTGCAGTTAATAGAAGACATGACTGCATCCTATGAAGCTCAGCTTTGGCTGGGCTTCACAGGAATACACAGATGTCTGTGATGGGTGACATCAATAGGCCACCGGATGCCAAAATAATCCATTGTCACTCAGTGATCACATCACGCAGGGGCACATGGACACCAGTATAGATGACACCCTGGGATTGTGCCTCTTAAATTTTTTTGGGAGACATTAAAAGCGGCATTTAAGTTAATAATCAGCAGAGATCAGAACTAGATCCAGTTGCTGCTGTTAGTGGCAGGTGCTGGCTGTATAATGCAGCTGTCACCAGTTCTCTACACACCTCCACAGCCACTCCCAATGTTAACTCTCTATTACTTGCCATTAGCTCAAAGACCCCAGCTTATACCTGGCACATAATAGATCATTGTGAGGAATAAGGGATATATTCAGACCTATCAAGCAATATTCCGTAAACTTAAATCCTGTCCCCTTGGCCTCCTAGACCCATGATGTTACATTTTCCCCCCAAAAAGGGCCCGACCAGAAGGTATTGCTTTTAATTACCTTTAAGGATGCTCCTCTCCACTGTCCCAGAGGGTAGGTGACATTTCTCGTTATCAGGAGATAACTAGTCGCATTGTGAGAGGCGCGCCTGGGGTAACCAAGAGCAGGAGAAAGGATCGCTCATCTCAACTCTAGAGGAAATCGGGACAGGAATCCTGAGACTCTTGGAATTCTGTCCTGAGATCCAGAACCCCCGACTCCGGAATCATTTTTCCAAATTATGAATGTACTGTATGTGCTAGCTATCTACAACTCAACCTGCTGGAATCGTGATACCCAGCTGCACCCAGCTATCCCTCTAAATTTGTTCTAGCACTCCACATTGAGCGGATACATAGAATGGGGAGTAGAAGCTAGAGAACCCGTGTTCGGTCTTCGATCGTAGTGCAGAGCCCACCGGGTCTGATGATACCTAGGCCGTTCTCCTCGAACCTCGCGGTGGAAAATTATGACCCATAGTAGCTTTTGAGTATTTCACATCACAACTCAGGGGGTGGGAACTGCAGATAAGATAAGATAAGATAAGGTAAGATAAGATAAACTTTATTGATCCCGGAGGAAATTACAGTATTACAGCAGCAGAACAAAGATCAAGAACATTACACACTTTACAAAATAAGTCTATATGAACAGCAGATGTGGATAGACTGGTACATGTACCTCACCTATTCCCCCCATACCCTTAGAACTTCACTTAGTCTTGGGATGCTTTACACTTATACAGGGCAGCCCTTGGGCAGTAGAGGGGCCGGCAACCCACAGAATAGGAATGCCTGACCTCTGTTGGATTTTTGTATTACTTCGGAGGAGGCCTTATTACATCATGTGCCAGAGTATACCCAGGGGAATCGACACTCCGTGTGGCCACCACCAACATCAAGTAAGCAGTAGTTGATCTTATTTGTCTGTAAATCTGTGGGTATTCCATATACATATATTACATCTGTGATATCTTTATAATACCTGTACATAAATATTATCTAGTGTCCCCATACGACAATTAAATATATAAATTTAATCTTGTGTTGCTCTCTTATCTCGATCACGATACTCTCATGGCCATGGACCTGTTTAATATCTTATACTTCCTGGGTCTGTTCTGACCCGCTATAAACCTGTTCACGGCCTGGGCTTATATCAAATGAATAACTGGTGGCAGCAATTGGTGCTTGTGTTATTCATGACCTATCATCGACGGGGTGGCGGTTATTCATGTACCTCTGGCCTGGGACTGGAAAGCACTCACTGAGGGGTGCCCAGCACTGACAGGGCAGCTGTGGTTCTTCTTTTATCCTCAGGCAGTTCCCTGACTGTCCTGAGTTTCATAGGGGCACAAGGGAGCTGCCAGGTTTGGTGGCAAATTCATCCCAGTCATGACCCCTGGTACCCATTTTGCATTTGGGGCAATGAGCTTTAGGTTCTTCTTCTGCTTTGCTTAGGATCCCGCTCACATATTTCCAGCTGGGGGAAGGAACAGCTTGGATACGTCTCTAGGAAGATTTTTCATCTGTATCTCTCTGATGAATCCTATTTCAAAGTCCTAAGACGTAGATCCCGCGTGTCCAGCCCATAATCCGGGTGTCCCGTGGCCTTTGATGCGGTGCTGTAATCTCCCGCGCTGCACCTTTCCATTAGCTTTTGCCTTCCCTCGTTAGTGTCTTATGTCTCACACTTTGCAGGAGACGACTTCGTGTCTTGGCCGAGATCCCATAAATGTTTCTTCTTATGAAGATCGCTGGGAATTCCTGGAGATTTGTGGTCGGACCGTATCGGCAGGAGACCGTCACACTATGAGAATCGCACTTGGCTGCATTTAAAAGACTGAAACATCCCAATTTTTGCAGAGAAGCCACGTCTGCCGCCGCCACCTGCTCAGATCAGGACGGAAGATTCTGCGGTTACAGCCACATTCATAGAACTGATTTCTCTATATAATGTTTGAACATTGCTCCCGATTGGCTACACCTATCTTATGTTACATTCCTCAATGTGCTCCAGTTACATCCAAAGCTGCATTTAGAAAGCTGTCAGTTTCTTTTTGACTCAAAGAATGATATTTTAGACCGAAAAACATAAAATATTTTGTCACTTTGTAAAAACTGATCCTGTACTGATCCTGAGTTACCTCCTGTATTATACTCCAGAGCTGCACTCACTATTCTGCTGGTGCAGTCACTGTGTACATACATTACATTACTGATCCCGAGTTACCTCCTGTATTATACTCCAGAGCTGCACTCACTATTCTGCTGGTGCAGTCACTGTGTACATACATTACATTACTGATCCTGAGTTACCTCCTGTATTATACCCCAGAGCTGCACTCACTATTCTGCTGGGGCAGTCACTGTGTACATACATTACATTACTGATCCTGAGTTACCTCCTGTATTATACTCCAGAGCTGCACTCACTATTCTGCTGGTGCAGTCACTGTGTACATACATTACATTACTGATCCTGAGTTACCTCCTATATTATACTCCAGAGCTGCACTCACTATTCTGCTGGTGCAGTCACTGTGTACATACATTACATTACTGATCCTGAGTTACCTCCTGTATTATACTCCAGAGCTGCACTCACTATTCTGCTGGTGCAGTCACTGTGTACATACATTACATTACTGATCCTGAGTTACCTCCTGTATTATACCCCAGAGCTGCACTCACTATTCTGCTGGTGCAGTTACTGTGTACATACATTACTGATCCTGAGTTACCTCCTGTATTATACCCCAGAGCTGCACTCACTATTCTGCTGGTGCAGTCACTGTGTACATACATTACATTACTGATCCTGAGTTACCTCCTGTATTATACTCCAGAGCGGCACTCACTATTCTGCTGGTGCAGTCACTGTGTACATACATTACATTACTGATCCCGAGTTACCTCCTGTATTATACTCCAGAGCTGCACTCACTATTCTGCTGGTGCAGTCACTGTGTACATACATTACATTACTGATCCAGAGTTACCTCCTGTATTATACTCCAGAGCTGCACTCACTATTCTGCTGGTGCAGTCACTGTGTACATACATTACATTACTGATCCCGAGTTACCTCCTGTATTATACTCCAGAGCTGCACTCACTATTCTGCTGGTGCAGTCACTGTGTACATACATTACATTACTGATCCTGAGTTACCTCCTGTATTATACTCCAGAGCTGCACTCACTATTCTGCTGGTGCAGTCACTGTGTACATACATTACATTACTGATCCCGAGTTACCTCCTGTATTATACTCCAGAGCTGCACTCACTATTCTGCTGGTGCAGTCACTGTGTACATACATTACATTACTGATCCTGAGTTACCTCCTGTATTATACTGCAGAGCTGCACTCACTATTCTGCTGGTGCAGTCACTGTGTACATACATTACATTACTGATCCTGAGTTATCTCCTGTATTATACTCCAGAGCTGCACTCACTATTCTGCTGGTGCAGTCACTGTGTACATACATTACATTACTGATCCTGAGTTACCTCCTGTATTATACTCCAGAGCTGCACTCACTATTCTGCTGGTGCAGTCACTGTGTACATACATTACATTACTGATCCTGAGTTACCTCCTGTATTATACTCCGGAGCTGCACTCACTATTCTGCTGGTGGAGTCACTGTGTACATACATTACATTACTGATCCTGAGTCACCTCCTGTATTATACTCCAGAGCTGCACTCACTATTCTGCTGGTGCAGTCACTGTGTACATACATTACATTACTGATCCTGAGTTACCTCCTGTATTATACTCCGGAGCTGCACTCACTATTCTGCTGGTGCGGTCACTGTGTACATATAATACATTACCTATCTGCTTTACTCAGGCTGTGCTCCCTACTCTATTGTATGTTATTCACACCAGTCAGTACAGCCTACAGACAGTGATGCCCTAGTAAGTGATCTGCTATCAGCAGGTAGTTTTTCCGATCGTTACAGTTACTTCTTAGGAAGAATTTCCACCTTCCAAGATGAAAATCCCCAGATCAGAATTGTGCAGACACTGAACAAGCAGTGAATTCTGCAGGATCTAAATACTGAAGGTAGAGCCGCCATGATATATGTTTGTAGATTGTGGTTATGGAGATTGTCCAGTTTAGAATAGTGGAAAAATCCTTTAATATTTCAGAATGATAGGAAAAGTCTTCCAAGTTGTCCTTGGGATACTAACACATTTGATAATCCGGCATGTGACAGGTCCCTTTAATTTACGGATTTGAAGAATTCCACTGCCTACCGTAAGGAGGGGAGTCTTGGTATTTGGGGACTGCTCAGTCCATGAATTAAGAGGTCCATATGTTTGTATTTTAGGTTATGGCCTTATTTGGGGAAATTCGGCACAACAAAGAAGCTTCTCATGTCCCAGCAGATGGGCAATATGGAAAGAGTCATCATCCCCCCACCCCCCACCCATGTAAAATCAGCAGTTTCCTAAATGTAATAGTTTACGGCGAGGCTTTTATTGCTTCTTTTATGTTCACAACAAAGTATTTCAGCCACTCGAATATTGAAATCCAATCCCATCCCCGAACCGTTCCTCCCCCAACATCCCAAGCTCACACTGAGCACAGGCAAATCCAAGGCTTTGAAAGCAGTCCACGTGCGGCGTCCTATCTGCCCGGATCTAAGACTCTTCTTTTTTATTATTTCCATGGTATGTGGCGGTAATACCAATTATGTCCCGGGATGCCATTCCCCCCCCTCTTCCCAACCAAATCCAAACCTTTTGAAATTGAGGTCTCAAGTAGATTCAAAAGTAATCTATGACCCTTGACCCTTCCTTCAATCCCGGCCGCCATTATTACGCGAACAAAGAAGGTAGAGTGAAAGTTTATCCGGGAATATTTTTTTTTTGGGGGGGGGGGGGGGGGGGACGCAGATGGAAGAGATCTAGAAGAGACGAAGATAATATGGAGAGCATTAGTCGAGAGATGAAAGACAGCTTGTCAAAAACATCTCATCTCAACGTCCGTGGCAAGAAAACTTACACCGGGAGTATCTGTTGGCCGAGGGTTTACGACTTTAAGATATGGATTTCTAAGGGAAGAACCGTAGGAGATAAAGTGGAAACATACTGACTGGTGAGAGTGGAGAATGAGTCGAAAAAAATTAATTCCAAAAAGAACCGAAAAAACATAATCAAAAGTGGTGAGGTGGACCGGTATAACCATGTCAATTATAAGTCCAAGTATAGAATGAAGCCGGGCACCAAATAAAAGACACCCCATTCAGACCGGCCAGGTCCTATCTGTATAGCCTGAGGGTTGCCACTGTTGCTGGTGTTGGAGGTCTTAAATTAATAAGGGTAGAGAAAGTTAGTGTAGGCAAGATAGACGGCTCACTCACCATTGAGCATAGGAAGTGCCTACCGTACGAAATGGTGAACCCTTGTCCACCCCTCCTACACCGATATAATCTAGGGAACGAGAACTAAAAGCTGCACTGATAAACCCGTCTATCTATGCCTACATTGACTATAACCATGTCAATGCAACAACCCAAGGACTTAAACTGTTGTTCCACTTCAAATCCAAAAATGTAGGTGTTCATCCCAATGGCCATGTCAGGACTCTTAAATATTTTGATTGTCTTTTGGGCATTCCCCTCTCCCTAACTTGCCGGCTATCAAGCCCCTACAAATAACAGTTCCCACTCTCAGTAACAACCAACGTACGTCTCAGCAAATGAAGGTGAGGCAAGAGCCGCTGCAGAGGGAGTAGCACAGGCAGCCGGAGCAGAAGGAATGCTGGTAAGAGGTGTAGGTAGCAGAACCTCTGATGAGCAACAATCAGGAGATTCACACAGGATTTGCAGGAATAGGCAGAGAACGAGAAAAGCCACTAGGAGCAGGAAACCTGCAGAATACTCTAACACTGACTAGAGGCTGGAGTGGGGTTTATAAAGACAGGAAGAAAATGACACATGAGGCAAAGGATGCCAACTTGGAAGAGGGTAAGAATGCCCCAAAAGTAATCAAAATATTGAGAGTCCTGAAAGGTCATCTTTGTTCCACTTTCATACATGTCCTGAATTGAGCTATGTTCACCTCTGACATGAAGGGAGCATTGTTCCCCCGCAACCGGATTCTGTTCTTCCTGGTTTACCGGCGGCCTATTGGCAGTACGCGGATGTCTTCAACAAGACAGAGGCAGAAGTCATCTCGACTCATCTGCCATATGATTGCCCTCTAGGCCTGGTTCCCGGTGCTACACCACCCAGGGGACGGATCTACCCGTTGTCCCCAGCCGACTCGCAAACCATGTCTGAGTATATCACGGACAATTTGGCTAGGGGATTCATCCGAAAGTCCACATTCCCTGCTGGCGCAGGGTTTTTCTTTGTGAGGAAGGAGGAGGGCACCCTTCAACCATTTATAGATTACAGGGGCTTGAATGTGATCACCGTCAAGAACAAATACCCCCTGCGTTGATTCTGGAGCTCTTTGACAGGCTCAAAGGGGCTCGCATCTTCACGAAATTGGACCTATGAGGAGCCTACAACCTGGTTCACATACGTGCCGGGGACGAATGGAAGACGGCTTTCAACACCAGAGACGGTCTAATGAGTATTTGGTCATGCCATACGGGTGGTGTGACGCCCCCGCGGAGTTTCAAGAGTTCGTCAATGACATCTTCCGTGATCTGTTGTACACATGTGTGGTGGTTTATTTAGATGACATCCTCATCTTCTCCCCGGATTTATCCTCTCATAGACAGCACGTACGGCAAGTCGTCCTGTGACTGACGAGGAACCGGTTGGACGCTAAGATAGAGAAATGTGTCTTTGAGCACACCTGTTTGCCCTTTCTCGGATACATCATTTCTGATTCCAGATGGACCCTGAGAAGCTCTAAACTGTTCTGAAGTGACCCCGTCCTGTGGGGACTAAGGCTATCCAACGGTTCCTTGGCTTTGCGAATTATTACAGGCAATTCATTCCCCATTTCTCTTCCTTGATCAAACCCATTACGGCTCTCATCTGTAAGGGAGCAAAGTCCTGCAGCTGCACCCTGGAGGCAGAAAACGCCTTCTCCACCTTAAAGCTCTCCTCCGAGGCTCCTACCATGCACCGACCAGAGGTAAACAGACAGTTCTACATAGTAGCAGGGGCTGTCCTCTCCCAGAAATCCACTTCAGGTCGGGTAGTCACCTGTGGGTTTTTCTCCAAAGCATTTACCAAATTGGAGTGCAACTATTCTATCGGGGATCGTGAATTGCTGGCCACAAATTGGAATTAGAGGAGTGGCGACACCTCCCCGAGGGTGCCATTCATCCGTTCATTATCTTCACCGACCATAAGAACCTGGCTTATCTCCAGTACGCCCAGAGGCTCAACCCCCAGCAGTTCCGGTGGTCCCTGTTCTTTGCCCGTTTCAATTTTGAACTGCACTTCCAACCTGGCAGCAAGAATGTCAAGACTGAGGCCCTGTCAAGGTCCTTCCAGCCGTCGGATGTGGAGGAGGAGTCCTTCCATATCATTGACCCTACCAAGATAATCACTGTGGCTCCCTTACGTATAGCTGGACCTCTGCCGGGTAAGACTTTCGTGGCACAGGATAAGAGGAAGACGGTCCTGTCATGGGGACACTCTTCTAGAATTGCCGGCCATGTTGGAATTAAAAAGTCTCTGTCTTTGATCTCTCATCACTATTGGTGATCTACTATCCGTCAAGACGTCCATGATTTTGTTGCTTCATGCCCTCGTGTGCTAGAAATAAGGTGTCCAGGAAGTTGCCAGCTGGACGTCTACTGCCTCTCCCAGTTCCGTTGGCTCCTTGGCAATACATAGCCATGGATTTCATTACGGATCTTCCCTGCTCCTCCGGCTGTACGGTCATATGGGTAGTTGTGGATCGCTTGTCTAAAATGGCCCACTTCGTTCCTTTGCCCGGTCTACCATCCGCTCGTGAGTTGGCCAAGATATTCATTGAACACATCTTCCGGCTCCACGGATTTCCTTGCCATATCGTGTCCGATAGGGGAGTCCAGTTCACTTCCCGATTCTGGAGGGCGCTGTGCAAGCATATGGACATCACTGTTGGACTTTTCCTCTGCCTATCATCCTCAGTCCAACGAGCAGGTGGAGCGATTAACCAAGTCCTCACCACGTATCTTCAGCACTTCATCAACATCACCGATACGACCTGTCTCTTCCTTCGCGAATTAACTTAACAATCACTCTAGTGAGTCGTCAGCTAAATCTCTTTTTGTCGTGGTATTTGGGCAACATCCTGGTTTGCCTCTTCCGATCTCCTCTGCGTCTGGCAACCCGGCGGCTGATGCATTGTCCGTGGACTTCTCCAAGATCTGGAGAGAGACCAGAGACGCTCTTGCACAAGCCTCCGGCAGGATGAAGAGACATGCCATTAAGAGACGTCTGGATTCGCCATCTTTCCCTCCGGCGAAAAGTGTGGCTTTCTTCCAGTTATGTCAGGCTGAAGGTGCCATCCTACAAATTGGGGCCAAGTTATATCGGTCCCTTCGAAGTCCTGGGACGCATCAACGATGTTGCCTACAAGCTGAGACTGCCTGCCCGCTTCGCATCCCTAACTCATTTCATGTCTCGTTGTTGAAACCAGTAGTACTTAATCGATTTCATCCATCCTCCGTCACTGTGCCATGGCCTCTCAGCTCCAAGAATATCTATGAAGTCAGGGACATCCTTGCAATGAATAAAAGTAGAGGAAAACACTCTTCCTAATTGACTGGGTTGGCTTCGGTCCTGAGGAGAGGACCTGGGAGTCGGGGAAACATTAATGCGCCACGCATTCTGGGAGGTTCTTAGCACGCCTTCAGAGGAGGGGGCGTAAGGGAGGTGGTACTGTTGGGTCCACTGGCACCGCTTCCCAGCTCACCTGTCCTGGGTCTGCATCCTCTGCTCCTCTACCGATCGGGCATCCGGCATCCAGGCGTGCTGTGTCTCAGAGCCATGGCCGGGTCCCCTTCCTGTCTGCTGACCACCAGGCTCACACATCAGCACACTACAATGGTCAGAGTCATGAACCTAATCACCAGTGCACTAGGTGCGGTCGCGCTCCTCCCCTGTGAATGTAGGGGCCGCATGGCTCAACCTGACACTCCCCTTGACCAATAGCTGTCCGTCCTCCGGTATGTCAGGCCACCTCCACTGATGGGAGGTGCCTGATTATTGAGTTAGTAAGCTTCTGCTTCACTGGCTGTTAGTCAGGCCCTCCTTGTGCTCTGCTCCTGTAGACCCATTCCTGCTCTCCTAGCCTCGGGCTCTGATCCCACGAATCCTCTTTAGCTATAATGTAGAATAGGCTAACCCTACGAGCCACCCCCTGGTACTAGCAGCTGTGTTATTAGACTCCCTGAGCTTGCCCCTGACAATCCCCTTGATAGGGGTTGGTTAAACTAGCACCAGCTCACCCAGGGGACTTCGGTACCACGGCCCAGTGGGTCCACTCTAGGACGCCTTCCCCCGGAAGCGTGACACAATCGACTTACGTAGCTCTACAATTTAACGACTCCTCCGAACTAAGATGGTTCAATCGACTTGCATAGCTCTACAGTTTGAGGGCTCCTCTAAACTAAGATAATCCAATCAATTGAAGTAGCTCTACAATTTGAGGACTCCTCCAAACTAAGATGATCCGACTGACTTAAGTAGCTCTACAATTTAAGGACTTCTCCAAGGTAAGATGATCAACTACTCCCCAAATCTCACCTTCCTGGTCCTCGGTTGAGTTTGACATGAGGACTGGGGGTGAGCTGAAGTCTCGTTTACATTTTGAAGTTTTACGATCTTAAGCTAACCTGTATTTATTTTATAGAGTAATTAAACATTTTAAACTAGACATGAGGAATGTTCCTAGACATTTTGGACTGAGTTACAAAGTAAGTAAACATTTTTTTTTATTTTATTTTTAGAATTTTGAATTTATTTATTTTTTAATAATTTTATCCAGCATAGAAAGTTATGAGATTTTGCAAATCACTTTATGCGTTGAAACATGCTTCCAAACCCTGGATATTCCCCAGTCTATTTGCCTGCTGTTAGCTGCATTGATATGATGATATACTCTTTTTGGAGTACAGATGATGGCAGTGATGGGTCAGCTCAACTCCTGTCTCTCCCTTTGGGGAGAAATTGCTGTGGAAGGTTATTCTGATTAGCGCAGCTTCTCCCCGGAGTCAGTGTGACACAGGTGTTGAGTTGACCGTGTTACTGCTATCATCTGTCCTCCAAATGAGAACATTCTCATATCAATGTAGTTTATGGCAGGAAAAGAGATCAGCAACAAGCCAGAGGTTGGAAACTCATTATATGCACTTTTTATAAGAATGAGAACAAATAAAGTGATTTGAAAAGTTTCATACATTTTCATGGTGGAACATAAATGCAAAGTTATAAAAATAAAATAAGTTAATTAAAGGTTTTGTTTAACTCCGTCCCTTATGTCTGAGAAGATGAGATAGGTGGAGTCCTCACACTGTAGAACTACGTAAGTTGACTTAATCATCGGCATCTCTCCGGACTCGGTTGATTACTGGCACTTTTTTCGGGAATCTTTTCCAAGTTGGACAGATGTTGCGATAAATCCTTGGCTCTTTGCACACATGATGCTCCTGGATACACATTGGAATATGATCCAGGTTCTAGATCATTAGTCTTCTGAACCATTCAGTACCAACAGAGTCTTCAAGACTTTGTAATGGCATCTTGACTTGAGTTAGAAGAAGGTTTCAGTCTACCCTCATAATCAGTGGCGTATCGTGAGGCTCAGGGGCCCCAGTGCAAAAGCTCCAACAGGACCCCTGCAAATCTTTAATATCATTAGTCTCTAGTTTCTATAGGTCAAAGTGACTTTTGGGGCCCCCTAGGCCACAAGTGCCTGGGTGCAATTTCAAACCCTGCACCTATTGTAGTTACACCCCTGCTCACAATTACCTTTCCTCGGTCTAGATCTTCTAGGCATTCCTTCCAGGAACTGCCACATTAGCAGACCCATGAATCAGCCATCAGCCAAATGTCTATTTTATATGTTTTTCCCAAAGTCATGCTCAATCTGGACTCAATCCAGTGACCTTGTGCTGAGTGGTCAGTTTCTTTCCCCAATGAGCCACAGCCTGGTCGGTCCATGTCCAAATGACTCACCGTAGCCGGGGGGTACACGTCTCGGGCTGTCGCTGCTCCCTGTCACGGTTCCGCGCCCAATGCTGTGTAGGCCCGGTGGTCCAGATCAATAGGGGATGGCTGAACAGTAAGGGATTTATAAGTCTTGTCATGACGCCACCTGCGGGTGTTCCGGTGATCTCACCGGCGCTGCTTGGGCCTCCGTGGGATGTATGGCAGCAAGATGGGACGCTCCCCACAGGATGAGCGGGAGTCCCCGGGGCCCGGAGCTGCACGTGATGGTGTATGGCAACTCGTAGTACTGCTGGTGGGTCCAGGAATAGTGCACAGACGCCTCAAAGTCTTTTGGGTACCTTTACTGGTGTCAACAGGTACACACGGACCGGGTGATGAGGTTGTCGCTCCTTGAGTCTCCACAGCAAGCAGTGTGTAGGCTTCCTTTGCTCTAAGACTCTGGTTGGGTCGGGTGGATGTGGAATCCTGCTGGACCGGGTAGTACGTTGTGTGTAACGTGTTCACCTGGGTTAGCTGCACTGAGGGCACTGTTAAATGGGTTGGCTAGCTAGGCCTCTTCCCTGGACTCTCGTCCGTGGGTGCTTCCAAGTGTACAGGGGGCTAAACTCCCTGGTTGCAATGCTGGTTTCTCTGTGACTGGCGTGGTAGCTCTCACAGCTCGGTTCCAGTAACCGGTTGGTGAGGGAGAGTTAAGGTAACTCTGCTGTTCCCGAGAGGTGCTCTTCTCCTTTCCTCTGACCCCAGTTACAAGGGTCTCTCACGTGCTATGGGTGCTGGTTTGGGCCTATAATGTTCCAGAACCAGTACTACACCTTCCTGCAGCTCTCCTAGCGTCTGCACACTCTGCTGTTTCTCTCTCCAGGACCCTATTTACAGGGGAAACTGGCTCAAGTGACCAGTAGCGCTCCCCCTAGAGGCCTGGGGTGAAACAGGGTGTCTAGGTATTGTTAGGTGTTTTGTTTGTGAGTGATGCTTGCTGTTTCCACTCCATTTGCGTAACAAGGGTTCTGTGGTGCCCAACAAGGTGCCAGGGTGCCACACAAATGTTGACAGTCTTTCACTTTTACTTCTCTCTTTTTTGGCTTGTGTATATCAGATGTTCTCATTTTCTCACTTCCTCTGTCCTATCACATCCTGGGTGTGGCTATTTATACCTTCCTGATATCCTTCTCTGCTGGCTATATTATTGTGTGGATTCTACTAAGAAGTTCCAATATTGCTGCAAGGGATTTTACCTTGTTCGACAAATGGTATTTTCTCTGTGCTTTGTCACTTATCTTACCTAGACCTTTCTCTTGTTTGCTGCTAGGTTTGCAGGACGCTACCCTTGCTTGCATTTGGTATTTCACCTTTTCCACTTGTACATTTTTTTTATGTTTCCTCACTTTGCGTCCTTCTTTGTTTCAGAACACTTTTCCTATCTTGGTTTATAGTGCGTGGTATTTTACCCTTTGCTTCCTCTGGAGGTGTGCAAACAACTCAATGGCCTTTTAGGCAGACAGGTCCGATTGTGGCTTTCTAGTGTTATGGCTAGGTATATTCCAGTCTGTTCAGGAACCAGTAGGGTGCAAGTGCGGCTGCATTGGGATAGACTTTATGTATCCTTTTACCCATGTTGGAATACTTATGTGCATAATAGCAACTGTTCCTGCAGAGCCGAATATGTCACGGAAAGTCTACGTTAATCAAAAATTGATAAAAATTGCTGAATTATGTCACAAAGAGAATAAGAGCACTTTGGTTTCTTTATTTTCGGGGGTCACCCACTGGGACAATTTAATAAATATTGTTTCACTGTTTTTTTACGTTTTAGTTTAAAGGGAACTTGTGAGGTTGGTTAATCCTAGTAATCTGGAGAAAAATCACCGAATTGGTACATAAACTACAAAGTAGAAAAAACTCACCAAATTTGACCGCTTACAAATATCATTGCATTTGGCAGGATACTATCAGCCACCTCAGAGGCAACCCATATCTCCCAACACCGATGCTCCATCTCTTACAACCCTGGCACGGGGGCGATTGTGGCATCTGCGACCAGCCGTGCCACAAGGAGGAGACAGGTGGTATCACTGGACATGAGATCACCACAGGGCGGCAGCCACTCCACAAGTGAAGCATAGTGTCAGAAAGCAGCCTATTAATGACGCCCAGCTGTTAGACAAGGTGGGCTGCTGTGCAACAAAATATGCAACACAAGTGACTGACGCCCCCTAGAGGACCCAGCTGTAGACTGCAGATGGATAAAAAATGCAATATAAAACTATAGATGAAAGTGAGGTGTTAGTTTGATATTTTGGACCAAAATAGGGTAAGCTCGTAGCCCCCGTCACGGGCCCTCACGCCTACGAGTACCTAACCACATGTTTAACACATGTATAATTTAGTTTAGAGAAAAATCACCGAATTGGTACATAAACTACAAAGTAGAAAAAACTCAAAAAATTTGGCCGCTTACAAATATCATTGCATTTAGCAGGATACTATCAGCCACCTCAGAGGCAATCCTAATAATCTGCCAATATCAGATTAATCTACAGATTTTAATAGTATTATGGACGTGTCAGGCTGCAGTTCGACACCAATGGAGAAAAATGCAGTTCGAAAGTTCGACACCATGGAGAAAATGAACTTTATTTCTTCCAGGAGCCGCCAGCTGTCAGTCATGTGGCCGGAGCAATTACAGCGACTTCTCACAGCACTGAGAATGGCAGCCATAACCGCGTCCCGGCACTGAGGCAATGTAGAGTCGGCTGTCAGTGCTGAGCACTTCCATAATTTATACAACCTGCAGATTAACCCTATATTTGCAGGTTAATAGCGTTATCAGACCTGACAGGTTCCAATCAATTTTTCCTAAAAATGAGGCTCAGAAAATCCTTCTATTAACCTTGGCCCACACGCACATGTGAAGTCTTGTGTTTTAAAACGTACTAAGAGTAATGGTGGATTCTGCATTGACCCATTATAGATTGGTGGCAATTGCACTGGTCAGGTGGGCACAGAGCAATCCGCAAGATGAGGTGGAAAAAAGATTCTTCATTCCAATACAACCCCTAAAGCAGGTGTGGGAAACTCCAGTCCTCAAGGGCCGCAAAAGAGTTCATGTTTTTAGGATTTCCTTAGCAATTGACAGTTGGACTCATCTCCTGTGCAGAAGATTAAATTACCAACTGTCAAATGCTAAAGGAAATCTTGAAAACCTGCACTGGGTGTGGCCCTTGAGGCCTGGGATTTCCCACCCCTGCCCTAAAGATTAATCTAAAAGATAAAGAGTGTAGCTATCTATAGGAGAAGCAAGCTATTAAAGTGATACTCCACAGATATAAACTTTTTTGTAGTTTCCCTGCATTCATACACTATAAACCTGAGATGCTTAATACACTTATATTATCTTTAGAACTCTTGTAATTTACTCTGACAGAAGCTACTCCTCACCCCTCTTGTATGGGACATTACATCACTCACCAGTGTGCAGCTCCATACTGTATCAGTCAGTATCCTATAATAGAAGAAGGTGGGGCATGACGTCCCAGAACCTGCCTGCTGTAACAATCATTCTCTCCCGGTAAGCGGAGAAGAGAGGGCATGGCCACACCCCCTACTCTCGGAGTTACTGGGAGGAAGCAGGTAGAAGGAACTGATAATCATAGTAGGCAGCTTCTCGGACATCACGCCCCCTGTAATCACAGCTATTATCAGGAGACTGATACAGCACGGAGCTGCACACTGGTGAGCGACATATTGTCCTAGATAGGAATGGGGAGGAGCAGTAATTGTCAGGAGACTGATACAGCACGGAGCTGCACAGTGGTTAGTGACGTAATTTTCCAGATAAGAGGGGTGATGAGCAGCTATTATTATAAGACTGAAATAGCACAGAGCAGCACACTGGTGAGTGATATAACGTCCCATACAGGAGGGGTGATGAGCAGTTATTATCAGGAGACTGATACAGCACAGAGCAGCACACTGGTGAGTGACGTAACATTCCAGATAGGAGTGGTGAGGAGCAGCTATTATCAGGAGACTGATACAGCACAGAGCAGCACACTGTTGAGTGACGTAACATCCCATATAGGAGGGGTGAGGAGCAGCTATTATCAGGAGACTGATATAGCACAGAGCAGCACACTAGTGAGTGATATAATGTCCCATACAGGAGGGGTGATGAGCAGCTATTATCAGGAGACTGATACAGCACAGAGCAGCACACTGTTGAGTGACGTAACATCCCAGATAGGAGTGGTGAGGAGCAGCTATTATCAGGAGACAGCACGGAGCAGCACACTAGTGAGTGATATAACGTCCCATACAGGAGGGGTGATGAGCAGCTATTATCAGTACACTGATACACCACGGAGCAGCACACTGGTGAGTGACGTAACATCCCAGATTGGAGTGGTGAGGAGCAGCTATTATCAGGAGACTGATATAGCACAGAGCAGCACACTAGTGAGTGATATAACGTCCCATACAGGAGGGGTGATGAGCAGCTATTATCAGTACACAGATACAGCACGAAGCAGCACACTGGTGAGTGACGTAACATCCCAGATAGGAGTGGTGAGGAGCAGCTATTATCAGGAGACTGATACAGCACAGAGCAGCACACTGTTGAGTGACGTAACATCCCAGATAGGAGTGGTGAGGAGCAGCTATTATCAGGAGACTGATATAGCACAGAGCAGCACACTAGTGAGTGATATAACGTCCCATACAGGAGGGGTGATGAGCCGCTATTATCAGTACACTGATACAGCACGAAGCAGCACACTGGTGAGTGACGTAACATCCCAGATAGGAGTGGTGAGGAGCAGCTATTATCAGGAGACTGATACAGCACAGAGCAGCACACTGGTGAGTGATACAACGTCCCATACAGGAGGGGTGATGAGCAGTTATTATCAGGAGACTGATACAGCACAGAGCAGGACACTGGTGAGTGACGTAACATCCCAGATAGGAGTGGTGAGGAGCAGCTATTATCAGGAGACTGATACAGCACAGAGCAGCACACTGTTGAGTGATATAACGTCCCATACAGGAGGGGTGAGGAGCAGCTATTATCAGGAGACTGATACAGCACAGAGCAGCACATGGGTGAGTCATATAATGTCCCATACAGGAGTGGTGAGGGGCAGCTATAATCAGGAGACTGATACAGCACAGAGCAGCACATGGGTGAGTCATATAATGTCCCATACAGGAGGGGTGAGGAGCAGCTATTATCAGGAGACAGCACGGAGCAGCACACTAGTGAGTGATGTAACATCCTATACAGGAGGGGTGAGGAGCAGCTCTTGTCACAGTCAATTATAAAAGTTCTAAAGATAATACAAGTGTATTAGGCATCTCAGCTTTATAGTGTATGAGTGCAGGGACACTGCAATAAAAAAGTTTTTATGTATCCCTTTAAGTAAAATGAGAAACTAGCTACTGCCTATATCGAGTAACTAGCAACTAGGTATGAGAATAATGAGAAGAAACCATGTACTATGAATGAGGATAAGCCAGCTCAAGAAAAGTTAGCTACTATGGTAAGTATAAGAGTAAAGATAGCTATTAAATATTAAAAAAAATCCAGCTGTTAACCATTTTTCACTGCATCTCTCCATTGCAGAGATATTCACGCTTGTTGCTTTGGAGCGTAGTATGTGAAATTTCTTCTTGTAGTGCAACTGGACAATAGGAATCCTTCTCAAGGATCCATAGAGTGTGAACTGAATTTCATCCAGTATAAACTAGAACAACCTAATTGTGGACAATTATGTAATAATATGCTTGTTATTCCACTTGGGATCACGAGGCTGAAAATATGTCTCTCATAACTGTAGGATCTACGCTTTCATAAATATCTAAATATTCATAACTTGGCTTTGGCTCCAGTCTGTCTACTGTCAGTCATTTTATTTGAAGTTCAGACAAGTTATCTATTGAGGTGACAGAAATTCTACTTATGGGGAATAATATGGCTGACAGTGGTGAATCTCAGATGATCACTTACTGTCTTACAATATGAATGAAGAAATATGCAATGAAATATGCAAATTGTCTCTTCTGAGAGGAGGAAGACTTGAACTCTAGCGCCACCTATTGGAAGTAGCAATCCTAAAAGTCAATATCAATCCTTTAACGAGTCTTGCCATATGACTTAGGATTTACACCAGCTCAGAACCTTAGTTTGCAGACACGGTGTTTCTGTGTAATTGTCCTTCATCAGTGCAAAGTTTGAGATCTGATCTGGTTGTATGAGAGGATAAGTGGGGTCTAAAGAGTAAGGTTTCTCCTTAAGGAGAGTGATATGCCAGTAATGAGGAGACTTAGAATCCACAATGCTCCTCTGTGAAATAAAATATGCAAATTGTCTCCTCAAAGAGAAAGTACTTTAGTGCCACCTATTGAAAGTAGTAACCCTAGAAGTAAAAAAAAAAACCCTTTAACAAGCCTTGTCATTTACAGGATTTATACCAGATTGGAATCTCAATTTGCAGACAGTGTTTTGACGTATTTTCCCTTTATTAATGCAAAGTATAGGATCTGATCTGGCCTGTGGGATCTAAGGGTTAAGGTTTCTCCTTGTGGAGAGTGACATTCCAGTATGAGGAGACTTAAAAGCCGCAATGCTCCTCTGGGAAATAAAATATGCACATTTTTTCTTCATATAAGAAAGAGACTTGAACTCTAGCGCCACCTATTGGAAGTAGCAGTCTTAAAAGTCAAAATCAACGCTATATCACAAGGATCATTAAAGGGTGACTTTTGACTTTTAGGATGGCTACTTCCAATAGGTGGCGCTAGAGATCAAGTCATCTTCCTCTGTGAAGATACATTTGCATCTTTTATTACCCAGAGGAGCTTCGTGGCTATTAAGTCGCCTCATTACTGGCATGTCACCTTCCAGTAGGGGAAAAGCTTAGCCCTTAGACCCCACTTAGCCTCTCACACAGCCAGATCAGATCTCATACTTTGCATTGATGAAGGGCAATATCCAATAACACCGCGTCTGCAAATTAAGGTTCTGATCTGGTATAAATCGGATCATTAAAGGGTCGGTTTTCACTTTTAGGATTGCTACTTCCAATAGGTGGCGCTAGAGTTCAAGTCTCCTTTCTCTCTAAAGACACAATTTGCATACATTATTTCACAGAGGAGCATTGTGGCTTCTAAGTCTCCTCATTACTGGGATATCTCTCTCCTTAAGGAGAAACCTTACCCCTTAGAAATACTGGAGCTTCTGTGATATCAAGACGAATAACTTTCGCCCGTTTATATATTTAGTGAATAGCGTAGATTATATACGTGTTTAGTGGAGACGATCTTGATGCATTTGGCGCCCAGATGTTTGTGTTAACGCTTTGCTTTCTTGCCTTCCTGCTGGAGGTTGGGTGTATAGTGCACAGATACATTGTGTCTATTTGAGGATGTCTCACGTTGTATATACTGATCGCTTCCTATGTTGTCACTACGGCTTTCGCTAAATAAATTCATTTAATAATTGACCGTTGTGAAAATAAGAGATGAAATCCGGCCCGGATCCTCCTCCAGATCAGGAATGTTCCATGATAGACGACATCAAGGACAAAATGGGAGCAGATGGTGCAGATTAACGTCCATAAACACTGGATACATCGGAGGAGAAATATTGTTTCTTTTCACGATTGCTGTGACCTAATACGAAACCTGGGCTGGAGAGAGGAGCGGCGGCATAATGTGAAACTGTGGGACCGCAGGGCAAAAACTCAACCCGGACTATTTCCTAACAAGGTCCTACAAGGTGGTGGCCAGTCAAGTGGTGGCAACAGGTGGGTAGTGTTGTGATATACAGATGTACATCAGTCACGGAGTGCATTGCTCAAACCAATGACTTACCCAGTCTGTAGCCCTCCTGGCTGATTTTGGCTCACCTGTGGCTTCTGTATGGGGACCCACACTGTGCTCATTCCTTTTGTACATGCATTAAGAACCTGTTCATTATCACCATCATCAGCTTATGACTTTTAAGGCACCCTCACATCCACAATATAAAGTGACAAATCTTTATATAGTGAGCTCCCTCTAGTGGTGACTATATAAATCTGTATGTAGTGAGCTCCCTCTAGTGGTGACTGTATAGATCTGTATGTAGTGAGCTCCCCTTAGTGGTTATTGTATAAATCTGTATGTAGTGAGCTCCCCCTAGTGATGGCTGTATAAATCTGTATGTAGTGAGCTCCCTCTAGTGATGCCTGTATAAAGGTGTATGTAGTGAGCTTCCCTTAGTGGTCAATGCAAAAATCTGTATGTAGGAAGCTCCCTCTAGTGGTGGCTGTATAAGTCTGTATGTAGTGAGCTCCCTCTAGTGGTGGCTGTATAAATCTGTATGTAGTGAGCTCCCTCTAGTGGTGCCTGTATAAGTCTGTATGTAGTGAGCTCCCTCTAGTGGTGGCTGTATAAATCTGTATGTAGTGAGCTCCCTCTAGTGATGGCTGTATAAATCTGTATGTAATGAGCTCCCTCTAGTGGTGGCTGTATAAATCTGTATGTAGTGAGCTCCCTCTAGTGGTGGCTGTATAAGTCTGTATGTAGTGAGCTCCCTCTAGTGGAGATTGTATAAATCTGTATGTAGTGAGCTCCCTCTAGTGGTGGCTGTATAAATCTGTATGTAGTGAGCCCCCTCTAGTGGTGGCTGTATAAATCTGTATGTAGTGAGCTCCCTCTAGTGGTGGCTGTATAAATCTGTATGTAGTGAGCAGCCTTTAGTGGTAGCTGTATAAATCTCTATGTAGTGAGCTCCCTCTAGTGATGCCTGTATAAAGGTGTATGTAGTGAGCTCCCCCTAGTGGTCAATGTAAAAATATGTATGTAGTGAGCTCCCTCTAGTGGTGGATGTATAAATCTCTATGTAGTGAGGTCCCTCTAGTGATGGCTGTATAAATCTATGTGTAATGAGCTCCCTCTAGTGGTGGATGTATAAATCTGTATGTAGGAAGCTCCCTCTAGTGGAGACTGTATAAATCTGTATGTAGTGAGCTCCCTCTAGTGGTGACTGTATAAATCTGTATGTAGTGAGCTCCGTCTAGTGGTGGCTGTATAAATCTGTATGTAGTGAGCTCCCCCTAGTGGTGGCTGTATAAATCTGTATGTAATGATCTCCCTCTAGTGTTGGCTGTATGAATGTATATGTAGTGATCTTCCTCTAGTGGTGGCTGTATAAATCTATATGTAGTGAGAATCCTCTAGTGCTGGTTGTATTTATCTGTATTGAGTGAGTTCCCCGTAGTGGTAGCTGTATAAATCTGTATGTAGTAAGCTCTCCCTAGTGGTGGCTGTATAAATCTGTATGTACTGAGCTTCCTCTAGTAGTGACTGTATAAATCTGTATGTTGTGAGCTTCTTTTAGTAGTGGCTATATAAATATGTATGTAGTGAGCTTCCCCTAGTGGTGGCTGTATAATTCTGTATGTAGTGAGCTCCCCTATTGGTGGCTGTATAAATCTGTATGTGGTGAGCTCCCTCTAGTGGTGGCTGTATAAATCTGTATGTGGTGAGCTCCCTCTAGTGGTGGCTGTATAAATCTGTATGTAGTGAGCTCCCCTATTGGTGGCTATATTAATCTATATGTAGTGAGCTCCCTTTAGTGGTGGTGGCTGTATAAATCTGTATGCAGTGATCTCTCCCCTAGTGGTGGCTGTATAAATCTGTATGTAGTGAGCTCCCCCTAGTGGTGGCTGTATAAATCTTTATTTAGTAAGCTCCCTTTAGTGGTGGCTGTATAAATCTGTATGTATTTAGCTCCCTGTCATGGTGGCTATATAAATATGTACGTACACACCAAAAGAAAACTGCAGCACTCCTTTCTTGAGGTTTTTTAAGCCTTTATTTGGCCCCCAGGCTGGAAGAAGGTTTACTAAAACGGAAACATTGCCATCTTGTCCTGAGGGCCAAATAAAGGCTTAAAAAAACTCAAGAAAGGAGTGCTGCAGTTTTCCTTTGGTGTGTATAACTTGGCAAATGAAGCATTGCCCTAACTGATTTTTTCACCCTGTGGAAGTGGCTGTGCTTTTTCTAAATCTGTATGTAGTGAGTTCCCCCTAGTGGTGGCTGTATAAATCTGTATTTAGTGAGCTCCCTTTAGTGGTGGCTGTATAAATCTCTATGTAGTGAGCTCCCTCTATTGGTGGCTGTATAAATCTGTATGTAGTTAGTGAGCTCCCTCTAGTGGCTGTATAAATCTGTATTTAGTGAGATCCCTTTAGTGGTGGCTCTATAAATCTCTATGTAGTGAGCTCCCTCTATTGGTGGCTGTATAAATCTGTATGTAGTGAGCACCCTCCAGTGGTGGCTGTATAAATCTCTATGTAGTGAGCTCCCTTTAGTGGTGGCTGTATAAATCTCTATGTAGTGAGCTCCCTTTAGTGGTGGCTGTATAAATCTCTATGTAGTGAGCTCCCTCTAGTGGTGGCTGTATAAATGTGTATGTAGTGAAATCCCTTTAGTGGTGGCTGTATAAATTTTTGTAGTGAGCTCCCTCTAGTGGTCGCTGTATAAATCTGTATGCAGTGATCTCCCCCTAGTGGTGGCTGTATAAATCTGTATGTAGTGAGCTCCCGCTAGTGGTGGCTGTATAAATCTTTATGTAGTAAGCTCCCTTTAGTGGTGGCTGTATAAATCTGTATGTATTTAGCTCCCTGTCATGGTGGCTATATAAATATGTACGTACACACCAAAAGAAAACTGCAGCACTCCTTTCTTGAGGTTTTTTAAGCCTTTATTTGGCCCCCAGGCTGGAAGAAGGTTTACTAAAACGGAAACATTGCCATCTTGTCCTGAGGGCCAAATAAAGGCTTAAAAAACCTCAAGAAAGGAGTGCTGCAGTTTTCCTTTGGTGTGTATAACTTGGCAAATGAAGCATTGCCCTAACTGATTTTTTCACCCTGTGGAAGTGGCTGTGCTTTTTTCTAAATCTGTATGTAGTGAGTCCCCTAGTGGGCTGATAAATATTAGGGGTCCTTTTGTGAGTTCCTTTGGTGTGTATAACTTGGCAAATGAAGTCCCCAGTGGTGGCCTCGTATATATCTATGGGCTTATTATCTCAGTTACCCCTAGTGGTGGCTGTATAATCTGTATGTTAGTGACTCCTTTATGTGGCTGTAAAATCTGTATGTAGTGAGCTCCCTATAGTGGTGGCTGTATAAATCTATATGTAGTGAGCTCCCTCATATGGTGGCTGTATAATCTGTATTAGTGGTCCTAGTGTAGCTGTAATCGTAGTAGTCCCCTTAGTGGTGTGCTGTATAAACTCTATTAGTGAGCTCCCTTTAGTGGTGGCTGTATAAATCTCTATGTAGTGAGCTCCCTCTAGTGGTGGCTGTATAAATCTGTATGTAGTTAGTGACTCCCTTAGTGGTGGCTGTATAAATCTGTATGTAGTGAGCATCCCTTAGTGGTGGCTGTATAAATCTTATGTAGTGAGCTCCCTCTATTGGTGGCTGTATAAATCTGTATGTAGTGACCCCTAGTGGTGGCTGTATAAATCTTATGTAGTGAGCTCCTTAGTGGTGGCTGTATAAATCTGCTATGTAGTGAGCTCCCTTAGTGGTGGCTGTATAAATCTGTATGTAGTGAGCTCCTCTAGTGTGGCTGTATAAATGTGTATGTAGTGAATCCTTAGTGGTGGCTGTATAAATCTGTAGTGAGCTCCCTCTATGTGGCTGTATAAATCTGTATGTAGTGAGCTCCTCTAGTGGTGGCTGTATAAATCTGTATGTAGTGAGCTCCCTCTAGTGGTGGCTGTATAAATCTGTATGTAGTGAGCTCCCTCTAGTGGTGGCTGTTAAATGTGTATGTAGTGACTCCCCTAGTGGTGGCTGTATAAATCTGTATGTAGTGAGCTCCCTCTAGTGGTGGCTGTATAAATGTATGTATGACTCTCTAGTGGTGGCTGTATAAATCTGTATGTATGAAATCCCTTTAGTGGTGGTTGTATAAATCTCTATGTAGTGAGTTCCCTCTAGTGGTGGCTGTATAAATCTGTATGTAGTGAGCTCCCCCTAGTGGTGGCTGTATAAATCTGTATGTAATGATCTCCCTCTAGTGTTGGCTGTATGAATGTATAGTAGTGATCTTCCTCTAGTGGTGGCTGTATAAATCTATATGTAGTGAGAATCCTCTAGTGCTGGTTGTATTTATCTGTATTGAGTGAGTTCCCCGTAGTGGTAGCTGTATAAATCTGTATGTAGTGAGCTCTCCCTAGTGGTGGCTGTATAAATCTGTATGTACTGAGCTTCCTCTAGTAGTGACTGTATAAATCTGTATGTTGTGAGCTTCTTTAGTAGTGGCTATATAAATATGTATGTAGTGAGCTTCCCCTAGTGGTGGCTGTATAATTCTGTATGTAGTGAGCTCCCCTATTGGTGGCTGTATAAATCTGTATGTGGTGAGCTCCCTCTAGTGGTGGCTGTATAAATCTGTATGTGGTGAGCTCCCTCTAGTGGTGGCTGTAATAAATCTGTATGTAGTGAGCTCCCCTATTGGTGGCTATATTAATCTATATGTAGTGAGCTCCCTTTAGTGGTGGTGGCTGTATAAATCTGTATGCAGTGATCTCCCCCTAGTGGTGGCTGTATAAATCTGTATGTAGTGAGCTCCCCCTAGTGGTGGCTGTATAAATCTGTATGTAGTAAGCTCCCTTTAGTGGTGGCTGTATAAATCTGTATGTATTTAGCTCCCTGTCATGGTGGCTATATAAATATGTACGTACACACCAAAAGAAAACTGCAGCACTCCTTTCTTGAGGTTTTTTAAGCCTTTATTTGGCCCCCAGGTTGGAAGAAGGTTTACTAAAACGGAAACATTGCCATCTTGTCCTGAGGGCCAAATAAAGGCTTAAAAAACCTCAAGAAAGGAGTGCTGCAGTTTTCCTTTGGTGTGTATAACTTGGCAAATGAAGCATTGCCCTAACTGATTTTTTCACCCTGTGGAAGTGGCTGTGCTTTTTTCTAAATCTGTATGTAGTGAGCTCCCCATAGTGGTGGCTGTATAAATCTATATGTAGTGAGCTCCCCATAGTGGTGGCTGTATATATCTGTATGTAGTGAGTTACCCCTAGTGGTGGCTGTATAAATCTGTATTTAGTGAGCTCCCTTTAGTGGTGGCTGTATAAATCTCTATGTAGTGAGCTCCCTCTATTGGTGGCTGTATAAATCTGTATGTAGTTAGTGAGCTCCCTCTAGTGGTGGCTGTATAAATCTGTATTTAGTGAGATCCCTTTAGTGGTGGCTCTATAAATCTCTATGTAGTGAGCTCCCTCTATTGGTGGCTGTATAAATCTGTATGTAGTGAGCACCCTCCAGTGGTGGCTGTATAAATCTCTATGTAGTGAGCTCCCTTTAGTGGTGGCTGTATAAATCTCTATGTAGTGAGCTCCCTTTAGTGGTGGCTGTATAAATCTCTATGTAGTGAGGTCCCTCTAGTGGTGGCTGTATAAATCTCTATGTAGTGAGCTCCCTCTAGTGGTGGCTGTATAAATGTGTATGTAGTGAAATCCCTTTAGTGGTGGCTGTATAAATCTCTGTAGTGAGCTCCCTCTAGTGGTCGCTGTATAAATCTGTATGTAGTGAGCATCCTCTAGTGGTGGCTGTATAAATCTGTATGTAGTGAGCTCCCTCTAGTGGTGGCTGTATAAATCTGTATGTAGTGAGCTCCCTCTAGTGATGGCTGTATAAATCTGTATGTAGTGAGCATCCTCTAGTGGTGGCTGTATAAATCTGTATGTAGTGAGCTCCCTCTAGTGGTGGCTGTATAAATCTGTATGTAGTGAGCTCCCTCTAGTGGTGGCTGTATAAATGTGTATGTAGTGAGCTCCCTCTAGTGCTGGCTGTATAAATCTGTATGTAGTGAGCTCCCTCTAGTGGTGGCTGTATAAATCTCTATGTAGTGAGCTCCCCCTAGTGGTGGATGTATAAATATGTATGTAGTGAGCTCCCTCTAGTGGTGGCTGTATAAATCTGTATGTAGTGAGCGTCCTCTAGTGGTGGCTGTATAAATCTCTATGTAGTTAGCTCCGTCTAGTGGTGGCTGGATTTTTGGTGTAGAACATGTTCTTTGCTTTGAACAATTATACCTATAGTTGAGGGATGAAATGATGGATTGCAGAAAAAAACTATTCGAAGTTGCAGAAATAAGTGCAGCAATTGATTGATGGGTGTAGTGGGGCTCGGCTTTGTAGGTCGGGTCCTCTTATATATATCCATCTTCCTGCGTCCTCCTGGCTTGCGCCTTTTTCTTAAAATTTTGCACTGTGTCGCCATTTCTGTTGGTGGCGTTGCATGCGCATTCATTTTGTAATGGTGATGTAATTAAAATGGTACGGGCACTGCGAGCTCTGGCACCGTTATATTGAGGACACTGTGGAGATGGCATCGGCACAGATTGACTTTTTTGTTTTCATCTGTGCATACTGGTGGGGAGCCAATGTCCAAATTTTGCACCGAGGCCCATCGGACTCTATCTTTGCCACTGTGTCTTTAATTGTGCAAAATGAATTTCTGGCTACTATAGAACTATGATAATAGGTGAATGGTGGAGAATACCAAATGTCAGACCTCTACCGCTCTGATATTAATGACCAACCCTAAGGATAGATCATCAATATATCAGTCCCAGACAACCTCTTTAAAGGGAATCTGTCAGGTCAAAAATACATATGTGACTGCTATCATTTTCTAATTCCTCTCTCTAAGCTCTCTCTATTCCTGCATTTCTATTATTTATACTTCCCTCCTATCCTCTGTTAAAGGCAAAATAAAAGAGCCAGGAGCCGCAGGAGAGATGGCGGTAGCCGTATGAGAGCCCTCAGTGCAGCAACACAGGTGTGAAAGAGCAGGAAAGGTCAGGCCTGGTTTCAAACACGCCAGACTCAAGACAAGGGAGCAGGACAAGGAGGCCTATAACTCACTCGGTGTGGAAGTCCCAAGGTGCTTCCTTCAGCCCTGGATGTGTACCTGGAGAACCATCAGTAAAGGTACCGGAAAGACTTCCTGTGTTAGTGTCCATTCCTTCAGCCTGTCCTTCACTGCAAAGACTATGCAGCCCCATCCCAACCGCACTGCCCTATTCCACCATTGTTACCCTACAGCCCCGGGATCCCACTCTTCCTGTAGAGAGCTACAACACCTTGCATGCCGCCCATAACCCAGGAGACCCCAGCAGCGCGGTGCCATCACCAGACCTACAGGTGGCGTCACGACTGACAATAACTCATTTCCCACCAAAACAAATCCCCCTTTTTATTTTGTCACCAAGGGCACAGACTCGGGCACCGACCACCGTGACATCCCCGTACCCAAGCGCCCGAGGTCCGAGAACTCCAATCCCTTGGCACGAGACAAAATCCTGGCGTCATGAACAGGATCCCGTGCCCAGTGTAACCGGGTACTGTGTACATAGGCTGTGTTTCGGGAACTGTTAATCGGGTTCGCCATTGCTGTGCCACTGCATGGGAAGGAAAGGGCCGTTACGGCTGCAAGGGTGTGAAGATAGGCCCCACCCCACGCTCTGCCGAGAACCGCCGAGTGCAGCAGCCTGCTCCGGAAGCACCCGAAGTGCTCCACTCCTCGCCTGCGGAGCCGAGTACGTAATTTCACTTTTCAGAGACTGGCAACGATTCACTAGGGATGGGGTGAGAATGAGTGCCCTGGACGCGAACAACGCAGTGGCCCCTCATGTAAACCTGCCTGCCGATGCAATTAAGGGACAGCAGCTCCCAGCAATACCAGACTTAGCCCCACAGCTGCGATGGGTTAATACCCCCTCTTTGCCAGAAGCACCTTCCTTATCCCTTGCAGCAGAGACCAGCATGCAGGCTGTAACCCCTGACCGATTTGACAGCCTGTGCTCTGAGGTGCGCCAGTTGAGCAGAAAGATGGCCAAGCTCCTGGGTGCTAGGCAACCTAAGACAGAGACACAGCAACAAGGAAAGACACAGCTCGCTGAAAGCCCGGAGGACAACCCGTGGATGAGGAAGAGGACACCGCCACTTTGAGCGAGGACCACAGACCGCTACAGCTCCAGTGGATAGCCCATATGTTGCAAGTGCAACAAGTAAGGGCACATCTACCGGTTCTGCCCTTTAAACGAGCAACCCCTTGGCTGGGGGCCCAAGCCCAGGAGTAGACTATCCAGGCCCGTCCAATTGGCTGCACAGGTATGTGGGAGATCGTCCGTACCTGTCCATCATCATAGATGGCATCACTACCACTGCTTTGATAGACACTGGATCCCAGGTGACCACCATCCTGAGTATCCTTTACAAACGGTTCTGGTCTGAACTTGAACTTAACCCTCCAGACCCGAGACTGGCTATTGTTGCTACCAATGGGTTGCCTGTCAATATAGAGGGGCATCGGGAGGTAACCGTAAAGGTGGGGAGGGTGGAGTTAAAGAATCAAGGACTCATTGTGGTTGAGACTAATCCTAATGAGATGGATCCACATGTGATACTTGGTACAAATATAATGGTTAACTGTCTAGATGAAATGCTGTTTTTGCTTCAACAGAGTGCAGATACTGCTACCCCAGGAGAGAGGAGGGTTCTTCAGAAAGAGATCTGAGCCCTCAAGTACCAGCAACAGGTAACACTATCAAGTGGTGAAATTGGTAGCCTAAGTGTAACAGACCCAATTCCTATTGTAGTGCCACCAAGGAGTGAAATGATGATCTGGTGTCGGGCAGCAGTAGGGCCTCAGAGGGCAGGATACCAGGCAGTAGTGGAGCCGGTGGTGTCTGACAGTAGTCCTACACTCCTGACAGCCAGGGGGTGGTTGATGTAAGAAAAGGAAGGGTCCCTGTACATGTATTGAATTATGGTGACAAAGAAATAAAGCTACCAAGGTATTCAACTGTTGCTAAGTTGTACCATGTAGACAACAACTCGATACATGCAGTAGAACCACTGACTAAATCAGTTTCAGATGAGGGTCACAACTCAAGAAACAGTCAGAAAAATGGTGTCAGGAGCTCCATGTAGGAACTGACAATGACTCACCCAGGCCAGGGGACTCAGATCTCAGGCGTAGTCTGTAGGTCACTGTTAGCGGTGACTGAGGCTGTGGGCCCGGTGGTCAATGTAAAAAGGGGAAAAGAAAAATAATAAAGAAATAAAAGAGTAGTTTTTGTTTGTGACGTCACCTGTAGGTTCCGGTGGTGGCACCGGCGCTGCTTGATCCTCCGGGGTGATAGGTGGCAGCAAGATGGAGTCACTCCCTACAGGGCGAGCGAGGTCCCCGGGGTTACTAGTTGAAATGGTGGAAAAGGGTTGCTCAGTCGTTCTGTGAAGCAATGCAAGTGAATAACAGTTCATGGAATAAGGCTCGGACACGTTGCTCACTCAGAATGGGTATTTACTCCGGTAAACGGCAACTTTACAAGGTATGCGATGGTGTCGGCTAAGGCAGTGGACCGGGGGTTCTGGCAATGAGCAGCGCCCCTCTGAAGCTCTCAGATGTCCTTCTCTATCAATAACTGTCCCTTTACTTCTCTGCTCTGCTATACCCAATTGGGAACACTGAGGGCCTTCGGTTGGGTCACCGCTGCACGTCCTTCACTCCGCGGGCCCTGGCCTTCAAGGGTGGGTGCTCCTGGTATAAACTGGGGTAGTTGTTAATTGGTGGGTCGTGCTTCTGTAAAGCCTGCGACCACTCCGGGTTCTGTGGTTCAGGGATGTAACCTGCTGGACCACCTCGGAGCTGGTACTCCGGGTTGGACTGGGCACGGGTATTGGATCACCCGTTCTACACTTGGCCCTTTCTCTTCTGGGTCACCAGGTTGAGGTGCCCTCCCAGTTAGCTCTCTCTGTGCTTCTCTGTAGTTCTCCCCAACTCTGCTACATCTGTTGCTTTCACTTTGCTTTCTCTGTGCTGCACGGCCCTGTGCAGCTTCCTTCTGACTTCTCTGCACTCACTTCCTGCTTGATCTAACTCCTTGCTGCTCTCTCACTCACTATATAACCTAGCTCTCCTCCCACCGGCACGTTTACCCTAGCAACGGGTGTCTGTTGGTCCCCTATCACTACGTGGTGTTGTGTGTGGTGTTGGAGCTTCAGGATTCTTCTACTCATTACCAGAACAAAGGATATGTCACCTTCATTCAGGGGTGCAGTACCCTTTTGTGACGCACCCTTAGTGGGGCGCCACAACAACACACCTTCTCACCAGAAACACAGAGTTTATCGGTAGTTCAAGAGTATGAACAGGTATTTAGCAAGCATCCACTTGATTTTGGGAGGATAAAGGGGTACACCATCACATACCCACAGGAAACCATCCACCCATTAAAGAGCGAAAATGGCCTATACCACGACACACTACCAGTGAGCTAAAGAGATGTTGCAGGACATGAAGGACGCAGGGTCATCAGAGATAGTTGTAGCCCTGGGCAGCTCCACTGTTTCTGGTTAAAAAGAAAGACGGTAGTATGAGGATGTGTGGAGATTATAGGCAAATTAATCGAGTAACACACAAAGATGTTTACCCGTTACCCCGCATAGAAGAGTCACTAGCTGCATTGAAGTCTGCTAATTACTTCTTCTCAACCCTAGATCTTACTAGTGGTACTGGCAGGTCTCCGTTGCAGAAGACGACCGTGAGAAGACAGCCTTCACGACACCGATGGGACTATGCGAGTTCAACAGCATGCCATTCGGGTTGTGTAATGCGCCAGGAATGTTCCAGAGACTGATGGAGTGTTGCCTAGGCCATAGAAACTTTGAAACCGTGCATCTCTACCTGAACGATGTCATAGTGTATTCTAAAACCTATAAAGATCATCTGCAACACCTAAGTGAAGTGTTTGAAGCATTGTCTCAAGTACGGGATGAAGTTGAAACCGTCAAAATGCCATTTGTTAAACCAAAAGTTCCAGTACCTTGGGCATGTGGTCAGTGCAGAAGGAGTAGCACCAGACTCGGACAAGGTTACAGTCATAAGGACTGGCCAGCGCCAACCACCTTCAGAGAGGTACGTCAATTCTTAGGACTGGTCAGGTACTACAGGAGGTTCATTAAGGGCTACACAAGATAGCAGCGCCCATGCAAGATCTCCTAGTGGGTCAATCCAAAAAGGGCAAGATCAGGGGCCTCGTTCCGATGGAACAAGAACAAAAAGAATCTTTTAAGCAGCTTAAAGAGGCCCTGATTGGAGAAGAGATCCTGGCCCACCCCGAATACAGTTTACATGTTCTGTTATACACCGATGCCATAACAAGGATTAGGAGCTGTCTTGTCACAGAGACAGAAAGGCAAAGAAAAAAGTGACTAGCCTATGCCAGCAGGAAGCTCCGTCCTAAGAAAGGAATCCAGAGAACTACAGCTCATTCAAACTGGTGTTCCTAGCCTTGGTCTGGGTGATTACAGAACGGTTCAAAGCATTACCTAGCATCTTAAAGTTCACAGCTTTCACAGATAACAACCCCTTGACACATTGGAGACTGCGAAGTTGGGAGCCATGGAGTCAACGCTGGATGGCCAGGTTATCAAACTACGATTTTACATCAAATACCAGGCTGGCCACAAAACGCCAATGCTGATGCCTTTCCAGGATGCCAACTTACCAGATGCGGAAGAAGACGTGGATGAGCTAGAAGAAGTAGAGTTACCAGCCTTCCACCGCGCAAGTGCATCCCCATGTCATCAATCAAGTCAAGACGTCAGGAGACAACAGTGAACCCGTTACCTCACCATGGATGGAAGGAGACATAGGACAGTGACCCAGCTGTCAGCTTAGTCAAGGAGCTGATAACTAAAGAACATTCCTGCCTGAGTCCAGATGCTCCACAAGAAGCAAAACATCTATGGAAAGAGAATGGAAAACTGTTTGTCTACCAAGGTAAACTGTGCAGACGTACACAATCCCAGAACCCATGAGATGGTTGGCACATAGTGGTACCCAAAGGAGATGTCCAGATGTATTGGAAGTTATCACAATGATGCAGGACACTTTGGTTGGAAGAAACTGGAAATGTTGCTGAAAGACCGCTTCTACTGGTGGCATGAGAAGTTCCATTGAGAGATGTTGCAGAAATTGTGGACCATGTCACCTGAGAAGAAAAGACCAGCAAAGCCAAAAAGCACCATTACAGCCTTTTGTTACCAAGAAACCTCTTGAAATAGTAGCTTGGATCATGTGAAGCTGACACCCAGCAGAACAGGTTACATTTACACTCTTACAATGGTTGACCACTACTCTAGATTCTTAGTAGCAACACCTGTCAAAGACTTAACTGCAGAAGTAGCAGCAAGACATTCTAGACCTATTTCTGTCAACCACATGGATATCCAGATTAGGTACTAACAGATCAAGGTTCTGCATTAAATCTCAACTGTTTCAAGAATTCTTAGGATTGTATGGTTGCAAAAGATCAGAACTACACCTTACCATCCACAAACAAATGGACTTTGTGAGAAAATGAAAACATTGTCATCTATATGTTGAAACCTTACCACTTGAAGAAAGAAATCAGTGGCCACAGAAACTACTGACTTAGTGGACATGTACAATCTGTGGTGATGCGACCCTGATGTGTCCCCTGACTGGGACACAGCATATGGAGATTGTATCTTCTGCTCGGTAGCAGCACACACAGGGTTAGCTGCTGTTGGAGCTGAGTGCTGATTGAAAGCAATGACGCCAAGGTTGTGGGGTGAATAGGAGATGATATGAGCTGCCCTGGGCTGAGGGGAGTGGAGGGAGTCAGGACAGCAGCAGGAGCTGCTGTGTAGAGGGCTGTGTGAAGATTTAACACGGCTGGGAGCTCTCTGAGTGGAAGTTCATGAGGCTAATGAGCGGACTGTGAGGAGAGAAAGGTTGTGTGCTGACCTAATACAGCCTACCTGTGAGAAGATACAGAGCTTCTATATCAGCTGTTGGGATTGTATGAGGTTGTACCCGGCTGGGCCCCGGAACCTGGAGGTCTGTGAATATCTGAACTGTGCCATTAAACTGTGTGCAGTGTGAGCAAATACTTGAGTCACTGCCTCCTAACCGCTACCTCACAAATCACATACCTGTAAGTTCCACTAACTACACTCCAGCATACCTGATGAGAACAAGACCAGGAAAACTCTCAGCTGACTTAGAAATGGGAATCGTAGAACCAAACCAAGATACTTCTGATGAAGATTGGGACTATAACCGTCAGCATCAATACAAGAAAATGCAAGAACGTGTAGAAAAGAACCTAGAAAAAGTTCGAAACAAAGAAGAAAAAGACTGCAACAAACATGCCTCAGCTGAACCCTTGATACCTGGTGAACTAGTTCTCAAAAGAAAAAAGAAACTCATAAACTAGACGACCAGTGGGAACCTGAGCCTTATACTGTCCTTCAATCTAATTTTGACAATAGTAATACTTGCGTAATAAGCCGTGATGAAGGAAGAACGTCATCAACAGTTTCAAGAGATCACCCCCAAGAAATGTCCAGAACAGCTGAAACCACAAGAAGAAGTAAACTACTCAACACCATTTGAAGAGAAGAAAGAGAGAGTAATCCACACTGTACTAGGAGACTTCCCAGAAGACTGTCCTCAATGTAATGGAGCCGTCATAGTACCAGTACTCTCCTTTTATCAACCAGTAGAAGAAGCCATTCAAGTACAAGACGTACAACCTGTTGTACCGGAACCAGAGATTCCTACAATCGGTGAACCTGCCAGTCCGCTAGAAAGACTACGTCAATACTACGGTATTTCAGATTCACGTAGGTCTAACAGACTAGGAGATAGGTACACACAGCACTAGAAGCCGACACTAGTGATACACCAATACTACGCAGATCAACCTGTAGTAATTTTGGTCAGCCACCACTCAGGTATGGAAAATAGACTGTCAAAATGAAGAAATGTAAATATGACTGCTTGTATGTAAATAGACAGTAAATATTAGTGTATAGAAGGGTAGAGGAACTGGACATAGCCCCATGTACATTAAGTTGGGAACAGAAAGTGCCTGGGGTGGAGAGAAGGTAAGACCCGGCCTCCTAAGCAGAGACACCCGTAGGGAAATTGTGTGTAAAGTGTGTTAACCCGTTAGATGTTTAAAGCCTACAGAGACTTTACTGCAAGCATAGCCACAGGACTGGTAGTGGCAAAACAACTCTTTCTTTCTTTTACAGCCTGCGGCGGATGGACTAGCGCCGGAAGGACTGCTTTTTCATATTTCTACGATTTTTTTAGTGGTTTTTTTGTATATTTTTGAATTTTCCAATCTTTGTAAATAACTGTTATTATTATTGTGTTGTTTATGTAACAAAAACTTTGTGCAGTCCGGGAGTACTGAAGGTAACTAGGGCGAATGTGGCGCCCTGTGCCAGGTAAGCCACAGAACCAACTAGTTCACCAAGGGATTTCCACATCTGGTACTTACCTACACACTACACCTTCCACTCCAGGCCTGTAGGGAGAGCACCACTGGTTGCTGTTAAGCCAGATCCCCTATAAATACAGGTGCTGGGGCGGAGTTAGCCAGAGTGTGCAGTCGCTAGGAGAACTGTGAAGTTCAGCTCAGAGCCTAGTGAGCAAAACTGGTCACCGGAGCTGTGCTTGGCCCGAGATCAGTGATTCGCCAGAGCCAGTGTGAGGGTCCAGAGAGTGAGGACGAAAGGAGGAGGCGAGGAACACTACAGTGGGGGCAGAGGAGCCATACTGGCTCACCCCAGGAGAACATTGGTCACTGGAGTCCAAGTCTGCAAGGGAAAGAGGTTAGCCCAGCAGAGAATCCCAGTAAATTGTGGAGGTTTAGCTTCCTGGACACCCTAAGCACCCACATTTGAGAGCCAGGAGCCGCAGGAGAGATAGTGGTAGCCGAATGAGAGCCCTCAGTGCAGCAAAACGAGTGTGAAAGAGCAGGAAAGGTCAGGTCTGGTTTCAAACAAGCCAGACTCAAGACAAGGGACCAGGACAAGGAGGCCTATAACTCACTCGGTGTGGAAGTCCCAAGGTGTTTCCTTCAGCCCTGGATGAACCTGGAGAACCATCAGTAAAGGTACCAGAAAGACTTTCTTGTGTTAGTGTCCATTCCTTCGGCCTGTCCCTCACAGCAAAGACTGTGCAAGCCCTATTCCAACCGCTCTGCCCTATTCCACCATTGTTACCCTACAGCCCCGGGGATCCCGCTCTTCCTGTAGAGAGCTAAAACACCTTGCTGCCGCCCATCAATAACTCTTTTCCAGCAAAAAAAAAGCCCCCTTTTTAGTTTGTCACCAAGGGCACAGACTCGGGCACCGACCACCCGTGACATCCCCGTACCCAAGCGCCCGAGGTCCGAGTGCCCCAATACCTTGGCACGAGACAGACCTCGGACTAAATTAGCATTTAGACTTCAGTTTGAATTGAGACTTGGACCTCAGACTGAATTAGCACTTGGACCTTGGTCCGAATTGGCACGTGGAAATCAGACTGAATCGGGACTTGGACCGTGGACCGAATTAGCACATGGACCCAGGACCGAATTAGCATTTGGATCTTGGACCAAATTGGCACTTGGATCAGAGATTCCTATTGTAGCCTTATTTGGTCACCAAATAAGAAGCCACAGGAAAAGAAAATGGGAACATATGTGACTGCTCTGCAGGCTGGAACACTGTTGTATTTTGGTACCTTGGGCGAGAAAAATGGAGTCAGAACACTGAATAAGGAGCAAAATGTGCAACTAAGCACTCGTGATCACTAAACTGCAAACGTTAGACAAGAAGTGTTCACCAGAAGCTTCAGATTTGGGTTCTCCATGGCCAACTAGCTGCACTCAAGTCTCAGCTCTCCAGACACAATGCCAGGTGGCTGCTATAAAGCCATTAGACATAGTTCTCTTTACTCTTTCCAGCTTACAGTAGTATAAATGTGGGAACAAGGTTGTCAGACACAAAGTCATTTCTCTAATGAAGTTTTCTCATTTGTAAGTGATTTATCACCAATTCCTTGTACTGTATTCTCAGAATGTTTGTACAGATGAACTCGCAGCAATCTTGCCAATCATTTCCTGAGACATTTTTCCTAATGGGTCCATAGCGCTCAGGGTAAAACAAACACCATTTATCTGAAATATAACCAGACGAAAAATAGTCAAACACTAAACTAATAATGATGGAGAATGAATAATGGGCGTCCGAGTGGCCCCGGTGGCAGGACCGGCTCTGGGCTCAGTAGGTATCCTTCTCAAAACTCATCTATCCCAAAACAGGACAACTGGACTTACGACTTCTGAGGATATTCAATATGTAAGGTAAACACTGGCCGGCCACCTACCGCAAGACGCCTCACATATGTCTTAGACTCAGACTAAGAGCAAATCTTCATAAAATAATGAAAATTATCAAGTTCTTGGGTTTCTATTCGTATTTCAAGGAGGGACGTTCCTAGGGGTTGTCCACTACCCCAACAAACCCTTCTGAAATACTGTAATCCCTAATGTAAAATATAATAAATATGTACACTCCCCTTACCACCGGTTTTATTCCCACATCGGTTCTCCCATACTTGTATGACATTGTTGTAAGATCAGTGTTGTGTAATTCTTTGTTAAGCGCCTCTCTTCAATAGACACACGCACCTGTAATAAATTGGTAAAAGAGGGTGCGTGTGTTTATTTCAAATAAAGGACTTTTCTGTGCTTTTACTTTTGACTTACAGGTTAATAAAAGGGGCGTCTCATAGACCTCTCTTCATTACAAATCCAGGGCTCGATGGCAGTTGTAATTCTTGACAACTCACAGCTGTCATTAAAGGGGTTGTCCGGTCTAAAACTGATAATTCTGCAGTCACTCTATGTGTCACTATGTGACTGCAACATTGTCAATCCACTCAGCGCCTGCACTGTGTGCAGCAAGGAGTCACTATTTTGCAAGCAATTATGCGGTATACATGTTCCCAGCTACAGCCCCCAACTAGTGGGTGCGGCCTTGCTCTATACAAGTGTATGAAGCGGACGTGTCCGACTAGAGGGAGTGGCCGCCTACTGGGTGCGGCCTTGCTCTATACAAGTGTATGAAGTGGACGTGTCCGACTAGAGGAGCGGCGTCTACTGTGTGCGGCCTTGCTCTTACAGGTGTATGAGCGCGTGTGTCTGACTAGTGTGAGCGGCTGTCTACTGGTGTGCCTTGCTCTATACAGGTGTATGGAGCGCGTGTGTCTGACTAATGGGAGCGGCTGTCTACTGGGTGTGGCCTCGTTCTCTACAGGTGTATGGAGCGGGCGTGTCTCACTAGTGGGAGCGGCTGCCTACTGGGTGCGGTCTTGCTCTATACAGGTGTATGGAACGGGCGTGCCTGACTAGAGGGAGCGGCTGTCTACTAGTTGTGGCCTTGCTCTCTACAGGTGTATGGAGCAGGTGTGTCTGACTAGAGAGAGTGGCTGTCTACAGCGTGCAGCCTTGCTCTATACAGGTGTATTGAGCGGGTGTGTCTGACTAGTGGGAGCGACCATCTACTGGGTGCGGCCTTGCTCTATACAGGTGCATGGAATGGGCGTGTCTGACTAGTGGAAGCGGCTGTCTACTAGTTGTGGCCTCGCTCTCTACAAGTGTATGGAGCAGGTGTGTCTGACTAGAGGGAGTGGCTGTCTACAGCGTGCAGCCTTGCTCTATACAGGTGTATGGAGTGGCTTGTCCAAATAGTGGGAGTGTCCAATGAGTGGGCATGGCCTTGTTTCATACACTTGGATAGAGCGAGGCCGTACCCACTAGTCAGGAGCTCTTCCCTGGAACACTCATACTGCATAACTGTGGTCCATTCTCAGTTTAGAAAGAGCAAATCACAGTGCTCAGTGCAAGCGCTTGGAGGATTGATAAGTCTGTTGTCAAATAGAGTGACTGCATAATTATCAGTTTAGACCGGACAACCCTTTAACCCTATGTATCACCCCAATTGCCACTGCACCAGGCAATCAGGAAGAGAACAACATTGCAACAACAACACACAGTGCGATAAGAGATTCATGGATGAAATCTGTGTGTTAACCCCTACAGCATGCGGTCTTCTGATTACATTGAAAAAAACCTGAGTACAGATTGCCTTTAATAGGGTATCCCTGAACCTCATACCCATAGGCAAGATGGAGGTCCTCTGGTCCATACTTAGACATCCCACATGTCATGAGGAGTGTTGAGGCGGGTGACTGCGCTTCCTTTTCTTTTCCGGCGGGCTGACTAATACGTGGGTGGCCGCCATGATGCTGTCACTTTCTAATACTCCACATCTGGAGTCTGCAGGGTCCGTGTGGGGTCTTATTTGTCGTCTGTGCGGGGGCGGTGAGGGTTCACCATATTCTCAGTGAGATGGATGGCCGCCGCTCACACATCACTCACATGAACGGACAGCAGATTTTTCTTTTAAATTGTAGGAAATTAAATAAATCTTGATCATAATTTTCCACAACATTTCATCTCGTGTTTATTCCAGCCGGATCACAGAGATTCAATTAGTAAAACTAATAACGCTGTACAGCCGGGCGGCAGATGGAGCAGAGTGGGGACTGGCGGTTAACCCTTGGGGTTGCATCTTCTGATAATGCTCGGAAACTTCTGATATAGTCCGGTATGAGTGTGAAAATGTGTAAGAAGCATCATCTTGCAGCACAGAGTATTTCATCACGGTGTATCTCTTTACTGGGTCCCTACCTCAGCTATTGCCTCTCTATGGGTAAAAAAACTCCTCTACATGGGCGAGTAGGAACCTGCTAATAGAGAATTAAAACACCTAAGGTAATGAGAAGAAGGTATGAACCCCATAATCTAAATAAGAAACCAAATAATTCTTATTAGCAGGTCTCTACCCACTCATATATAGAGAGTTTATATACCCAGGAGGCATTTGCTTAGGTAGGGACCCAGTAAAGAGATACACCATGACGTTAGCTGTTGAGCTCAGTCACCTGCTACTAGAGAATTATTTAGGTTTCTTATTTAGATTATGAGGTCATACCTCCTTCCTATTAGCCTTGGGCGATTTTAATTGTCTATTAGCAGGTTCCTACTCGCCCATAAATAGGAGGGTTGTTTTACCCAGAGAGAGCATTAGCTCAGGTAGGGACCTAGTCAGATACGCCATGTCATTGGCTACTGGGCTCACATGCAAATATGTTGTCCTGTACATCAGTAACTGGTTAATATGCACTGTTACCAGGGCTGGGGGATCTCGATAACCAGGCCGGTCAGTTCTTTGGGTGGTCACGGCTACAGTGACCTGGCTCCATGGCCCGGCCGTGCAGTAAAAGGGGTAATATTTACAGGAAATGTACGTGACGCCACCTGTGGTATTTGGCTAGGGATGGCCAACGCTGCAGATTAGGACCACTGGGGCAGATGGTATTGCAGCCAGGATAGTATCGCTCCTCACAGGTGGAGTGGGGCCCCAGGGAAGATGGTAAAGTCTATTGGACAGTGAAGGCCAGGGTGCAATAGGTGGCAGGGAGACCGCGTGGAATAACAGGAGGACACCTGGGTTGCAGTTCTCGGAGGTTTACTCACTGTTCAGTTCAGAAGTCCAGCACATCAGGGGCACCACGTCCTCCGGGTCAGAAGTCTAGTTAACTCCTAGGCAACTCAGGTTCCTCCACCGGGACACCCTTTTATAAGCCTTTCCTGGTCGTTTCCCCACACTGGCTACTCACCTCCCCTGCCCTGCGTCTTCATACACAGTGTCCCAAGCAGGTGGCTGCGGGCCTTGTTGGGGACGAGTGCAATGTCCACTGACCTTAGTTTTAGCCACCGTTTCGCAGAATGGTATGGTATGGCCACTGCCCAGGCAGGTGCAGCAGCCTCGGTTTCTAGCATATACTTGAAGTGCTTGCTAGATCGGGGCCAGTCCCCTCATGTGACCTACGCTTTTGTAGCAATGCCCTACGGGGTGATTGCTGGCGGGGTCCCTCCGCCAAGGCTCCATGGCGACCTTCTCTCTGGTCCCACTTCCTGCGATGAGCTTTCCCTAGAGCTCCATTCTCCAAGGTCTTCCTCACAAGCAGAACTTCTCCCTCCAACTCATCTAACGCATCCTCTTCCTCTCTGCTTTTCCTACCTTCTGTTCCCACCCCCTCTGCCTATTCCTTCCTCCAGCCTGAAGATGTGGTCCTCCCTCTCTATAGGGTCCACCCGGATCCCCAAGTCTGGAATTAGGATGGGTGCAGGGGTGTGTGTTCCAGGTTTACGTCCCTCCTTACTGGGAGTGGGACACCACACCTATGGCTTAAGTGGCAGTACCTCTGTGGTCACAAACCAGGCACACAATAGACAATTATTTGGGTTCTTATTTAGATTATCAATATTAAAAAGGAAAGGGTACTTGGTTTTTAGGGGGGTTGGGGTATGTAGTTTTTCTATTTTTGTAACCTTATGGTTCATTAAATTTCCAAGTTTTTGCATAAGTCTGGAATACTGTCTTCTACGCTGTGGAGGATTTCTTTCTTTCATTGGACCTTATTTAGATTGGGATCATGCTTTCTGACTGCTCACCTACTCATTAACCTCAGTTCATTTTAATTCTCTCTTAGCAGGTTCCTACTCACCAATAATTAGGAAGATTTTTTTTTTTTTACCAAGATTGAGGCATTATCTCAGGTAGGTACCCAGTAAAGAGACACACAATGACGTGGCTACTGGGCTCAATAAACTGCCCTTTTTTATCTGCTTGTATTTCATTTTTTATATGTTTCCTTAGTCCAGAGTCCTGTATTCATTATGTTCATTGTTTACATGTCTTAGCATTGCAGAATACAGCTGTCCTTTTGTCTGTTACTGATGTACGGGACGACATATGTGCCCGTGAAAGGTGAGTGCAGACAGGTGGAAGATCGTAGTCCTAAAGTCATCCAGCAGCACAAAGTATTTCAGGAGAGGCATGTGCTGGTCTTGTGGGGGGAGCAGTGTCCACTTATAATGTAGATGAGGATCATGTTTGCATGAGACAAGAAAAGTGCCATGATGTAAGGAGGGGGGAGGAAGGTCAAAGAATAGACGTCATCCAGCAGCACAAAGTATTTCAGCAGATGAGTATGTTAGTATTGTGGGCTCCACAGCCTAGTGGAAGGTGCCAAGCCTATTTTTAGGAAAAGAGAGACAAAAAAATGAGATAGAGGAATCTGGCACTACTAGCAGCACAGAGTATGTAAGTAGAGGATTCGAAAGACTAAACGTTTAGAGAGTGGAAGGTACAAGTCTCCCTGCAGCACAGAGTATGTAAGCCTGAGAGTTTACAGAGAGGAAGGTAGAGTCTCAATGCAGCACAGAGTTATAAAGCCCCGGGGAGTTTGCAAAGTGGGGAAAATAGATTGACCCGCAGCAAAAGTATTTTTTGCAAAAGTTTAAAAAAGGGAAACAAGACAAAAACAGGGGGACCCTTTCCACTTTTTGCAAACCGTGGGAATGAAACCCGGGGGCCCCGAGCGGAGGGGGCCCCCCCAGAGGCCCCCAGCACCCAGCTTTCTGTGCCCCCTCCACAAAGGCTAATTTGTATGCAAATTTAAACCCTGTGGAGGGGTGGAGGGGGCAAGGGAAAGGGAGTGGCAGACCCCCGTCCCCACTCCCGGTGAAAAGTGGTGCT